>VXAY01001104.1:1131019-1311948 GCA_013399855.1 Oxyruncus cristatus | reverse complement strand
GCGCCGCCGGCGGGGAAGGGGTGCGGGACCCGGCGATGGGGGCGGGAGGGGGCGGCGGCGATGGGGAGGAGGCTCCCTCCGGGCCGTCCCGTCCCGTCCCGGAGCTGCCCCGTAGGGGCGCCCGGCGTGTGGCGCGGTGCCCTGTGAGGGGGTCAGCGGGGACCCCCGGGCGCCGCCCGCCCTCTCCCCCGGCGGGGCTCTGTGCCCGGGCGGCCTGGATGGGGCTGCGTGCCAGGGAAACCCGCCCCGGGGCCCGTCCCAACCAGCAGTGCCCGTGTCCGCCTTTGCCGTGGAGGGGCATCCGACCGGGAGAGCCGAGCTCCGCACAGCTCACTGCCCCCGTGGTGTGCCCATTGAGCCCGTGCCGTGTACGTCCAGCACGGCAAGAATTAAACACCCCAAAGAGGGAGATTTGGACCCACAAGTTGTGTGGCCCGGCGATGCGCAGGCCATGAGACGGGACGTGTCCCAGTCCCTGGTGCGGGGGCAGTCCCCGAGCCCCGCTCGGCCCCGGGCTTGACGGGACCGCTCCGGGGGGCTTTGCCTCCTCCCCGCGGGGCTTATGGTGGGCTGCGGAGGGGAAGAAAGGTCAAGCTGCTCCTCCGAAATCCCCCATGACTGTCAGTCTGCAAGCACTCGCTGCTGGGAATGGGTGAAAGATAAATGCAGACCAGGATGAAGGATTTCACTTTTCAGTTAGATGTAAATGGGGGCGTCCAGAGCTTCTAGTTTTCCGAGGAGAGGGTTAAGTTCTAGTGGTGTTGGGCAAAATTAATGACTTTTACTTGAGTGTACTTCCTCCCCCAGCCCTGCAGAGCTGTACACCCGTTGGGTAGGATGTGCCTTACTCAGTAATGCTGTCCAACGTGTAAAGTGGGGAAATGCTGTTATCGTTTGAGCAAAGATTATTGCAGGGTATATGTGGGAGGGACTGTAATCTAGTGGTTAGAGCATGGGAATACAGTCCTGGTCGTTTGAGTTATGTTCTGAACTGTGACTCACCGTGTGTGTGTGGTTTCAGCAAATCATTTATGACCCCAGACAAAGCAGATTTTTCCATTAATTTAAATGAACTGTAGGTTAAACTAGTCTTCATTGGCAGAAGAATCAGCCATTCTGTGATTCAAAATTAAGATCACCTGTCTACTACCACATAGGTGTTTCAATAGCTATATAAACACAGAATGCCTTGGAATAGAACGAAAGGTAAATTACTGATAGCAGAAAAGTGCTTAGAGATGCTTGCCTTAAACACAGTGCCAAAGTGAGCAGCGTTCTCTAATCCTAACCCTAACTGTAGGCTGAGCCTTCGACAAGGTCCTCACTCATGGCTTAGGCAAAGCAGTTCTCACAGCACAGGGCGTTTTGCAGTCTCTTTTTGCTCTTTGCAGCCTGCTTTTTGCTTTGGCACCCCCCTCCCAGCCCTCCCCAGCTGCATATCTGCACTTTCTCTTCCTGTCAAACTGAACCCTCACCCTGGCACAGAGCTGAGCCTTCGAAAAGTCCCAAAGTCATTGCGCAGCAGAAGAAGGTTCTCACAGCGGTCTGTCCAGGGGTGTTTGCTGTAGCAGCAGGGTCAGAGCCAGCGGTGCTGCAGCACTGCAGCCTCACGTGTGACCCCCTGCATTGCCCATTTCAGCAATGCATTATACACGCTGTGTGGTGGAAAGGATTTTATGCACTGTCTACTCCAAGCACCCCAGGACAGTTGGAGCTGGAAGGCACCTCTGGGGACCATCTGTGCCAGCAGAGGTGAGAACAGCTGCCAGTCCGAGTGGCAGGTGACGGCTGTGCTGTGGGCACACGTGGGTCAGTGTGGTGGGACTGTGGGCAAGGACAGCTCTCACATGTGACATTCCCACTCATCTCCCTGCACACATGCACCCTGCACCGAGACTAGCCTGGCACGGGCAAGGCTTGAGCAGCTCCAGCTCTGGGAGGGTGCTGTGGGTGTATTTACTCAGTGACATTTGTCTGCTCGACTGCTGGGTGGCTTTTTGGTTTTCCCGCTGAGCCTGTTCCTTTTCTACGCAGCACTGCTGCAATGCTGGCAGCCTCTGCCCGTCCTACCACACCAGTGGGGCTGTGCAGTCCTTCCTCCTCCACCCCTGACCCTCGCCAGTCCCAGACACGGGGCTGGGGACACGGAGGGGTGAGGTGTGGGATTGGGCAGTGACTGAGAGGCTGAGCGAGTAATGCCATGTTTGGGAGGAAGGGAGTAGTTGTCTGCTGGCATTGTGTACAGAGTTGAGAGATTGCTCACGACCTGAGCGAAGTCCTGCAGCAGCTTGGGGGTGGCGGGGGAATGTCAAGATTTCTGTCTTTTATTTTTCTCTGCTGCAACTGATGAAATTGCCCTTGAGGAGCTTTCCTCATCCACCTGCTTCAGGAGGCTGGAGGACAGGAATGAATTTCCACACTGAAGCAGGGCAGTGAGAGATGCTTTGCTGCGAGGAGAAAGCAGGTGCTTTGCACTTAGTGGTTTGGATTTACTGGGTGAATTGGGTTTGACCCAATTCAATGGTGAAAAGAATGGCAAATGTCTGAGTAAAGGGTGGAGGAACAGGCCCACTGCCCTCTCTTGGCATGACAGGTTAAGTTAAAAGTAATGTTTAATACATTGACATCTCTGGTTTTAGGTGTATCTTTCTTCCCCTGTAGAGAAATCCCTGTTTATACACATGAAATCACATACAAAGACCACACAAATAGCAGTGTTTTGGTGTGGTTTGCTGTATCATACCAGGGGTAACTGGACTTTAAAGCCAACGAAACACTTATTAATAATAAGCATATCACAAGAAACTTCAGAAGAACCAGAAAGTCTGTTCAGGTATTTCCTTCAAGTCTATATTATATTATCAAAATTTTTATGGTTCTACTTAGTATCTCAAACTTGGGCTATGGATCCAAAGAGAGAAAATCAGCCTTTATCCCAAAGAGTTTACAGCTTTGGTGGAAAATCAGCATATGCTCAGCTGATGGAGCACTTGTGTATCCAGAGTAACCCAGTCTGTGTAGGTAGCTGAAACAAAAAATCAACTGTTTGGAACACAGATTTTTGTATTTATCAACCATTATAAGGTTGCTTCTCAGGTTTACCCCTGGCAGGGTAAAGGGCAATATGTTTACACTGCCTTGTCTGCCAAGAACTTTGCTAGAAACTTCCACAAACTCCCTCTCCATGCAAGAGCAATGGTCTGATGTCTCCAGGACTATGTGGGTATACCTCTTTAATTGGAAGGGAATCCTCATAAATGGAATCTGATTCATTCACTCTCAGTATTTAAGTGCAATTTTCTTAGTTTAACACCATCCTATTTCACTGCAGTATTGCATCTCGCCTCTGAAATTAATAGTTAACCACGGAGAAAGACAGGTCTGGCAGAATGGAAATCAGGCATTATATTATCCCATGAGTCACATACATGCAGAGAACCAAACAAGTGTCAGCCAATGGCTTTGAGCCCAAAATATGTCAAAGAGGAGATGAGTATCTTCATTTATATGAAGTAGATAGAAGGCTTGTTGCCATTCCCATTAAACAGGTTGGAGTTCTGCCATGGACTTCAGTGGGAATAGGACTGGGCCCAGGCAGTGGAAGCTGGCTCTGGTTACCTGCTCTGACTGTATCTTCTGTGCAACAGGGCAACTTATATTTTAACAACAGTTCCTAGTCAACAGAGAGATTCAAAACCTTCCCTAATTTTAGGCATTACTCTTTCCTTTATTATTTTGATGACCTGACTCCTTCAAGGTGTGAGGATGCTCAGTAGTAGGCAGCAATGGATGATTTTGTGAGTGTCGCTTCACTGACAAGTGGAGAGGAATTAGCACAGAGCCTTTTCTGAGAGGGGTTTTGTGATTTCTAATTGTTTACACTTAAGAACCACATTTAGGAATTAACCCCACTTTAGACATTCAAACCACTTTCTCTGGCAAAATCCCTTTGGAGTCAGGGAAAGTCTTGGCTGAATAAATGCCCCAGAGCGTTTCAGAACTTTCTTGAATACCAGGAAACTTTTGTACCTCAGTTTTCTCACTCTGGGTATTCTCTCCACAGCTCCTTATGCATCTGGCTGTAGACCCACCTCAAGAACCAAATAAATCCTGGGCTGCTGATACGCCTTGGATCTCCCATGTGATTTGTTCTCAAGTGCCTCAGGGAGGGGAGATGATGTGAACAAATAGTAGTAACTACACGCAAACCAGCAACTCTGAGATCAGGGCTGAATGCCAAATCTGCTGCTGGTCACTAAGTTCTAGCTCTTAAATACAAGCTTATAGTCATCTCTGTCACATATACATTTTACTTTCATTGTATTGTCATTTATACGTTAGGGTTCAATTTGCTCGCGTGGAACCATGTTCAGTTTGTTGGGCTGGGAATGTATCTTCCTTAGCTTTTTTTAAAAGTTATTTTCACATTTTTATTGACGTGTCAGTTCCATTAAAACCCTGATGACAATCAGGCTGAAATGAGTGTCTGTTTTTGATTCGTAATTGTGCAAATTAACATTTAGACTTCTCATAAAATAATATAAAATGTGGAAGGCTATGTGCCAGTGCTGTTTGCTTCATTCCAGTCAGCAACCCTCCTGTGTTTACTGGAACTCATGTTAAATATCAAAAGAATGGGATTGCCAGAGTTCTCATACCAAAAATTTCTTGACCTATCTTATTATTGGTTACAGAATTGGCTTATTCCAATTGTTTCTGGAGGCGAGGGGAGTTGCTGTTGACTGGAATAAAACTGGGATTTGATTCCCTAGACTGCAGTTCTAAGAATAACACTGTGTATTTGGTTTGCTAAGTGAGATATGTATATAGCCACTCTATTAGCAACATTTATTTGAAAAAGTCAGTCTGTGATTTCCACAGGACAGCATCAAGTTCTGATTTCAAGTGAACATGTAGGCAATGCAAATAAATAAATCTCTAGGTATACTGCTTTCTGTTTGCATTGTGGGCAATAACATTTACAAATATCACATCAAGAATTCCGAGCTGATAAAGCCAGTTTAAAGGCGGCCTTTGCTAAGGCAAACTCCCCGTGGGTATTTCACGAGACCCATAACAATATATAGGTCATTCTGTAATATGTGGAGAATGTCATTTGCGTTTTCAGTTTAGCTCCTGTCATATCTTTTGTAACGGGATTACCAAGTGCTGTAGGAAATCTGTTTTTTTAGCTATCAGTAACATAACTAACTTTTGTTAGCTAATTTGTGTATGAATGATTTCCTTAGAATTTTAAACAGTGACAGATGTTTCTTGACATGACTGATGTTGATCATGACTTTTATTCAGTAGCTGGATATATTCCTCTGTGTTATGTCAGTGACCTGAATTATCCCCGCCAGAGCTCACGAGCAGCCAACTGAGAGAGTTTTCATGTGTTCATTTAGAGTGAAATTTGCTCTTCCCCTTTCAGGAGCCAATGGGAGAAGTTTTCGAGTAATGAAAACATTTCAGGGCTCAGCTGAACAGTGTATATTTTGTAATTTGTATTTTGTGCTTATGACTGAGCAGTGATTTTTAAAGGCTCACATACCTCTGTGCGAGATGCCTGGTACGGATTCCAGGTGCCTTTTCACTGATTTTGCTGAGCATTCCCGGTTCACTCGGAGGAGCTTCCTGGAAACGCATGGAGTTGTCTGCCTTTTCTTTCTTGGGTACTCTGCTGACAGACAGAAGGTTTCCAGGCTGATGTGCTGCTCTTCTTTTTGCAAATCCTGCAGCTGACAGTGATAGAGGCTCAGCTGGTGCCCTGGCAGTGGGCACTGTGCTCTGGACTCACTGAGGAAGCAGGGCTGGGCAAACAAGCACAGCAAGACCCTTCATGTGAGCCCAGCAGTGCTGTCTCTAGTGCTGTCTCCAGTGCTGCTGTGCCTGTAAAATGGGAATGAAAGGAGAAGGTTTCCCTTCAGCAGCGTGGTGCTACAGCTCCGGTCGTTACAGGCCAGCGATGGGCAGCCACCAGGCAGCAGAAGCTTAAATAAGGTCCTTGGAGACAAAGAGTGAGGTTATTTGGAAGGAAATGTGATACTGAGGGAAAGTTAGAGAAGAGAGGAGAAAAAAGGCTGCAGTTAGGATGTAGAAGTGAGGGTGTTTAATTCTGCCAGTGGGAAAATTTGCATCAAGTTTAACTGGACCGGGAGCTAACATTCGAGGAGAAAAGTCCAGGAAAAGGAGAAAACGGGCCCAAGAGAGAGCAAGTTGTCAAACATCTGCTCTTGGAGGGCCTAATGCCTGAAATGTTATCCAGCCAAAGCTTGGGCATGTTTGTGTGCCTGGTGATGGCAGGCAGGGTGTAGGCGTGCTGAGCCTACTTTATTTTTTTAGCTTTCATGCTATATAACATAATCTGTTTATTTAGAAAAGCATATTTTTGCCCCAGTCAGAGTCATTTCCCGTGAAAAGCGAAGTGCTCTCACTGGAGGACTGCTGGGCTTTGTGAAATGTGAGATCAGCAAGAAAAGTTGCAGAAAATTTTTGAAAACATGTGGGAATCCTTCCCTCCATTTCTTTCATCAACAAGTGTCCCACCCATAATTCCAATGTGATGGTAGAACAGAATAAGGTAATGGAAGTTTGGGGTATGTTTTTACCTCCTGGGCACCATTTTACGATGTACAATATGGATTACGTGCTCCCGCCAGAGGAAGAAACACATGAATGCAAGTTAAACTGGCTAGAAGCTGTCACATTAGCACATAACACAAAGCTGTGAAATAGGCTTTTATGGAAGATTTACCAGTAAAAGTCTGCTTGCTGTTACGGGGCTTAAAATGCAGAAGTTACCTCTGATGTTGCCATTCTGGCAAACGTGTCCCTCAAGCCCCTGTGAGTCCCAGTGACAGCGTTTGCATGGCTGTGTGCCTATGGTGCAGCTAATTAATGTGTATTGTTGTTGTTGCAGTTCATGTGCAGATTATTCTTACAGGCTGAAAGTCTGGCACATTTTTGAACATACAAATTGAGCTGCTGTTTACATCTATGTAAGCTTTTCTGCTTTGGACACACAAAAACTAGTTTTCAGGAAAATCTTGTGTCCTGATTAAGATGCAGGTCAAAGGATCAAAATATTTTCAAGCCAAGTTACATTTGCTGGGGATCAATATGTATAGGCTGTGCTAGAGTTCCTTTTAAAATGAGCTTTATAGATTTCATGGGGGTGACTACATTAGTAGATTTTATAATCTGTTGGCAGTTACGACTTCTGGATCTTTGCAATTTCAGTAATTTTGGTAATAAATAGCTCATAGCCAGCTCTCTCTTCCCAGCCAACACTGTAATGCTGAAATCAGGAAAAGAAAGGAGAGGAGAGGGAAGGGGAGGGGAAAGGAGGGGGGAGGAGAAGAGAGGAAAAAGGAAAAAGAATAGAAGAAGAGAGAGAAAGGAATAGAAAAAAAAAGAATGATGAATGAGAGTGTTTTTTTTTTCAAGGTCTCACTCCTTAGGTCAGTGCAGTTGAGGTAGGTTTTGAAATGTTGTCAATGTTCACGCTTCATAATAAAAAAGCATTATTTCTCCCGAGGCCAGGAAAACATTGGTTGCCTTGAGAACGGTTGGTAATGTTGTTGAGTGTCACCTCACATACCAGGGCAGGGCTGATGTGCAGATCCACCTGCACTGCTGCATGTGCCCAAGGACTCTGAGTCCCCAGGAGGATCAGCATTCATTGCCTGGATGACAAGATACACCTGTGTGAGGAATGTCAGCCCAGCACTTCCAAGGCAGCTCTTGTCTCGAGGTGTAGGGGAGTCCCTGGCAGTCAAGGATGGGGGTGTGTGCGCCAGGCTCCATCCGGGGGCATAGGAGAGGGTAACAAGCCCAGACTACCTTAACTGTGAAAGAGTGACTCAGCTGTTTCTTCAAAGTTTTCAGTTTCAGCAGAATATTTTCCCACTATGCTGACAGCTTTTCCACCCACGTATTGCATATGTGGCCTTGTGCCACAGAGGTATTTTAGGATTATAAAGCCTAGTGTAAATTTATAAAGTTAGGTGTGAAATAAAGGTGCCTTCTGGATCTTAAAATGTGTAGACTGTGTATAGAGTGTAGGGAGTAAGGCATGTCTTTGAAAAACCCAGGACTTGGGGGAGGTATATCTCCATCTATCATTTATCTGGTTTTATTTATTCCACCAGAACCTAGTCAATTGTGTTTTCAGACAACCTGTACCAGCAGAAATAGAATTACTGAAAAATCACCCCAAAGTTTTGGCACTGTTTTTGTCATGGGACATAGTCATTCACATACCTGCTATATACTGTTCTATTTTTGGTCCTGTGAGGCATTCCCAAACAGTCCTGAAGGGAAAATAAGAGAGATATGCAGGGGAATTAAACCTAATACAATAAAAAGGTTTCTTAATCTGTCAAGTGTATTGCAATATTGAGTGAGTTACTGTACTCAGCTGGAGATGAAATTGGATGGAGTGTGCTTGTGATATTATTCCAGCACACTGAGCCATTATATGCAAATACATCCAGTCTGCTTTGAGCAAGTCATTTGTCAGTTCTTTATGCAAGACAGTAACCCTTGCTGTCACTCTGTGACTGCTGCATGAATCAGGCATGGGAGGACAGACTGAGGAGGAGGAGGACAGCTGGGCACTGGGGTTGTGCTTGGTCATTTGTGTCTTCAGGCAACCCAGCTGTGGAATCCAAAGGTTTGCCCTATTGTCAGAATTTTTTTTTTCATGCCACAAATGCTGAAACAGCAGCAAAAGCCTCTATCAAGGGCCTCACCACATCATGGGACTGGAGAAGAAAAAGAGCAGAACTCCAGGGAAGTAATGTTCGTGACCAGTAACCACCAGTCAGTGGCAGATCGCTGTTGTAAAGCAGGCGGGGCTATGGCTTCCCTTGGCTCTGGGTCAGCTGAAGGAGCAGTAATTCATGTGTGATGTCTGCAGCACTCCTCAGCTTTCTTTGGTGTTTGGATTTTGGGGTTTGAGATTGTGTTTTGTTTTGGTCATTTATGAAGTTACTTCCAAAGAAAAGATATAATACAAAATGTCAGCATATGAAGCACAAAAGCATCTCTGTCCTCTGGGAGCTGTCGGAGAAGAAAACACAGAACCACTGGAACCCCATCAACTGTCAGAGGTGCCCACCAGCGTGTCAGCAAATCTGTGTGATCATTGCTGGACAGATCTAAGAGTCAAAGGGACAAGTGACTTTTGTCCCTGGCTAGCAGGAAGACGCCAGCCAGGGAAACAAACACCCTTTGTTTTACCCTCAGGCTGCAAACAGACCAGGAAATAAGTCCTCCCAGCACCTTGCACTGGATGCTGATCACATTTTCCTGTGTCACAGTGGGGCAAAGTGGTTTCTAACAGTAGTGTTCAGAGGAAGGGGAACAGTCCTGCTGCATAGCTGGAGACCAGGTTTGGCACAGTTCATCTCTCTAGGATGAGTTTGGGGATTTCTGAGGCTGAAATTCAAAGTGAAACTCAGTGGATGTGAGTGCCATGGGAACCAAAGCAAGCAGGAGGTTTGCATGGATCTCCTTAGGGCTGGAGACACTGCTGAGTTTCATATGGTGCAAAAAAAAAAAAAAAATAAAATACAGTGTCTCTGGAAAAAAATCTGTCTGTGTCTTGAGGCAATTGTGGGCACCTTCAGCCAGCACCTGATTCACTAGTGAACAGTTACCTTCAAGGCAGTTCAGCTGGCAGACACTTGTCCCAGGTGCCCTGGGCCGTAAGGGCTGTTTTCAGTTTAATCTATTTTTAATGTGGCACCTTGTTCCAAACTGCTGAGTTCTCACATTCCCGGGCTGTCATGGTAATAGGATTGTGCAGTCTTATTGACTAAAGTTTTCCCCACCAAGTGCCATAACTTAGGCTCCTAAATCCAGATTCAGATTCCTTAATGTGACTGACAAATCCCACAGGAGCCAGTAGGACTCGGACAACAAGCCAGGCCATTAGGTGCCTCAAGCCAAGCCTGGCTGCAGGCACACAGGCGGTCGGCTGTGGGACACCACAGGAGTGGATTGAGCCCAGACTGAAAGGGGTGTCCCCCAAGGTGTGGGTGCAGGGTTCTGCCCCGCTGTACCTGCCCTGGGATGGAGCTACAGTGCGGTGACCCTGCGCACTGTGACGCAACGCACAGGGAGGCCTCGAAAGGGCAGCTTCGAAAGCCGACATTCCCCTTCCTGTCGTGGCTGCCTTTTCATCCAGAATGGCTACCAATGTCAATATGTAGGTGGGAGGCAAAGTTCATGCAAGTGGGAATTTTGTCAGGAATTTGGAAATGGAGTGTGTTCAAAACCTATCAAGTGGCAGAGAGCAGGACTGTGCCTGTCCCCCTCACTGACTTCCTGTCTGCGCTGCTTCTCCACCCGTGATCTAACACTGCATATTTTTACTCTACTACCTTCTTCTGCTATTTCTATTTGCAGCACCCTGCTAGACTTGAATCCAAGCCAATCCAAAATTATTCTGAAACTCCCTGTGCTAGCAGCGACATGAAAGCAGAACTCTGTAGTGGCTGCAGCAGCTATAGCAGGGTTTAACTAAAGTTAAGCGTGGTGTCAGTCACTTCAGCCTTTGGAGTTCCACTGGAAGTGGAAACGCCATCTGCCAAGAGAAACAGCTTGCAAAATTGTGTCATGCTGCCTTTTTTTTCATGGGATTACCAACCAGCACTTGAAGCTGATGCACTTTTATTGCTTTGTTTTATATACAAAGTTTGTATTATTATTATTATTATTATTATTATTATTATTATCATTGCAAGATAACACATAAGGCCATGAAAGTACACTGCACTGATGAGGCAGAACTTAGAATAGTTGAAAGGGTGTTTTGCTAAAATGTGCTAGTGTGAAGTGATTTTTTCTCCTATTTTCTATAAAGGGGGAGGAAAACAATTTTCCATGTCCTGCCCCACCAGAAGTCAAAGCCAGAGAAGAACCAAACCCAATTCCCATATAGTCCATTCACTAGCCAAAAGAGCTATAAAGCTTCAGTGAACCACCTGCTTTGATCCAAAGAGCACAGATGAAAGAAAGGCCCTTGTGCTGTCAGTGCTGCCCAGGCCC
This sequence comes from Oxyruncus cristatus, assembly GCA_013399855.1. Classification (NCBI taxonomy): domain Eukaryota; kingdom Metazoa; phylum Chordata; class Aves; order Passeriformes; family Cotingidae; genus Oxyruncus; species Oxyruncus cristatus. Next base: position 1,300,890 of record VXAY01001104.1, on the reverse strand, counting down.
CCCAGCCCCCCGAGCCGTGTGAGTGGTGCTGCCTGCCTGTGATGAGCCCAGGGCACAGCCCCCAAAGAGCAGGAGCCTGCAGAGCCAGACCCTACAGCAAGGGCAGCACGGTTGTGCCAAGGCTGCCCAGCCCGTGGACAGGGAGGGGTCCGCGGGCCAGGCTGCTGGGATGGGCTGAAGGGATCACAGCCTGGGTGAGCGTGTGTTCCCAAGGAATGGAGCAGCAGTGCTGTGCAATGGCACAGCCCTTCCTGGTGCAAAATTCTCCCTGTTCATGTCAGGGCTACATCCAGACCTGACCTAGGCATTTGAGACATCTCCCTCCCAAACATAGATCGTGTTTGATGTCTGAGGGCAGACTGAAGATGCGGGTATTTCTGAAATCTACTCTCCCATCCCTGACATCCTGTCAGAGCACAGGAACTTCACTCCGGAGTTACTGCTTAAGTCCTGTAAAGACTCTGATGGCATGCTTCTGCCCAAGGACAGTGCTCTGGGGGGTAAGAGAGTAGTGTTCCTTCCTTCTGGCTGGAAAGTCTTGTCTTCTAAGTCACTGTCTTTTGTTTTAGAGCATCCACTGAGGAAGTGGGGAACCTGGGTTCAATGCCTTCCTCAATCTGAGAGCGTTTGTCTCTCACTTCCCATGAGACTGTCTAACTGCTGGCCCATCAGCTATTCTGGGTGAAGTTCTTCAGAGTGAAACCATGTCTTCCACCAACGGGATGGTTGCTCTCCCCCTCCCGCTGTTGGTGGGCAACTTCTGTTTGAGGGTGAAGTGATGAGGGTGAAATGCGTGGTCTGAGGAGCCTCAGACTGCATCTGGTGTTCTCAGAGCAGGTTTACAAGACCCCATACCTTAGGGCATTCAGAGAAGGGGTGCCTCTTCTCTGGATGCCTGTGGAGGGTAGTGTAAAGTGCATCTCCTTGGAGATGCTGTTCTGGGCAGATGTGGAAGCAGAAAACTTGAACGTGAACCAAGGAGAGACCACAGAGTGCAGGTACCTGAGAGCAGGGACCTCTGTGACTCTGGGCTTCAGTTCCTGAGTGAAATTAAAGTCTAGTTTTATGCACTTGAGTTCTTTATGGTGGTAGCTCCTTAAACCCAACTCTGCCTTTGGCTCCTTCATGTAGGCAGATCCAGGCAGATCAGTCAGGATCTTTACTGCCACTCTGATAAACATTTACAAGGTTTATTAAATATGCTCTGTGACGTTCTTATGTGGAGACAGTAATTTGACAGTCATCATGTGAGAAACTAAGAGTTTGCCATCTGGCCCAGCAAGACTTTTTTTTCTCCTTACCATTAATTAAACTGAGGTCATTGCAAAATTTTATTATGATGGTTATGATTTGTCCTGTGATAACGCTGGGGCTAATACTGAGGTATGCAAACCATCTTCCACGCTGGTGATATTAATAGGAGGTGCAGCTGAGCAGCACCTCTTCAGATTCCAGTGTCAGCTCTAACAGCAAAGTTCCAAGGCCAATTCGTGCTGACCCTATTCAGGCACCTTACCCTGCAGCAGGTTCTGCTGGTTCTGAGGGGGTGGTTTCACAAGTAGGAAGACATAGCTGGGGGGGAGGAAGGGGGCAGCTTCTTGGCCACAACGGTGTCCTGTAACATGCCCTGGCAGGAGATCTTGCTGACCACAGCTTTGCCCAGCTTAGTGAGACTATGATCGTTCATGGGAAAGTAGATCGGCAACAGCAGAGTTTTAGAGCACAGTGAAAGAAGAAAGGAGGGAAAGGCAGCAGGGCTAAAGCTGAAACCTGCAAAATCAGGTGCTGATGATGGCTGGGGTGAGGAAAAAGGAAATTAAGCTTTTCTGGTGATGCAAAAGGAGGTGGCTGTAGCCACGGGACGGGTTGGATGGGTGCAGTGTTTGGCAGCTTGGAAACCTATTTCCAGTACACATGCAGACCCAGCTTGGGGCCCTTGAGTGTCAAAGGTTCTCCTTCATTCTTCAGTGGTCTCCAAACTGTGACTTGGCAAATATGCTGATATTGATAGGTTTGGGGAAGATAGCTGGGTATGAAGTTGATTTTCCCCCAGCACTGACTCTTGTCATCTTTCCCTTCTCTGTCAGAGACTTGAATGCTTCACTGCTCAAAGTTAACTCAACAGCTTCACGAGAGATTCAATAATATTTATTTTACCCAAATCCCTCAAAGTGTGAGGGTCTGGAGGCAGTTTGCAATGAACAGCCAAGAGAAGTAAACCATCCTTGGGTCAGGGTGAACTCATTTGAAGCGGCCACAGATGGCAAAGATGTTAATGAATCAGCAGTTTCACAGATCTCTGCCCCTTCCGAGAGCAATGTGTGTAAGGAGACATGAAAACAGCGCAGGGCCACAGAGCTTTCCAGATTCTTCCTGTTCCCTTTGCACTGCTGAGGGGCACCTCCACAGAGAAGGAGAGGGCTGGGGTTCTGGGCACTGAGCTAGGCCCAGGGATGGCAACCCACACCCTCTGCTGCAGCTGTGTGAGAGCCGGGGAGCAGGGTGCTGGGGAGACACTGTTCCCTGCTCACCTGACATCACACCCAGGAGTGCTCTTCGGTAAAGGAGACAGCTACCAACAAGCCCGGTGTTGAGATAAAGGGAAGGAAAGAAGGGTTAGGCAAGGACACGATCTGTTGCACCACTGCACCGCTGCAGGTGCAGAACAGCTCCGGTACCTTTGGGTCGTGTGGAGCGTGCCTGCCCCACCAGGCAGCTGCCCTTGGCAGCTGGTGGATGCATGGAGGTGAGGAGGAGTGATGCAGAAGGCCACGGTGATGTGATCCTGCTCTTTGATACCTTTGTTGGACCCATTTTCCCATGGGGCTGGGACCTCAGGATCCTATTTCCTGCGTTCTGGTCCTGTTCCCTGCAGGTAGGATTGTCTGTCCTTCCCCGCTGTGTGAGGGAGGTAGGCCCAGCAGTGCAGGCCACCATAGCTGTAGAGCACAGAGCTCACAGCTGGCTGGGACAGAGCTGGGAGACGGGGCAGTCTGCACAAATCCAGAGGGGCTGTGCCCTTGCCGAGGGGAGGTTACCCAGAGCTGTACCGGGGCTGTGGACAGGAAATTCTCCAATTCAGAGCTGTCCTCTCAGCAGAGTGCAGCATCCTTCCCTTCATCCAGCCTTTGCTTACTTTAGTTTTTTCTGTCACAGCCACAAAAGCTCTTCAGAAAGCTCTGTGCAATCCCATGGCTCTGTGGATGACTGCAGGCCAGGGGTGTGTGCCTGGGGTGTGCCTGGACGGAGTGTGCCTCACCCCGCAGAACCCCCAGAACTCCTACCAGGCTGTGGAGGGGATTCTTCCTGCCCCTCTTTGATGTTTGTCAAACGTTATGCCTGGAGAGTGCAAGACCAGAGGGGCGTGCAGAGGATCCCTGCCTTGTTTTCTCTGTGTTGTGTATTCTAGGATCTAGGAGGGCTCCCAGAGAGATGCAGCATCACTTTCATTCCTGCCCGAATTCCAGCCCAGGGGCTGCTTCTGCTCCAGGATAACGTGCCAGTGGTGAGAGCTGGCCAAGCCAGAGACTGTGCCTGAATTGTTTGCCATACTTTTAGGGATTGTCTATTTGGGATGAAACACAGAGCCCGGATTTTCAAAGTGCTGTGTGGGATGGCAGCTATGGGATTCCCATTAAAGTTGTGAGCATCACATGACAAAACTTCTGTGGCACCAGTGTGTTTGTATGGCTGGGGCCGCTGAGACATGGGGAAGTGCAGGAAAATGAACTCTGCCATGCCTACAAAAGCAACACCTCACACACTTTCAGCCATAGCACCTGTGTCTTTTTTGTAAGGAGCAATCGCAGTGGGTATCACAGGAGATGTAAAGGAACATGTGAGACACTGGGGTTTATTGTCAGCAAATGAGATGCTTCAAATTCATTGCAAAGGTGAATAGCTCTGTAAAGAACTTGGGGATTTAAGTAGAGTAAATTGTATGAACCTGATGGTGAAGTAAAAGCATCCACCTTTCCAGAGAAGAGAAAAGGTTCTCAGAGAATTTTTTCAACAGGCATGGAGCATAGGGAGTGACCAGAGCCACAGGGTAAGACAGACAGGGACATGCAGTAAGTCTTGTCACAGAGCTTTCTGTAACTCTTAGAAGACCTGATGGGTGAAGACTCAGTGTAGACAAACTCTCTTTTTCATACTGTTTTGACATATGTCAGGCTTTAAGATGAACTAACTACTATTACCCTAATTTTACTGATGGGGACGGACAGGTTATGTGACATGCTCGGGATCACATGAGCAGTCTGTGTCAGAGTGAGAAACTGCACTTGGATCTCTCAGCTGTGAGGCTGTTGCTCCTGGGACTGCATCCTCCTTCAAGCAGCACATCCAGATTGACTTTGGCTGTGTCCTTTCTGTCCCACAAAGGGTAAGTTTTTTGAACAAATCAGTGAAACAAAAAAGTCACTCCTCCAATTTGTACGTCCAGTCACCTGAATGCTGTGCCATAATGTACCTTAGAGGACTCTGCAATTCATACAAGTAATTACCCCATGCTGCAAAAACCCTAAGTCATCATTGGTTAAGAATCTAGATGAAACTTTCACCTTGTTTAGTGAGTGCCCGGTGTGTTGTGTTACAGAATGGATTTGGGGGATATCTGCAGGATAAATTAACTTAAAACCAAGATGAATTCTGCCAACTCCTTGGTGCCATTGTCATGATTTGGCCACCGTTGGAGGTTTAATACCAGTAGAGACGAGTCAGGAAAATAATTAGGTAGGAAAAGTAGTCATCAGCTTTCCAGAGGAGTTTCTTATGGCTGTCAGAGTTTGCCTCCTTCATTCAAAAAGGTCTAACATAAAAGCTGACGAAGGAGCAGATATCCATAGCTTGTTAGGACATTTGCAGGTTGTGGGCATGTTCTTGATCTTCAGCTTCCCTGAAGATCAGCAGAAGTGGGATTTTCCAAAGTGCCCAAGGAACCACTGATCATGGACCCCGAGGCACAAGACGCTTGGGGCATGTCTGACAGGGCAGCTACTGAAAGCCCAGCTGTCAGTGGAAGAATATACCCTTTTGATCCCAGTTCCCAAACCTACTACTGACTCCTGCTGCTCCAGGTACGTGCTGTGGGCTGCTGCTTTTAACCTGGCAGTGTTGCCAGAGGCACTGGGCACCTGGCATCCCATGACACCAAAGGAACAGCTATTAATTGAAATTCATCAAGCAAACTACCACTTCTGCTTGCTGTGGCTCTGTTTTCAGCTCTTCAGCTCTGGAGCAAGGCTGACAATTTTTGCTGGTTTCTCAGACGTCCTGTTGAGTTTTGTTAATTAATATTTGTGAGGTACTTATATGTTTTCAGGTTTATGGTGATCCAGAGTAGTATTATTACTGTTGGTATTATTAAGACTAATAATACTGCTAACAACCGTAGTGAGCCTGGCAAAATTCAATTTGACTAAAATCCTAGCCACAGATGAAAAAAATTAACTCCAGTGGTGCGAAGGGGTACGTGACTCAGTTACCAGTAACTTCTGTTTACAAGGGGCAGGAAGAGTATATTTGCTCAAATGAAAAAAGGTCAAGGCAGAGGCCCATTTGCTGTTTGTTAATAAGTAATCTAATCTACAGCTTTACTGTAACAAATCAGCCTGGCTTAGCTTTTCTTCCATCACCATGATTTCCAATGCAGTTCGGGACTAAAATTCCAGTTAAAAAATAATCCACATTCTCATAGATTATTTTCAACATCTCCAAATCTGTGGAGGGGATTTGTAACCAAGGAACAACAGCAACAACAACAAAAAAAAAACCCCTTTCCATATTTTTGCCAGTGTTTGTCTCAGGACATGGTAGGCAACCCAGGCTGAAATATCAGATAGGGCATTATTTATCTCCTGGGAAATTCTGCTTTAGGCTCAGACCTGTGCATCTTCCCTACGGAATTGTGCCCATCAAGAGCTGTGGTGTAGCTGGCCTGCTTACAGCAACCCCACTAAGTTACTAATATAACTTACAAAACCACCTACGTCACCTCCGAAGCTGGCTCACAGTCAACAGTTAAAATTCAAACATGGGTGCTAGAGCACATCCCTCTTCCAACAGACTGAGCACATGTGCACTTTAAGCACTGTGACCCCTGCCCTGTCATTGTCTTTTGCAAAAAAAAGAAGCCCCAAAAGTCATTCTCCAAGCACCACTGGTCCTTGGCCACCATAGTGTCCTGGAAGAGAGATGGAGTCTGTCCTTGTGGTTCGTCTGCTGGCTGCAGGTGGGATTCCCTAGAAGAGGTTCTGCCATTAGAGCCAGTTACCAGAACAGCAAGACTTGTGCCACCTGCCAGCTAACCACAGCTCCTCAGTCATAACCCTTGGTGTTTATGTCCTCCAACTGGCCTGGCCTGAGGCACACATGTGGTCCTCAAAGCAGGGAATGTGATGTAGAGAGTGCTGGAGCAGCCACAGCCAAAGCCCAGGCACTGCTGGCACCACCTGCACCTGAGGCATTTCTCGAAGGAGGGTGGCACACACAGACACACACACACACGTGAGATCACCTTTGGAAGCAGAAATCATGCAAACTGCAGGCTACAGTTCCCAGCTTCCTGAAATGCAATTTGGAAAGGCAGTGATCCTTTAACAAAAACAGCCCCTGCTCCAGCAGCCCCAAGTGCCTGTTAACCCTGGGGGAGGGAGAGAGGTTGGTGAGGAAGGATTGTCCCTGCAAAGCAGGTCATGCTTGGCTGTGAGCTCTGAGCGTCTTTCCAGATCCTTAACAAAGAGTCTCCTTGAGCTCTGTAGTCATAGAGGGACCAGGATCTGCCTCCATCCACGGCAGGGCCACTCGAGCAGGAGGGGGAAGGAATGGCTTTGCACAGACCTGCCACTCTGCACCAAGTAGAAGACAGCAAGGCTGAGCAGCAGATGCTGATGTGAGGAAATAGTAGAGTGTACTGAGGACAACACGTGGGAACTGTTGTAGGGTCTTTGTAGTGGGAGGGAAAGAGGATTCATGCAACTGAGTGCTCACACACATCAGGAGGCACCACCAGAGGCTCCTAGCTGCCAGGAAAAGGGATATTTTCGGTGCCCCAGAGCCCTCATATTTGCCTTACTGTTGTGTGTTACTGGCACAAGAGAAGAGGAGCAAGGATGGGAAGGAGGGGAGCGGAGGACACACGGTGTCCCAGGGGAGCAGGCATTGTTGGTGCTGCCCTGGGTGTCTGTGCCTGTATGATGGGCTTCAGGTGGGTGGTTTGCCAGCAGTACAGTTCACAGATCCTTGAACCGACCTGGTGTGTGCAGGATGTTCACCCCAGAAATCCTGGTGTGGGCAGCAGGGAGAAAAGTGGAATTGATGCTCACTTCCATGAAATCTGGTTGAGCTGGGGATCTCAGCAAGAATCTTGTAGCTTAAGCAGGGTTAAGAGGATGGCAGCATTGATGTCCTAGATCGTGGGCCTCCGTGCTGCTCTGGAGACACAGGTGGCCATGCCATACATCACATGTTCTGGCAGGGAGAGCAGTAAGTGTTACTTGCTGGCAGACTTTTCGGAGTGGTGATGCCCCATGAAAACTCACCAGTTCGTTACTCGTGGGATACACATTTGCTGCCCGTCCCCGCCTTTCTACAGCAGTGTATACACCCAGGGTGGTGGAGCTTTCTGCTCCTGTCCCTGGGTTCTGTGCTCTGTGCTCTTGTTGTGCTTTGTTCTGGGTAACATGTTGTTTCTCAGTTGCCTAGCGAGTCGCAGGAGTCTTTAACAGCACTGATCCACTGCACTCTTCCTCTGAAAACCAGGCGACGATTTGCTTCTTCCCCTTACAGCAGTGGGAAAACTGGGGTACCACGATGTCCTCCCTGAAGCAGTGAGATTAGCTAGGAAATGTTAAGTTTGGCCTAACCCTAAGTCTGAGTGTTAGTCACCCCTCAGTGGCATCACAGCAGTGAAATTCTGGACTGTGCAGTCTCTTGCACACAAATGTGAGGCTTTTAGTGAACAGCAAGCCCATTGCTGCCAGCACCACTGTAGAGACCTGTGCTTTGTTCTAGCTGGTAGCCAGGATGCCTGGGAAAACATGCAGGTGGTTTCAGACAATCATAAGTAGCCTATTATCACAGAGGCAAGGGGGGAAAGGCCCAGGGAATTTTCCCCATGACCACCTGTTAATTTTCCCCTGAAGCCATTATTGATTTCCACGGGGTGCCAACAGTGCTGTGAATCAGAGCTCTGCACTGCCATTTCTGGAGCTTCCCTGGTGGGGAACAGGCATGGTGACGTGCTTCCTCAGCTGGTTCCTTGGAGCTTCCTGCTCCTGGCAGCCACTAGCCCCAGGGAAAGTTCTGTTTTCCTATGGACACACTGCTTTTCTGCACCTGCAGTATCCACAGCCCGCTGTAGTTAATGGACCCACCAGCGACTGTGTTCTGCTTCTGCTTTGTGGAGACAAGTGTCTCGGAGCAGTGCCATTCAGCTTTCAGCCAGAGAGTCCCTGATGCTGCCAGCGGTGGTGAAGGCAGTGCAGATCTCAGGAAGAGCAGTGGCATTAGTCGTAAAGTCATGGTGGGGCTCCCTTTGGCTGAAGCACGCAATTTGGAAGCATTTTCCCAGCTTTCTCTTCCTTCTTTTTTTCATTCTTCTGAGGTACAAGAAGGAGGTATTGCCCCCAGCTCACGCCATGGGAGCCATGGGAATAGCTTTGCTCTTTACGTGCTGTCTCAGAAGGAAGCCTGAGAGTGTTTATGAGAAGCGACTTGGCCTGTGGCTGTCTCTTGGTGTGGCTCTCTCCTGGTGTTTTTGGTGTCTGTACTGGGTGTGCTGAGTGGTTTCCAAAGTAACTTTCTGAGCATTGCAGCAAATAGGGAGATTTCACAGTGGAAGAGTTGCTGAGTAAGTGAAACTCAGAAACAACTCTCACATTGCGCTCGTGAGCAAGAGATGGCATTTTCCAAAGCATTTTTGTGTATTTGGTCCAGGGCAGAATTACCTATTTCTACCATGAGAAATATAATTTTTGTAGTAAAACTGGAAACCAACCAGACCAAGCTGCACTCCGCTATGAATTTAGCCCAGATGGAAGCTTGTCCAGTTAGATATTTCCTCAGAGAAATGCAAGAATTTCTCAGCCCAGGCTGAGGATGTGTTGTAGTCATTTGCAGATGCAATTACAAATTTCTTAAGTCATATCCAAGAGTACTTTGATGTGTCAGTATTAAGCTCCGTGTTTCTTATTTCCAGCGCCCAGCTCCTGATTTTAGAGCCAGAAATCCCTGCAGGGTGCCTGAAGCAAGCCTGGCACTTCCACACGAGGACCAAAGCACTCAGTGTGGTGACCAGAGAGACTAATAGGGAAATTTTAAGTCTTAAATGCTACTGCTACGGTGACCCAGCCCGGCAGCTCCTCTAGAAGGTGAGTGCAGGCAGCTTTCTGTCACAAGCACAGATGCCTGATCTGAAACGTGGATTACCAGCAGCCAGGAAGTGACGGACAGGGTCACTGTTCTCCTGAGGCTGTTTGTCCCCAGCTGCCAGCTCTAGCAGAGCACCCAAGCCACAAAGCAGGGAGCTGGACATCCGTGGCCCGTGCTCTGCTGAGGAGCTGCTGCTCTACAGCAACGTGCTGTTGAATCATTGGGTCGGTGAGTGAGTGCACGTGAGGGAGCACGGCTCTCCTACCTGCTGGTTCCAGCCCTCGTATGGGAGTTTGAGATTCTGGACTCCTCTCCCAGGACTGTTTACGCATTTTACATGAAACAGTCACCAGGTAACATATAATCCCCGATCAAAGCCCTCAGGGGATTTAGGCAAAGCAACGCCTAGTTTCTTGATCCTGATCAGACTTAGGTGTGAATTGGGCTGAGCTGCTTGGCCTTGTCAGGACTGGGGCAGTTCTGGACATGCACGAAGGTGCAAATCTAGATAGCTGTTGAGGTTGAAAGCATTCAAATAAGTTGGAGATTGAAGGGGCCAGGTAGTGGGAAGGACCTGGGAGCTGCCGAGGGACGTATATGACAGCGTTTCAATCCAAAGTGCAGATATCGTGTAAAATATCAGGTGCTCCAGTAACAAAGTCCTCCGACAGCGAAAGGATTGTTCTCACAGACTCCTGAAGTGGAAACTTATTTTCATAACCATTTTATGTGCTTTTTAAAACAAGAAGTCCCATCCTAGCCACTGCATTTGCTTGGGTTTGTTTCCACTGGGCTGCATGTGCTGTGCTGCACAATGGGGGCTGCCATAGGAATAGCTTGTTATTCTTACCAAGCGTGACAACTGCTGTAGTGAAATCAAGAGCAACCTGCTCTAATGTAAACTGATTTCACATTGCTCCTGGCAGTCCCAGCTACCTCACCTAACCTCCTTTTTTTTTTTTTTTTGGCCAGTCTTTTTTTTTTTTTTTTCTTTTTTTTTTTTCCCACTAAAGACACACCCTGTGCTTTCTCATAAGGGGTTTGTCATGTTGGCTGTTGCATTAGTGTCTGCGACCTGCAGGTGTGCTCCCCTGGCGTTATCCTTGGTGCATTCCAAAGCCACTTGGACGCTCCAGCAAATGCAGATTCCAGCTGCCTTGCAGGGAGAAGCTCTGTAGTGCCTGTGATGGCTGTACCCAAGCACACCTAGCTGCAGAGCACCACAGATGTGTGTCTGACTCTGGATGGGGCTGTTGCATCTCTGATACCCCACCTGCATGTTTGGAGTGCTGCGGGGCTGGGTAACTGTGGGCAGAGAGAGGCTGATGGAGAGCGGCACTGCTGTCCCACTGAACCCAGCCAGACACCCGGTGGGAAGCAGTGGTGTTGGCAAGGGAGCCGGGCCATGGCGAGTGGATTTGGGGCAGGGAGTGCTGCGGGAGAAGCAGCCCAAGGTGCGGATCAGAGCTGCCACATGAGTGTGTATGATGGATGTGATATAAATTACTATCTATAAATAAATACCACAACAGCATTTTAATGAGGTGTTCTCTGGTAGCACTTGTCCAGGCTGGTAGTGTTATGTTAAGGCTGGAGAAGTATTTCCAAGCAAGCTTCTTGGCCAAACTTTCATAAACATGGTCTCACCCAAGATCTACCTACGATTTGTTTGGATAAGAGGTTTTGCTTGTTTGTTTCTGAACATACTTTCAAATAGGTTTTGGTTTTTATTTCTATTTATTTATTTTTTCCTTCTTGGCACAGGTTTTGTGCTGGTGTCACAGAACCCAACTGATACACACCAAGGCACAAATCTGGTGCCTTTTCTGAGCATTCACTGTTGTTCTGACAACAATAAGCTTGCAGAAGGGCTGGGTGGCCTGGGGCTTTGGGGTTTGGGGGGAATCTGGGACTGTGACTCGCAGGAGTGAGCAGCAGGTCCATATATCATGTATATCTCAATGTCCTGGTCTGCTTCAGGGTGACACACCTGGCACTGCAGCCAGTGCTGTTTGGAGGCAGGGTCTCCCGGACCCACGCCTCACGTTTGCAACATGGTTCTGCTAAGACTCAGACTTGAAGATATGAGAGAGAAAGTTAATTTCTTTGTTCCTGAGAGACAAAATCTCTGAAGTGAAGTCTCTTGACTGTCTGGACTTGTGATGCATACTCAGAATTCATTCGCATTATAAATAAATAATTGGCAGGTGATGCTATAAGAGCTTCCATTCTTTTTGAGGAATCATTAATTCCAGCCACATCTCGCTGACTGGCAGCTATAAAACCAAACAAAGAAAGCCCAACAAAACAGATACAAAGTAATATCTGTTGGAAGAGTCAACTGGAGGGCTGCACACCAGTGTCCTCAAAGCAGGACTAACTTCAGCATTAGCTTAGGCTGCTCAGGGCTTTGTCCATTCCATTTTTGTAATCTGCAAGGATGGGGATTTCACAAACATCTCTGCTCCGGTTTAACTGGTCTTATTTTGAAAAATTTCTTCTATGATGACCAATGCAATTTCTTGTGCTGTCACCCCTGTGGAGAGCCCAGCTCACACAGCCCGAGGGCGATTTGCAGTCAGCACTGCACTGCTGGCAGTCACACAGCTTTGTTCTGTCTCAGGTGCAGCCTTTACATTTCTCCTTCATGAACTTCAGCAGGTTTCTTTCAGGCTTGTCTTCCAGGTTGCAGAAGACCCCCTGAATGTCTGCCTTTGTTCTCCAGCATAATGACACAGAGACTCAATTCAATGTCCTGCTCAGACTTGCTGAGGAACTATTCTGTTCTGTCACCCAGGCTGCTGGCAAGGACTGGTGTTGTCACTTGAAGAATGCCATCTGTTGACACCAATTAAGTGTCTAGTTGCTGACCATGTTGACCATTATTATCCTTTGAGCCTTTTGGGCCAGCCATGAGCTTTCTTCAGCCAGGTTGTGGTGCATCCATTCAGGCAATGCCACCCCAGATTGCCCTATACAGGAGACAAGGTCAAAGACCATGCTATAACAAAGTGAGAGACATCCACTGCTTCCCCCACCTTGTCCTTCCAGCCTGTCATTCCAGCACAGGTGACAACCACACTGGCCAGGTACACTTTGTCTGTATTGGATCCGTACTGGCTGTGACTAGCTACCCTCTTGTGTCTGGACATGGCTGCTGTGTGGACTTGCTCTACAACGAGCCCAGGAAAAATGTATGGATATCTTATGTAAGACATCATCTTTGCTGATGCTTTGGCTAATCCCTTTCAGAAGAAGCCTGTTAATTGCACGTGTTGAGTCTGTAAGCCCTTCAGCATGAGCCTGCAGTGTTGGTTGAGGCAATTTTTGGAGCCTGAGCACGACACATGCACATGCTGCTATGCCAAGCTGGCCTGTGTCTGAATGGCTTGAGTCTCATTGCTGCCATAGGGGCCTGGCTGCAGCCATTGCACCTGCTCCCAGCCAAGACAGCATCTGGGAATCACTCCTTTTCTGTGGGAAACAAAATGCCTGAAAATCCTGGTCAGTGCAGCACTGGACCAGCCTCACAGAGAGTCCGGTGGGATTCACTGGGGCCTTCGTGACTATAAAGACTTGGCAGAGCAGACACATCCCCCGTGACTGGAACTGGACCAGGTAATTGCACTTGAGGAAAGAGGCAGCACAGTGGTGGGTGGAACAGTTCTGTAGGAACACTCAGGCATGCAGCATCGGGAATGGCCCACTACTTGGAAGAAACATGCCTCATTCTGTCATCCTTTGTTGTGCCCATGCCAATCCATTTTGTGATGGACTACGTTTGTAATCTCCTTACTTGCACATTAGCAGATTTTAAGGGTGCTGCACAGAAAATCAAAATAGGATGTTCGTGTAGTGACAGCGCTGCTGTGGAGCCACAAGCAGTGCTAGTGAAGGAGACACAGTTCAGATTCCTCTGCATGGCAGGCTGACCATTCCAGGGTCCCCAGGTAAGCGTGGGCACCGCAGTCCTCCTGCGTTACTGAAACCTGCCTTGCTGGGTCGCCCTCCTGCAGTGACACATCATTTGAAGTTGTTTGCTCATTACAGAGATACTATCACAAGGTGTGGTGCCCTGGTTGGAGCACAGCAAGAAAGTAACGCTCTTATTCACCCACCCACCTTTGACAGATGGTCTGAGGGTCTCTCCTTGGCTTCACGACGGACAGGGATTGATTCACCTCCGCCCAGCAGTAATTATGTGTTGCTGCCTACTGGAAGTTCCCATGTTGGCATCAGACTGGTAAGCCTAGAACTCACTGCTAAGATTAATTGCCAAGTAAAAGCACGATTTCTTGATGTCTGTTTTATGTTCAGCCTAGCAAAAGTTACTTAATACACAGTATCATTTCCTTGTGATTTTTTTTGTCATGATCATTAAAATGTTCCTAATTGCTATCAACCTGCCACGCTCCTATTTCCCAGCAGCTATTTGCAGCCTTCCCATCAAACTTGAAAGCAGCTCTGGTAGCAAAAAATTTATAGCACTTTTGGTTTTTCCTTTCCTTTTGGAAGAGTCCCCTTTTTATTCTTCAATTCTAGAGCCTCCTGTGTAAAACACAGATCCTTCTGTAGGGGCTTGGCCATCCTGAAAGCTTACAATTGTATCTCCTCAGCTTTGGAACAAAATTATTCCCTTTCAGTGCAGTTCTTATTGAACCAGGCTAGCTTGGCAGGTCTCCACTCCTTCTTTGTTTAAGGTTATTTATTTTTATATCAGAAAGGTAAGAACATTGACAAAAGAGGTTTATTCACACTCCAACTGCACAATTTACATACCAACAAAATAAAACATCCAACACACTTTGTCTTATTTATGGCATCAGTGCTGAGCCATTATAGTACCAGCAGTAGGCCACTTTTCCTCCCTTCACCTTTTGGAAGCTCTTTGGCACCAGTGTCCCACCCAACCCAGACTTCGTGGTTGCTCAGCGTCCCCATCATTGCAGGGGGTTGTTGGTATGAAGAGGAAAACTTCTCCCAGAAGTGAGGCCAAGCCTGTAGGGCCCCAGCCCCAGCGTGCAGGGCTGTCCCTGCGAAGGGAGGGCAGGAAGAGCAAGGCAAGGGGCTCTAGAGCACCTTCAGCCGCTCGGCTGGGTGCTTCAACCGTAACACAGTCTGCAGGAAGGCCCTTGGCAGCCCTGCTGGGTGGGCTCGGGTTGTGTGGAGCCCATCCCCAGCGTGAGGATGTTCCCAAACACCTCATCAAGGCCAGGGGTGGGCTCCCCTTAGCTCTGTTCTGAGTGTTGGAGCTCCTGGGGTCTGTGGTGCTGAGAGCTGTGATGAGTGACCTGTTCCACTGCGCGAGTGCTAAACCCCGGAGCCCTTGCCCAGCGAGGGGGCTCTCATTTAAGGGTCAGATGGAAGTATCCAAATGAGCTGATAAACACACTAAGGAATCTCTTTAGCAAGACCTGGTTTCAGGTGTGTTCTTCAGTGAGTTGGGATCACAGTGGGTGTAGGTCCCGGGCATTGCTGACTGCAGTTAGCGAAGAAGAAGAAAGAGTCGGGAGGATGGAATAACACTTCAAAAGAGAAGATGCATTTACATCTTCACTATTTCTAGCCAGTGGACAAGAATTCTTCTGATACAAGGCTACGTGGGGCCTGGACAAGGGAATAAATTGTCTTTTAATGCCTAGATCAATGAAGGGAAAAGAGCAGAGACAGCCATGGAAGAGGAAATCAATTCACTCGGTGTATTAATATACCAGCTCCACAACCTTTGTAAGAATCAGTGTCATCTGATACAGGCATGGGACAGTCACCTCTGGGGGAGGTTGCTGGTGAGGTGGGGGTAAGGCTGGTGACAGCCATGCCATGCACTGCAGTGTTTGCTGCAGCAGCAGTTTCATTTCTGCCCCTGGCACTGGGACTGCCCAGCCTCCAGACCTGTGTGTGTTTTGGGGCTGCCTTACTCTTCTGGTGCTCTGCTCTCCACTGAGATCATATGCAGGCAGGTGTGTGGGTCTGCAAAAGGGACTTGGGGAGTTCCTGTGCCCTGCTGGGCAGGATCACTGCACACCAGCTGCTCCAGGGGCAGTGCAGGTTACAGACAATGGTAACTGGTGTTTTAGCTTGGCAGGCTGTAACTGGATGATGCTCTGGGTTTCACAGGGTTCTCCAAGAGCTTCTTGTTGTACTGAAAGCCAGTGGGATGGGCCACCCAAATCCCTGTGGTACTGTCAGTGTCCTGCTGACTTTAGGCCTGTCCAGAAGGTGTTGACCACCAGCGTTGCCATTGCCCATGTGCTCTGAGGGGCCTGTCCTCAGGAACAGTGGAAGGGCATTGCCTCCTGCCCTGGAAAGGAGGCACAGCCTGTTGAACTCCCAGTGGGTGCAGCCAGAAGCCAGGCTTTGAGAGCTCTGGTTTTGTCTGACAGTGCCTGAGCCTTGGCAGCACTGCAGCTGAGGTGAGGTGACCCTGGATTGGCGGGTCACACCCCCATGCTCTTGAGCCCTCCCAAACACGGGCAGTGTCTCACCTTTGTGCTACTTCCAGCTGAGCAGAGAGAGAACTTTGCCTCCCCTTTGCATATCAGGGAGGTCAGTGTCCACATGCGCTGCCTTTTCTTTAAAATTCATGCATTAAAAGGCATAATAAAATGCTGTAATAGGGATGCAATTAATGACTCTTTAGTCCTGTCTCTCAGTGCAGTGAATAGAAAGCAGTGAGGTTCTGGAGTTCATTTGCAAAAAGGTGAGTGGGAACTCTCCGACCAGGAGGTGATTACCATGTCTGCAGGTCTGGTTTCTCCTTTCCCTGAAGTGAAGGTGGGTGTTAGGCTTAGGTGTGCAACTTCCACATCATGCCTCGTCTAAGATTTGCCAATATTAATTTGTTGCTTTCCACTCTTTAGCAATCAAATAGAAACTTTTCAGCTGGTACCTTGTGGGTGACAAGGTTTGAGAAATAACCTTTTGGTCACTGTTGCAGCATTGTGAAAACGTTCTTAGGTGATATAACAGCTGCATCACGTGAGCAGAGTACATTATCTCAGAGCTACCTGTATTTTCCAGTGTGAATCAGAGCGTTCATTAACAAAAATGTGTATTGATTCTCTGAGTGATACTGTACACACTGCAAGGGAAGTGCAGGCCTACAGTGCTTCCTGCTCAGGCTTACAGGAATGTATTTGCCCGATACAAAAACCTTTAAACTTTAAACACCATCAGTGGCAAAAGTGGCCTTGGCTGCCATGGGAGCGGGACTGGGGCAGTACAAGAAGAAAGGCCAGGTTGTAACACCAGTATTGTGGTTGCTCAGGAGGCTGTTGGCCCTCTTCTTAGTTTTGGGGAATACATTTAAATTCCAAAATTTGTACTGTCATATTGAACCAGCCTAAAAATGTGGGTAATGATACGTAGCAGACAAAAGTATCCCTTGCCAATGAAGCCACGTTGAGTCATTTTATATTACCACCAAAGGAACAAACCAACTTTTAACAACAATAGTTGGCAGTATTTCTATTAAATGGCATTAGCCAATAATTTCTAAAACTGCCTGTTAATTACGGCATTCAGGCCTTGCAGGCAGTTCTATTTTATGTAAGTGCCATCAATGGCAGACTACAGCCTTTG
This sequence comes from Oxyruncus cristatus, assembly GCA_013399855.1. Taxonomy (NCBI): domain Eukaryota; kingdom Metazoa; phylum Chordata; class Aves; order Passeriformes; family Cotingidae; genus Oxyruncus; species Oxyruncus cristatus. The sequence goes on along the minus strand of VXAY01001104.1, from coordinate 1,283,937 downwards.
GAGGCAAACAAGACCATGAGTTACCAAGTTCCTCTCTGGGGTAAATGCATTGATATGGGTTTTTTTTTGTTTCATTTTGTTTGTTTGGTTGGTTGGTTGTTTTTTTTTTATTATTTTTTTTTTAATTATTATTTTTGGTGCCATTTTTTTTGTTGGGGGTTTTTTCGGTGTGTTGTTTGTAGTGGGGGTTTTTTTGTTTGTTTTTGTTTTGCTTAGTGTTTTTGTTTTGGTTTTGGTTTTTTTTCCGTTGGTTTTGCTTGTTTGTTTTTCATCCTGACACTGCCAGGTAACATTCAAAAGAGATGGCTTACGTGCCACTCTGACCAGCTGTACTTATTGGTGCTGCTGTTGGTGCTACTGTTGCAGTCTTACCTGCAGCCTCCCAGTCAGCACCGAGCCCTGCTGTATTTAGCTCAAATTCACCCAAACCCCTCGAAAAACCTTACACTTCAGGATGCAAGTGACTTGCAGCGGTGAAGAGGAGGGATAGAACCAAATGGATGCAATTAGCTTGGGCACAACTTAGTCATGTTCTCTTCTTGGTATAATTATAAAATGGACAAAGGTAGCGCCAACTAACCTCAAATACCCTTCTAGCCATAATTAACAATATTGCATAATAATGGTGTCAGTTTAAACATTGTTTAAAACCGATGCTTTGCTCAAAATTACTGTACAGCCACATATCTTGCACAACAGACTAACACGCTGCACTGTCTTGACTTCCATTTTCTATTTCATTGTGTCATCTGTGCATAGGAAAAGCTCTTGACCAAAGAGGAGTCAGTGGTGTAGTGGTAAATAAAAGTGGGTAGATTCATCTGTCTGTGGTATACGAGGAGCAGGTAAATACTAGAAGTGTGCAGAGCAGAAGTAGGTACAAAGGGAGTGTCCTTTGCCTGCATTTACCCTTGACTACACCACTTAGAAGAGTTGCATAATTGATACAATTGAACCACATCAGTCCTTTATTTATAGAACATAATGAAATGGTTTTCAACATCCTGGATCATGCTGCATGGGTGATTGCCATATATGCACCCAAGGAGAATAAATAAAAACATTTCCCTAAGGTATTATGTCTCTTCACCTTCTCTGGTTGCATGCAGGGCTCTGTTTGTGGAGCAGCTCTGTAGGGAGTTCAGCACGTAATCCTGCTGTGCTATTGCACACGTGTGGGTCACAGCAGCACTGTGGGGATGATGCTCCAGAGCTCTGGAATTTCACCTTTCCCGTGTAGTACATGAAGCATTGTCACAGGCTGGCAGACTTAGGCTGTACCCAAACATACCACAGGCTGCTGAGCACAGAGTCCCCTGCAGCACTCAAGTTAGTCCTTGTTCAAGCTCCATGGCTTGAATTTGACATAAATCTGGCTTACCCAGCCCAGCAGGCTCCAGCTCAACAACCCCTCAGACAGTGGCATTTGGTGGCTGTTGTCAGTGATGGCAGTGGCCATGGGCATGGAGCAGTTCTCCCATGGATAAGACAAATGACAAATGACGACTGACACAGCTGAGCTGAGCCCACTGTTTGAGCCACGGGCTCTCGCACCAGCCTGTGTGTCTGTCAGTACTGACTCTGTGTGTCTGTCAGTACTGACTCTGACACCCTGACTGGGACTGTCACCCAAGGAAGATCCTGGTCTGCAACAGCAGCAGGAGCATCGGGTGGCACTGAGACAGGGATATGGTAAAAATTCCATAAAATAAAACAAAGCACCACTATTATTTTATATTTTGTTGTTGCTGCTCTTATTGGAAAAATATGGATAATTTACAAGTATTTCTCTCGCTGGGTTGTTTGTCCATCTTTATATGATGTTCTGCTGTTCCTATTGCATCATTTACATTTGGCCTTTATTTATGATGCTCCATTATTTTATGTGTACACTTTATAATTAGAACTACTAATTGCAAGCTTGCCTACTGCCTTCAGTTGGCTTTTCCAGAGAATTACTTGCAAAAAAATCACAATTATTCAGTTGTTTTCAATTGCCCAGTGAGTGTTTTCAAAAATCAAAAAGAAACCAGGACTACCTTTTTAGCTTGTCCTGTTTCTAAGCTTTACACAGTGCATAGAAATTAACTACATCAGAACTGCAAAATTGCAAAACTTTAAGTCTTTTCTCAAAAATCCTCTTCTTCTGAATGAAAAAAAAAAATAATTACTACATAGACATACTGAGAGAGTCCCACACTAGCTGTTATATTACATTTTAATTAATTTTTTTACATGTAAAACTCCAGCCTAGGCATGTTGTCATATTTTTGATACATTTTGAACTGCAAAATATCCATATAAGTTAAATGGTTCTGCAAGAAGGAGTCAGTCATTTCCATGCACTCGCTGCAAACTTCAACACAATGTTCCCATTTTATCATTTGTTATTTAAACTTTGCTGATGATTCAGTGGTGTTATTCCACTGAAAAACTGGAGTAACACAGCAGTGAATCAGGCTCATTGGCTCTGCATCTCACTATCTAAAATGAGGATCCACCTACAGGTAAAATACTATCACACTGCAAGTATCTCATGGACTGCAATCTGTCCAGGCTTGCCAGATCTTCATCGGAAAAGGATTGCACAGGCTCGAAATTAAAATGCGTTCTGACTGCCTTGCAGTCGATGGGAACACTCAGGTGAACGAGATGAGCTGGTTTGGGCTTTTCTCATTGCAAATCGCTCAAATCCAAAGTAGCAGAGCGGAGGGTTACTTTTGTTGCTGCTGCTTTCATTGTCTGGCTACCGCAGGTGGAGAAAGCGGCACCTCTGCTGCTCGCCCAGGAGGGCTGCGAGGGACAGCCGGGTGGGAGTGAGCTCCGCTCGGTCTCTCCCATCACCAGGCACTGAGGCTGGTGCCAGCTCCAAGGAGACACCTGTGAGCACGTGTTCTTGCAGCAGTGAGGCTTATACCAACACTACAGCTACTCCATTGGCAGCCAGGAGCTCAGCTTCACCGTGTGACACCTCAGCAAACACTCAGTGGCAAGTAGTGCTAGAAAGTGTATGGAAGTGTAATCAGCTTGTGGATGATCATCTCGTGATTTATCCTTCAAACTACCAAATAACTGCCCCTTTCCTTCATTATTCCCTTAAAAATTTGTCGTTCTTGTTTTGTCCCCTTCCCAAAGTTAGTCTTAAAGTGCATCTCACAAGAAAGTACACTCATCCAGTGCCTGCAGAAATGCCTCTGCCCCATGCACAGATGCTGTGCCTTTTCTTCGCTGCACCCTGTGCTTGAACTGACTGATACAAAAATAGTTCTCAGTTACGTGATGGCCCAGCCAAAGGTCTGTGGATGTGTCAAAACAACATCACAGTCAACCTGATCGATTAACTGAGTGTATAGTTCCATTTGGAGGGGAGGAGTGGAAGAGGGGCTCCAGCTTATGTCTAGCATTTGCATGGGGAACACATGAGAGCAAAAGCTCTTCTGTTTCCACCACTTGGTGAAAACATCACCTTGGGTAGCACTTGTGCTGCTTGGCAGCACTGAGCAAGGCCTTGGGCACGGTGCTTTCACCCCATCAAAGGCTTTGTCTTTGGGTCTTCAGCCTGAAATCCACCCTGTGGGAGCAGGTTGGTGCTGCCTGCTGGTGTTTGGCTGGAAGGTGCTGATGGTATCAGGCTGCAGTGACACTGGGTGACACCATGAAGAGTGCCAATTTGCTGTGCACCCTAGAAGTGGGGAAAGAGGGGCTGTGACGAGCTGCTCCCGTGCCAAAGTCACAGTCTGCATGGCAAGGTTTGGCTGCAGGAGATGGGAGAGAAGTACCACGTCCAATTGCTCTGTGAGGCTCTCAGGAGCAGAGTGATGGCTTCAGTCTGCAGTGACACACAGCCTTGACCACCACAGAGCAATTAAAACTGTGAAAGAGACACCAGATGAACCCAGGAAAAGTGAATTGCCATGAGATAAAATGCAAAAAGAGCCAAAAAGGCAGAATCTTACAATAACACTAATGTAAACACTGCTCTGTTAAGAAGTCAGCCTACCTTTTATCTTGTAGCAGTGGGATTGTTTTTGAGAACCTTGCAGAGTCAAATGAATTCATAAACCTCTGTACCAGGTGCAATCATTAGTCAGTAAATGAATTACACATAATTATCTTCTTTGTATTTAATTCACTTGGCTTCCAGTTTCTTACTCTTCGTACAGTGAAACTCTCTTTCCCTCTCACACAAACACACTCTCCATGGGCAAGGAGGTTTTGGAGGGCTGCCATCGTCTTGACTCATGAATCAGACTCCATGATTTGAATGATATTTATCTAAGCCTGCAAACAAAGAAGATGGCTATGCGTCCAATGAGAGAATAATTATTGTTATTATGTTTATAGAGCAACAAAGTTGGGAGTTAGGACCCTGGGGGAAAGGCGGCAGGAAGGGCGAGCTGGGCAGAGGCAGGAGTCTGTAGGCAGTGGTTCAGTGCAGGCATGTGCCAGGGCCCTCGCGGGGTTCCCTGCTCTGAGTCACCCTGCCAGCAATGGCCCAGCGGCCGAGGTGAGCGGCCTGGCCCAGCGGGGACGCTTCCCAGGAGCTGTGAGACCACCTCCTGCCGTGACACCAGGAAAGCACCGGGCCTGCAAAGGGGTTGGAAGTGGCTGAAGGGAGTTGGGGTTGGCACAGGGCACCCCAGACACTTCTGCTGCTGCGAGGCTGAGGATGGGGACGTGCCAGAAACAAGGGATCCAGCGCTGGCTGCGCTGTGTAGCAGCACTGACAGGGCAGCCTCCTGCTTGCAGCAGATCCTGTGTGTTCTTTCCTTATACCCAAGTCAGCTGTACACCTACATCCACAATTCCTTTAACTAAACTACAAACAAGGAGCGGGGTGGGGGAAATCCATGGCAGAAAAAGCTTGTTTTGCAAGTAACCGCCACTGCCACATCAGGTTGCTTAGAAATAAAAATGTCCCTTGAAATGACATGTGGGATCGTCCTGCTCCACAACTTCAGTGCCAGCTTGTGCAAAGGAGATCTGCTCTGCTGCTTGGGAGAGCTTTTGGTAGCGGGACAGGGGCAGTGCCCTGTCTGACCCAGTCTTGATGCTGCCACGTTAATGTTTTGTTTACTCAGGGAGGGCAATGACAGAGGAGGCTCTGCCTGTCCCTTAGGACTGTCCATAGCAAGCAATAAGTTTGGGATAACTAATAATTTGAAACCCATATTTCCAAAATGCCACCCAAAAGCCTCATCTTGGCTGGGATTGCAAGTGTCCCCTGAATTTAAAGGGCACCCCATGCCGTGCTAGAAAGAGGGCCACCCACCCCTGATGTGTGGCTGCTGCCAGGCCACACACCTGCACAAAACTCACTCATGTTTCTTGTTGTGCCCACGGAGACAGCCACACACGCTCACATCTGACTCCTGGTGCACCTGTACAGAGGAATAATGACAGCTTGGTACCACCAAGCAATGGCCTTGGCCATCACAGCCGTGGCTCTGGAGACCTTGGAGCCCTGCAGACCCTGGAAATGTTTTGGTTTGCAGCTTCAAATCCCAGCTGAGGTAATAGTGAGCAGCACTCCTGTGGAGAAAGTTGGAAAAAGTGTCATTTACTTCCGTTAACTCAGCTTGAGGATGGCAAAGTTTGAGCCACCTTGCAACTCTCTCAAATGATCTCGGTTAACAACACACAGCCAGGGAGACAGCAGGGCAAACAGCCAGATGAAGAGGTTACCTGGCAATAACCATGCATTTAGAATGAATCCTACATAGAGAGCAAGACATCCTGTTCTTGTTCTCCCAAAACCAGTGTGAAACAGTTCCAAATTTTGTCCCTGTTACTGGAGGGGAGGCAAAACCAATAACCTGGTTAATTATTAATGCTTCAAAAAATACCACTAAAAATGCAGTCAACGCATTTTTGGAAGCAAGTTTTATCTCACTAGATGTTTTAACTGGTGATTATATCTCTGGTAACATACAAAGAAGAAACCTGGAAAAGCTTTGGCTGAGGAAGAATTGGCAACGCAATGACAGGCAGTGATATTTTGGATCACAAAGCATTCCTCTGGGGATGGGTGCTGAAGTGATGGATTTTTAAAACACTAGTAAATCTTCCTTGCTTAATTCCCTTTTCAGAGAAATTTAAATTTTCTGGAGAGGGTTGAAAACACCTAAATGGCAACATTAACATTCTGAAGGGGAAAAAAGGGCAATCAAAACTATTGCTGAGACAATACTGGCCACAAGAAGGAAAATGTGATTTTATGGACTTAGCAAAGATGGAGCCCTGGATCAGGGCTTTCTCAGTCTCTCAAAACTGGCACATAACCTTAAGAAAGCCAAACCACCTCTCAGTGCTCAAGCCTGCCTTGCTGGAGCAGCAGTGAGACACTGGCTGCCTTCTCTGTACCCTTGGAGAAGCAAAGGACATGGCAGTGGTTACCAGAACTCACAGCACCACTTAGCCCAGATTTACTGCCAAAAATTGCTGCTTCTGTTGCAGATTACTGTAGAATGGAAGCAGGTCTCTGTGCTCCCATATGTGCTTGTTTATTTATGTATATTTGTTTATCAGTTTATCTGATAAAAACAATATTATCCCCCCTCAATTTGGTCTCTGAGGTCTCTTAAGACCCTTGAATGGAGGAAGCAAACAAAACCATACCATATTACCAGGCAGGTAGTGAAATAATTAAGCACAATGTTTCATAAATATTATTGTGCATGCAGCAGTTTCTGCATCTCCCTCTCTCTCTCCTTGGCACACAGAGGTTTTGTGTTATTCCTACAGGTAAAAAACCTAGATATTAGCCAAACCCACCCAGTTTACAGTCCCTGAGCAATAATGCCACGAACTGTGGGCCCAACACAAATGCCACAAATTCCTCTCTCTGAGCTAGCTGACAGAAAACAGTCGGAAGAACAGGGTTATAAATCCCTGCTTCATTATAAATCACTGCATTTGTCACTTCCATTCCAGCACACCTCGGACATGATGGGGCTTCAGTTTTTTATTTGGTGTATGTTGCAACCCGTGTGGCAGCTGGCTTTGCACACATGAGAAGGGTCGTATCGCCACGCGGACCCCAAGACCACAGAGCAGTCATGCTCTTCACTGTCAGACCCAAGGAGGTTATTCTTCCAAAATAAGTGTTGTTCTCCAGTTGCCTGGTCTTACTGTGAGCACAGGGCCAGCTCAGGTGCTGTGGAAGGTGTAGAGCCAGCACCCATCCAAACACCCCAGAGAGCAAGCAAAGGCAGGTCAGGGCTGTCTGCACCTGCCTAGAGAGATCTATTTTATCAGAACAGGACAAGAACTTAGGATCAGGTCCATTTCCAGGGTGAACATTGCCTATTTTGGTGCAAGATTCAGTACAGGAAAATACATTTCCAATCTGGAGAGAGGAATTTTTGCAGCTTACAAGCTGTTCCATGTTTACAGTGTTTTAAACTAGTGTAAGCAACAAAAGAGCACAGATTAGGCAGCAGACATGAGAATAAGGCTTACAGTTGGTGCACTTGAGTTATGCCTGTGAAGCTAACCTAGTATTTTGCAGAATGATTAGTAGCCTGTGATTTTGGGGATTTTACTAATTTTTGGTGAAGGTACTCACGTAAAATATTGTTTACCAGAGCTGGGAAGATTACATCGCTGGGCCAGGTTCACGTGGTTTAGAAGGTGACAGGGAGAACAAATGGCAAGAACCACATCCTCCTCTGGATCACAAATCATACCTGTTTGTACCTGAAAGACCATAAATTTATCTGTTTGCAGAGCACTGGCAGATCGCCTGGGAACTTCCATTAAAAGATGTAGTTCTACTGCAGTGTCAAAGGTGGCATCTCTAGCATGCAAAGGAAAGCCTAAAGGTCGTGTCTCTGGTGAAAAGAAAAATCTCTGATTAGTCTGACTGCATTAATCTGTGTGTTGCTTTCCTGTGAGGCTGTTGGTGTATTTTCTCCAGTGACATTGCAGTGCACTCAGGTTCCCAGCTTTTATGTTTTTCCATTAAATTCTGTTGCACAAGCCTTGCTCTAGGATGAATGTATGAATTCATGTTTTGATGATGTGAAGCAATCTAGCCCTGACCTTGCCACGGTTCCTCACACACACATAAAGCGTCCTCTGAAGCCAGGGAGAGTTTGGCTCCAAAAGCCAATGGCAGGACAGGTCATGTCCTTTATATCCTGGGCAGGCAAGATCTGACTGTGTGCTCCTGACTCCCAGGCCTTTCTAGCACCTTCCTGTCCGATAGGGAGCAGACTCGTAACCTGGGCTCCAGTGTGCAGCTTTGTGGGGTGACCAGGCTCTGTAAATTCAGGAAAATGAATCTGCCCACCACAACTAAAGGGCACAGCTGTGAAATACAACCTTTTCTGAAGAACCCATTTCTGGCCCTGCCTCCTGCTGCCCCATGCCAAAGTTATGAACTAACCCCATTTACAATTGTTTGACTCAACATATGGGTCCCAGATAGGGAGAAATAGCCAAAAGAAAGCAAATTTAACTCAACATGGGAAAGTCTCTTCTGCACTGGGAATGGGCACTGGTGAGCTTGGCTCTACAATGGGGAAAGGACAAAAAGCCAAAGGGAGGAGGAAAGCTGAGCTGGGAGGGGCAGAGGAAGATTTTGTGTGTGCCTGGAAAGGACACAATGGGACAAGGGGAAGGAATTAAAAGAACCACATCCTCCTCTGCATCATAGCTCTGCAGTTTAAGTTACTCCCTCACGCTGGACCAACCCATAGTGCCCTACTTCTAACATTGCTCCCCTGTGACTGCTGTGGTGAAGCTCCATGCCATTAGATGTGTCTCAGCCAGGGACCATGAGGGCAGCAATGCTCTCTTACCATGTTGGATCACGTCTCCCTCCTTCTTTCTAATGACATTTTGATGTGTCCCCCACCCATTCTGGCCTATTGCAAGGCCCCACAATTACGCTCCAGCCCCGCAGCCTCTGCTGAACGTAAGCCAAAAGATGCTCCTCCCTTCCCTCTACCTCTGACCTCACAGCTGAGCTAACCCTGCTCCAGGCAGAGAAGCTCTCTCTTTGGAGAGAGCCTTCAGTAGGGAACTCCTCCCCACCCACCCTGCTTCCCTGCAGCACCTCCTGAGGAAGAGCTACACAAGGGAAGGGCAAAGGCAAGACAGAATCTCCGTCCACCCTCTTGTACCTGTGTCCTCTCCCCTCACCTCTCCTTCCACTACGTTTCTCAAGCTCATTGTCTGGTTTGTGAACTGCTGCATGTCTCATGAGTGCCAATATTGGTGCTTTTCCATTATTCCATAATATTTCCATAATAATCCATATTTATGCTGTATTCCATAATATACTATTCATTAATATTCACCCTTCTACACTCTTTATATGTCCAAAGCATTTGCAAGTACTTACTGCTTATTTCTCCCAAAAGCAGGGCAAGGGAAGTGGGGATGTGAGCACTAGCAGATGAACCAGTCACAACAGAGAGGAGAAGAGTAACCAGCAGCATCCTTGGCAGCTGAGTGTCCTGCATGAGGTCCTTGGGTCTGAACAACCCAGAAACGGGTCTCCTCAATTTATTGTTCCCTTCAGATACAAAAACCATCTGCCAGTGCCCATTCAGTGAGTCACCTTAAGAGCTTTCAGCCATGTACAGTGAACAAAAATGGTTTAAAAAATGTGCATTTATACACACACATGCATATATACACATGTATGTATGAGTATACATACCTGTATACCGACCCAGTGTATAATGTATAGCTAAGGTAGAACTGTGAATATACAATAGCATAATGTATATTGTGTTGTAGATATTTTTTATGTCATAGATGCCTTATATTATAATACACAGGCACATCCCTATGAGATATTATCAGGTTTCATTTTTGACTATGGTCAAGGTATCTACCTGAACATTTGTTCCCTCTTTGGAGGGTGAGCTATAAATGTCCAACTCTCCTGTCTCCAGAAAACAGAGGGACTTTATCCCTTCCTGACATTCACCAGGAGAAGCCTAAAACAACCTGAGCACCACCATCCTCTCAGGTCTCCAAGTCCTGTGGCTCTGAGGTCACACCACAATAAATAGCACTGCTGCCTGGAGAGCTTCAGTTTTGGAGTCTGTAGGGATAGGTTACACACTTGGAAGTGTACAGTGTCCTTCAGGATTTATTTGTTCACTGCAGAGAGAAAGTGAGTCATGAGAAACCTTAAGGTGGAGCACTCAAAACAAGGAGTGTATAAATGATTAGCAAGAGGAGGTCAGCACTAGTCCTTCAAGTCTGAGCATGTTCCACTGTCGATGGTACATAAATAATACCAGTTGGATGCCTGTGGTTGCAGGAGAACAGCTATCACCCTTCTAGTCTCTGACACGTCTCTGACTCATATAACATCATCAATGAGGCTGATCTCAGTTTTCTTAAAAAAAAGTGTTTAAGGTTACAGAAGTAAAGCAGTAAAAACTCCTTCAGAGCCAAAGGCAGGGATGGGAGATGGACCTGAATTCTATTTACACTCGTGCAGTAGTGCAATTAATCATCTTTTAGATAAGATCCAATTGCAGAATCTTTATTAGCACACTGATGCAAATGAAGAGATGCATTGCCTGTTTTCTTCAGATCACAGGTTCAGTTTAGAGCATTGGCTGATAGGGAAAAAAAATCAGTTGACCGCTTCAGTGAGCAGGAATAACTAGTGATTCACTTGGAGGTATCTGACCAGAACACTGAGGTTTTTTTTTCCTGAGATAAACTCTTTTATACTACTGATTTTATAGAAAATATTCTGTGGATAATACATATAAGTACACTAAGTATGTTATCCTTAAATGCACTGCTATTTGTGGCATTGCATGATGTAGCACCTGAGTACAGCTGTGCAAAGGCTGGTATTTTCAGCAACGTCAACTGTATCAACTATTCAGGATGCCACTGTAGTTTGTTATCCTGCTTATTATCCAGTTTATTATCTGTGACTGCCCTTAGACATCTCTGACACCACATCTCTTGTAAAGCCACTGAGTAGCTGATTAGCTTCTGAACTGGTACTAAGCTTTTCTTCAAATACTCTGCAGTAAACTGCTTACCAGGGACTCGGGTCGGACAGGTGAGCTGCATCACAGAGGTGGGGCAAATCCTGAACCGTGCAGAGAAACAGAAGCTTCTGTGGAGTAGGAAAATATACATTCACATGCCTTTAGGGTAAGGGTCTTATGCTAAAATGTACATACATAATTTCACAGGTATCTCCATATGAAAGGCTGCATAGCATTGGGTGAAAACACTTTTTTTCAGTCTACTTCTGTTTAGAAATTCAAGAGCACAATCCTACCACAACCCAGCAGTTAGAGGGAGTGCCAGGAACAGTGATATATATAAATACAACAGACAACATACTCATCATGCCTTTTCTCAGCCAGCCTCTCTTGTGCATTTTTCTTTCACCTGCAGTCAGTCTGTGATACTTTGATCCCTACATCCAAGCAGATAATCTGCTGAAAGAAAGGAGCCAAGAGCCCCCCGAGAGGCAAAGCCAAGGCCAAGTGTTCTGAGTGAGTGGTGGGGAATGAGGTGGATGAGGTGGATGAGGCACCTTGACTGCTGAGTGCAAGGGGCCAGCTAGAACAGGGGTGTGCTGAGCATGGAAGTGCCTGTGGTTCAGTGGCTCCTGCCCCAGCTGGAATAGGGCAGGTGGCAACTGGGTGATGCCACTCCAAAACCTGAATGTTGACCCGTGCCGTCCCTGCCCCTCCTTGCTCTCGGGCAGTGGTGGCAGGAGTGGTGACGCTCCTGCCCGACTCCAGGGACAGGAAGCTAGAAGGATGGAGTTCCCATGCGTTGGGGTAAGGATCCACGTTTATTTGTGCATAGTTTCCAGCCTCTGTGCCATCTGACTTACCAGCACTTCCTCTGTAGCCCCCACTTTCTGTCTGGGGTAATTCTCAGCTCCTCAGGTAACACTGCAGTGCTGGCAGAGTGTGCCTTGCTAGTGGTTTACTGAACTGTAGAATTAAGATGCAGATTTTAATTTTAATGAGGTTTAACTCTATGCAGAACTGTACAAAATTCAATTAAATAATTTTGCAATTTTTTTCTGTCTATATACATCTATAGCTATGTGTCTTCATATAATATATTTGTGAATGTGGTCCATACATCCCTCTGATGTGAGAATCTTTAAACATTTTTGTGACAAACATCGTCTGTGGAGTAGAAAATCCTTAATATGGACCATTCTTACCCCCTAGATAGCTGAGATGCAGGGGAGATATATCTTCTTCTGCACAGCAGTTATATTTTTCAGGCCCCCCCAAAATCTGATACTGAACTGGCCAAAAAAAGAGAGGAGTCTCTTGCTTTGGTGACTTCCAGCCTGTCAGACGACTTTGATTAACACTTGACCATGTCTGGTTTGCAGATTTATTTATTGTTTGGCTTTCAAAATAAAATAATAGAAAAAGTCTTTGAAAAAAAATAACAGAAAAGAGGTCTGAAAAATGCCAGTTGTTGTATAAACAACAAGGGGTGAAATGGGGAGATAGAATTTGCTTTGTTTGCGTATGTGGGGACTGGTAGAAGGAAGCGGGGGCCACGGTACCATCTTCATGTTATAAAACCCTCTTCTAAGCCACTTCAGGGAATGTTATGTGCTGAGTTTGCCTCATCCTTCTCTACCTTCTGCAATCACACGGATACTCCCTTGTGCAGCAATAGTTAGGGAAAGGAGCCAAAACATAATGGCCCTGTTTAGGCAGCTGAACTTCTGAAAAGGGTAAAACCTAAAATGAGTTGTGCGTTCTGCCTGTAGACTAGGCCCACGTATGTACACTTGCCTTAGAACAGTGTTTTTCTTGTGCATTTCCACAGGCACAGTGAGTGCTGAGGTCACGAGTGTGCAGTTTGCTCACGCAGGAATAACGAAGTGCCGTCTCCTGCCTGTTTTCTTCTTCTAAAGGTGCTACAGGGGGCTGCATTTCCACAGCACTGTCAGTGAAATGGTGCCTGCATCCTTTTGTGCGAAACAAAAGAACGAGACGGGACAGAATGGAAGTTACAAACTAATCAGGTTTGGCAGCTGCTTTGGATCACGTCTTGATCCGCATACGTCTAAATGAATAAATAACCAACTTAACTACTTTAAGCGGTGCTATCGTTCTTTGTTAGTGTGATCCTCATGCTTATGCTAAGTGTGTGAATGCTTTTATGCCAAGCAGACCAGCATGTTAAGGAGGAGACTGGTGACTCACAGTTCCTTGCAATGAACTATACTGAAAAAGGAAGTTTAAACCTGCCTTCATCACACAGGCACATTGCTATGACACGGCTTCTGGGAGCACGAGCAGCTTCTCAGATAAATTCATAACAAGACCCATATATTTATTCCTTTTAAAAGACAGGAAGAACAACCCCTCAAAGCTGACCAAGCTATTTCTTTCTGTCCCCTTTTGTTATTTTCTAATATCTCTGGGCCTGAGTCAAAACCGCTGACTTCTGTGGGGCTTGGATGGGGCTTGCTTGTTATCAAGATTTGGTGCTGACCTCAGTCTGCCACCTCATCTCCCAGGAACTGAGAACAGAAGACCCCAAGCCACATGAGGAAAGAATTCAGATTAAAGTTGCCTGGGACAGGTCTCAATATGATTTTGAGATACCTGGTAGTGAAACATGGATTAAAAATCCAAATAAAGGAGGGATGTCTTGACATGATATCCAAATACGTGTTTGAAGACCATCAAACACCATAACATTGGAGGCTTTGGCAGTGCTGCTGATTTAAAAATATAATTGTGACTGAATTTGAAATTTGAAATTTGCCCATATTTCTTGTTCCCTCAGCTCTGCTGGTATGCATTACTGCTCCATTTTTTTCTGGCCAAGTAGGAAATAAGAACAAACCTTAAAAGTGTAGCTTTCTGCCTGGACCTGCAGTGCTTTAGGCAGCTGTCTTCAAGTGGCCCAGGCATAAATCCTGTGCCATCTGGAATGGCACAGAGGGCTTCACAGCCATTCCCAGACTCGCTAGCACAGCCTCAGCAAACTATTGCCATGTATTCAGGTCCTGGCCCAGGACACACCCTCTAAACATTTCTCCTTGCAGACCAGCAGCCTCCTATTCTCTCATCATCTCTGTCACCTCCTATTTTTACAAAAACTGAGAAGCACAAGGGGAAAAAAAAGTCAGTGAGTGTTCTGCTTAAATGCAGGAGTTTGACTTAAGAATAAAGAGCTACTAACCATGTGGTAATGCAGAGGTTTTCGTAAGCCCGTGAGCTTTGCTAGGCCACTGGGAACACCAGTGCTGTCTTCTCCAGTGAGGGAGCAGGGGCAGCAAGGCTATTCCTCAGTTCATCCCTTTATCCACACCTAGGGAGGAAATTATTACTGATGGTAAACCACAGCAAACACAAGGAGCCACCCTCTGTCACAGTGTGCAAACCTGCATTCATGGAGTAGGGTGCTCCCAGCATAGCACAGCCCCAAACTTCTGTGTTTTAGGAGGATCAACCACCCCCTTTGTGGATATGCTCTGCCTTTGGGATTTCTCTGCTGTTCCTGAAGGGCTGTGAGTGCTTCAAGGAAGGAGGAAAACAAAAAACATCATGCTTTTAGGCTCATGCATTATTATGGTAGCAATTTTTATCATCCTTTTCAAAGGCAGGGGGGGTTGTTCAGAGGCCCTTTGAGGATCTGAGGATTTGGGGTGGGTTTTTTGCCGTTCGGATGAGACAGGCTATGGATGAGACAACCATGGATTTGAAAAATAAAGTTTGTTAATATCCCACTGGCTTTAGAAGTGAAGGTTTGGCATGCACATCTTCCCTTTGGGGTTCTGATTTCTCAGGTGTGAATCCCGTGCAGCAGGGGAGCCACAACATTTGGCAGTAATGCAGAGTGTGGCACGGTGACATGTTTGTTCACACAAACCCTTGCACACACAGAATTTTGCTGAAGTGCAGGTAAATGTTTAATAAAATTATAACTGGATAAACTAAGACTCTGAGGAAGAAAGTAATTTGAAAACGTGACCCCATGAGTGAAAAACTGGTATCAACATACTGTTGCCACAAGCAGACCTGTGTTACTGTGGGTCAGGGGCTTGAACCAGGGGCTCAGCACCCCACTGTAACAGCAGCATGAAGGTACAGGGTGAGTTTTTAGTTTAAAGAACAATAAAAGCTTTGCCAATCAACCCCAAAATATACCTAACCACCGATTCCTCACCCCTGCGTATTGATGAGTAACCTGTTGTGTTCCTTACCCTCATCACATTCCTGTTTTGGCTGTTTGCTGTCTTGTTTAGTGAACTCAGATGTGCTAAACATTGCTATAGGACTTTTCCTCTACATTCCCAGTGTCATTTAATACCACATGGCTTCGGTGCCACTCAATGCTGTGACGAGGAATAGTGCTCTGACTGCGATGTATATTGCTCGTGTTCTTCTTCGCTGCTACAATGAGTCATTATTCAGAGTATGTTTATGTAATATCATAAATACCAATCTCTGGTATTTATGCAGCATAGTATTTACTTGGGCAAGTTGCCACATGCACTAAAGAAGTAAACAAAGAGCCATTCTTTGGAGGGTTAAAAAAGTCTTAAAATGAATCCAATTTTCCTTCATAAGGCACTCCTTGTTATTTTACCTAAAGTGGCTCTTTAAGATATACAGTATGATAAAACACACAATTCCTGGGAGACGTAATTATGGTTCCTAAGAGACTGGTGAATAAACAATCAGGAATAGAGTGTTTGTTTTCCCTAGGTTTTTCTTAACTATTAATGGAAGGCATAAAAAAAAAAATTGGGGAGGAATGTGTTGGGTTGATAAACGGTAAGAAAAGTTGAGGAGCACACTTCACTGAACACGCAGGGTTTCTGCCTAAAAGCAGTACTATTTTATTGGATTGCAAATAATCCTATTTTGCTAATGCATTTGTGGTGAGGGTAAATACCACAGTGGCTTCTTTGTTTTTTATATTTACTGTACTGTGTACATCAATGGCACAATGTGTGTTCTAAAGTAAAGAGCTTGCCTTGTCTCACATTACCTTTGAGCATTAACACAAACAGCTTCCTTCCAATGAAGGTGGTAGAATCTTCTGCATTGTACGAAATGTTCTGCCTGGCACAAATTCCTAAGAAATTGGCAGGGGGGCCCCATCCAGGACAGTGCTGAGCCACTGCAAACACCTTCCTAGGAAATCAGGGACACCACAGACAACTCTACACACGTTAATATTCGTCTTCATACAGACATTCAAGTGATCCATCACCTAAAACCAGAGGCCACTGGTCACCTCTCCGCATCAGTTACCACAAATCAGATTGATGAAACCAAATTATTAATTCAGTTTGAATCTTCAGCTCATCATCATCAGTAGTATGTAAGCAATGAATGGATTTTGGAGGACCCTCACAGAAGCACAGGTTCATACCAGCACCTGTCACTGCAGGTTTTTAACCTCAGGAATACAATGATCAGGTCATTTTGGTTTAGTAGAAGGAAACACAGACCTCACATTCCTCCTGTGGCAAGTAGATCACACTGCTGTAGTTAAAATGCATTTATGATCTACTCATTTCTTGTTTTTAAAAAAAGACAACGATAAAGTCTATTTTGTACCAGATCTGAAGTAAATGCCATTTCAGGCAGAAAAGCACGCAGCTCATGAGTTATTGCCTAAATAATTGGAGATACTTTGTCTCTTTCTATCCTGCACATACAGATTTGCAAGAGTGGCTACAAGAAAAACATATGCACAGATGAATCTGGTCAAGCTAGTACTTGTTCCTGTCTTAAGGATTTATTAGAGAAGTGAATAAACATGCTTGTTGTGGTAATTAACCCCATGTAAATCACAAATCCTGCCTTTATGGGGTTTTGTTTGTGCTGCTGTCATTAAAGGCCATTCTGTATTTCCAAACTGGAGGCAAGCCCGAGGTTAAACCTCAGCAAATGATGGGGGAAGATGCACAAAATGGGGATAAAGGGGCCTTGGCAGGGGATCCCCATCAGCAAGGTAGTCCCCTTGTCAGTGGTTCACTTCCTTGAGAGTCCAGGGAAAGGAAAGGGAGCAGCAATAAAAACCATTGAATCCTGCAATCTTTGAGCAGTCTCAGCTTGGTACCTACATTTTTGTAATCTGGAAAAAAAAAAAGTATATTCTATTTAGCTCTCCACTCCCAGGCTCGTTTCCTTTGCCCAGGTGAACAAGGCCCAGCCCTGTGCAGCCCTGGCAAGTGTGGGGCATGTGCTGGGCTTGGCCAAGCCCCCACTGCTGACAGGGACCTCACTGCTCCTGCATGCTGGGTTACCTGCTCCTCAGCCTCTGGATGGTCCCTTCCAAGCTCTACTGAAAACTGCAGGAATCTTTTCACTGATTTCAAGGGGCATTGGGTCAGATTGAATGTTCCCAAACCAGATGCTGGAATGGATGTATGGTGGCAGTGCTAGTTCAGCCCTCGGGAACAGCCCCTTATCTTCTCCTTTCGTTTTAGGGTCAATCCTGCCCTGTGTTCTCTGGCTGCTAACACCATTAGTAAAGAAAGTCTGTGTCAAACAGGACACGATTTGGCTCCCGTAGCAAAGCCCTCAAATCAATTAGCAGCAGTGTGATGCCTTCGAAGAAAACCTGAGCTGGTTCTGCAGCGCTGACGGAGCGGATTCGTCAGTGACTCCTCTACGTACAGCATGCAAATGGTGAAGGTTAAGTCGTAGCAACAAGGAATGAGTTTCCATGTGCACACTTTGATCACTCTGGTAAGGAGGTCCATCAAAGGTGCCTTTCAGTTCAGGACACTTTGTACCAGGGAAAGTTAATCAGTGAATAGCCACTCAAATAGGAGCATGCTGGAGAACCAAAGAGACAAGCTCTCCACAGGTCAGTACTGCTTGAGAGGCAAATACACTTCTCCTCTCGTGCTATGAACCCATCTTGTCTTCTGGCTACACTGAAGACAAAATGATCACCCAACAAAGACAGCACAACACAGCAAAATTGAAAACACATTTAGCAATTTGCATACCTTGCATGCCATAGAACACCCCCAAATCCTGGTGGAAATGTGCATACTGTGCCAGACATCTTGAACCCAGGAACTCCCCTCCCCATAATCCCTTGGGACTGAAAAGTTTCTGATTGTACTCCAGCTTCCCCATAAAAGCTTCATTGTTACTGCAGCCCAGCCTTTACCAGGAGTCATGGCATCGGGCCACAGCCTCCAGGGACACTCTCAAGCTGCACAAAACAAGTTTTTCCAAACAGTTTAAGTATTTCCCAGCCCAGACTCTCACATTCTAGTTGTTTGTGCAGGGACAGTAACCCACCAAGCCCTGCCTAAAATACTGGTTGTTTAAACTCCACAGAGACATTTTTTACTAACATTCCTTACTGCTGTAACCTCTTGACCATTTAAAACTACCATTAACGGGCAGACTCCATAGGCCTAATGTCAAGGGGTCATTCCTGCTGCAAAAAAGCAGCAATCAGAAAATAGATATGTAATTGCAGCTTCCTCTGGACCAGTACTTGAGCTCACAATTTCTGAATTTAACTGGACCTTGAACCAGGCCATGAGACACGAGAAGCACCAACTGAACAGCTCTTAGTTGTGGTAATGTTTTGTGAAGAAAGCAGTAAAATTTGCTCAATGGAAGTTGGCTTGATTCAGTGGCTCTGGAGGAGCTGTATCTCTTGGAGGGGCCTGGGGCACCCCATGGGCAGCAGCACCAAGGTGCCAGCTGAGTGCTCAGCTCCCTTGGCTCCCAGAGCACCTCAGCACACGGGCAGGTTTCCACAGTCACATTTTGGATGGCGTTTGTCCAAGCTCCCATGTAGAGACTTCACCCTCTTTTCTAACCAGGCAGCACGACAATTGGAAAAGGCCATTGCAAAACTGCTTATTGTGCTTAAATTTCTCCCCAGGGAGTTAGGGGGGACCCTGGTGGTTGTGTCAAGGCCACAGACAGGCTGGGGGCAGGGATTTGATGGCAGCAGGTAGAAGGTGGGGAGGATGAATGTCACTGGGACACTTTGCAGTTGCTGTGACAATCTCTGAAGGTGCCTGTCTTGCACACTGCTCATTTGCAAGGGGCATCCCAGCCAAAGGTCCATAATATAGTGGCTCAGGCTCCTCTAGCCCCACCACAGAAAGAAGGGGTCTCCTCTTCCCCAGTAGGTTTCTGCCAACCTCTTCAACATTCTCTACACGAACATCCCAAGGGAGTCCTGAGCTACAGCTTCCATCCCTGCAGGACAGCAGCTCTCCTCTTAAACCAAATCCCACACCTTCCCCTCCATTCTAGGCCTAATCAAGTTAATCACAGCACTCATTTGCTAATTAATGAAAAGCAAATTAAACAAAAAAGGGCCAACAAATTCATGGATGCTGTTCATCATGTATTTCTCTCTCAGCTTGGAGGCACTTGCATCTCTGCCCTGTGCTGAGAAGGTCAAAGCCATTCAAAGTCACAAGCACAGGTCACAGGGACACTCCAGCCACAGTGCCTCAACTTCCCCAAGCATCCTGGGGGAAATTAATACTGGTTTGAGTCACCACTTAGCACCATGGAGTGTTTGGTGTTTTTTAATATGGGGCCCTTCAGAAAGTTACTTTTCGATGACTTGCTCTGCAAAGATGATAAAACAAATAGAATTGGAGCTAGAGAGGAATTTCTGGAGTGCTTGACATCAGTCCTGGCCTCTGCCAGGAGTCCAGGCAGGCCCTTAATGAGCCGTGGCAGGCTGGTGAGTGCCAAGTAGGCATAGCCCTTTTACAGGTGCCTAAATACACACTGTTATTTAAGGAAATAAAAGGCTTTAGAATGTGCTCATGATTTCAGTCAGGAGTGCTTGTGCTTAAATGACCCTAGTCCATCCAGCCTTTATCTCCCTGAACCTGGAGGGGCTCTGGGCAGGGTTGTAGACACTGTGACCAGCCAGCTGCCCTGCCCAAACACTGCCAAGCTTTTCATTTTGTGGCAGTGCCCTCTCTGACCAGGCAGCAGCAGAAAGCAAGCGTGCAGTGCAGTGTCATCTAATACCTTGGAATGGCCCTTTAGCTCAGTTTGCTCCAATTTGCTAACACATGCACCACAATTACAGGGCTTGTGTTTAGGCATATCTCAGGAGTTCCTTGTACATGTAATAGAATAGGATCACTCACCCAGAGCTCATCAGGGAAGACCAATCTTAAACTATCCAGGCAAGGCACAGAGCCCTTTGTACAGATGGGAAGAGCCCCAAAAGCATTTGGAAATCTGGTGCAGATCAAACCTGAGGCCTGGCAAGATTCTGCTTTTGCACCTTGCCCTTGCTTCTTTGCAGCCTCACTGGGGACTACTGGCAAGGTCGGAGCGGAGATGCAACCAAGTTCCCTCATGAGGGTGCCCAGTGCCACTCCAGTTTTCAGTGTGGGCCCTCTTCCTTGCCTTATCTTGGTTAGGGACACCCTGGAAGCTCGGAGATGCCAATCTGAAAAGGACAGCTTCAGCCAGCCATGCTGGAGAGCGCTCCTGGGCAATCATCCCCAGCCTGCTCGAGGGGTGCACAGCACAAAGAAGGAGACTTGACTGTTCACACAAGGCTTCTTGACAGCATAGCTGTGTTGCCTAGAAGTGCTCTACCTTTTTCTTCCAGGCCACTGTTGCTGTGGTGGCAAAAATTGAAACGAAGACCAAGCCCAAGTGTTGGAGTTCATCCTTTGCCTTGTGTGTGCTTCATGGCAATGTCTTATGTTGCCTAATAACCTCTGTCTTGCTTCTCTCATTGCACAGACTGAGCCTTGTACAAGCTTATTGGATCTTGTATAAGGCCTTGGCCAGGTAATGTGCAGCCTCTCCTGGCTGTGCCCCCGCAGGGGCTGAGGTTTTGCTCTGCTTCATGGTGTTTGCCAAAGGTCTGTACTGAAACACCAAAACCATCCTTGTTCCAGGCTCAGCAACACTCACTGCTTCTGAACACGAAGCAGATCTGTTTTATGTGCTTTGAGTTGGCAGTAAATCAACAAAGAACAGCTGATACAAATAGCTGATGGAAAAATAATCTCATGGCACCATTTTTTGCCTAGAAACCTCCCTCACCTTAATGCAAATATTCTACCACTCTTGCACTGAGCCTGTTCCCCAGGTGGATCTGTGCCTGACGGAGCAGCACTGGCGGAGCTGTGCCATGCAGCTACGAGCCAGTGGGCTCTGAAGGTAAGTGAGGTCCTGTCCAAGGCACTCAGGGCTCTGCACCCTTGGGGCTTGGTATTGAACTGTGACGGTTCCTCTTTACAATACAGTGAATTCCTGGCCTTCAAGTGGGGTTATTGTGTGTGGGCACAACGTGATGGTAACAGCTCTGCAGTGGTTATGGTCTTTTGGGAGATGGGAGGGTGGCTGTGTTACCAGGAAGGTTGATGCCTCTTTCCTGATGCTTTTATGGAGTTTCTGACAATTGTTTAGGACGTTTAATTTATAAATTTCTCAAGAGAGATTTTTATTTCCCAGAGGACTGAAGCATTTTGAGCTCTTCCCACTGAATTATTGGCCCCAGATGAAGATGAAACCATGCAGCTGCCCGGACTATAATGCTGCCATGAGAGGATGGACATGGTTGTCAAACATGGGTCCTTGTCAAGACCTATATCCATGCTCCCAATGAAGGATCACAGCCCCATCTTGGAGCTGGCAAGGGCCCTTCCACTGAAGGAATTACAATTTACAATTGCTCTCACTAAAACTACATTTGGGCCTTTATCTGACCTTCTTTGATCTTCTCCACAACCTCTGGCAGGTCTTCAGTGCATTCAGTTCTTTATATTAAAGCAATCAATCCCCACATGCAACCAATTAGGTTTAGACATAGTTTGGTGACCATAATACTGTACAGACGTTCTACCAAGTTTTCAACAAGAGAGGGTGGCTCCTACATGTCACTTTCTAGTGGAAAGCACACTGACTGCAGTTCAGAAATATCCCAAGGAGAAAAACATTTTCCAGAATTACACTCCAGGCCCAAATGTCCCACTTGCAGACAACGTGCTGCCTTTGTGTACGTACGGTAGGGACTCAAGCACCGCTCCTCCTCATTGGCAGGGCGAGAATCTCACTGGACCTGTGTGACCGGGTTTGCCACCCAACAACCTCTTCACCTGCCACTGTCATTGCTAGCAACACACACCAAATATTTTCTGCTTGTCGGAAGTAAAGAGGCGGCAGCACATGTGAAGTCTTTCAGCCTCGTCCATTTTGTGCGGGTTCCCTGAGGGGAGGTGAAAGGACAGCCAGTGCAGGTGTGCACTTGCCCTTACAGCCTTTGCTCTGAACACAGTGCAACCCCCATCGTTCCTCTTTCTTGCTGCTCTACTGTTGCACTGCAGCGTGACCAGCATCTGTGGCATTATGTAAAGCTCCAATCTGGGTAGTCTGTAGCGATACATCTTCCGTCTGTTCATGGTGTCAGATAGTTCATACTTTGACGTGGATGAAAAATGAGATTCCCTTCTCTTCAGATAACCCTGGGACAGCACAAGTCTTCCAAAATTCAGCAGAGGCATTGAAAGCATGTCAGCACTGTCTCTTTTGAGCTGTGGGATGCAGGCTGTTGACACTGATGTTTGTTGAAAGTGTCCTTGAGTCTGTTCGTGATGGACTTTGCCCTGCTCGTGACAGAGAAGGGCCTCATTTCCTTGTGCGGATCATTTCCTTTCAATGGAAGGAGCCAGTGTTGATGCCAAGTGCTGGTTTGGTTGCTGGGTCCCCTGCCAGGGAGAGCATTTCTTGAGTTTGGGGGGCTTGATGGCAGCAAGAGCAACTGCAAGCCATTTCTCTCCGCCCTGGGGAGCCCTCTTCTCCTTCCTTCCTGCTCACACCTCACTAAGAGAAAGAGGCATCCACGTGGACCTTCAAATTCTTGTTACAGCACAGATGTGCAACAAGAAGCCCACAAGCAGCAGCAGTACAGACCATGGTCCTGGCACTGGACTATTTGTAGAGTTTTTCTATTACAGCAAAAGGTCTGGATGATGTGGCAATAGGAATTCTAATGAACTTCAGATGGACAATTATCTAATGGAGCAGCTTTCCTCCAAAAATGTCACTCTGTCACAACTGAAATGCTTTGTGAAACTATCGTTTTACCAACTACTTTTCTGAGAAAAAAAATGCCAATGATTTTTTAAATAAAATGTTTAGGCTTGTTTTTTTTTATTTTATATAATATATACATTTTTGAAAGTTATAATGATCTAAATGAACCAAAACTATTTATTTTTATGGAATTTTCCTTTGTGGAGAATTTCAACATTTTGAGGTTTTGTTTTGAATTGGAATGAAAACAAATTTCAAAATCTCAAAATTGTCTGTGAAACACAATTTCCATTCTCTGGCCGGCTCAAGTTTCAGGCTAGAGCATGTATAATAGATCCCCTGCAGGGAAGCTCTTTAGGAAAAATGTCTCTGAATGAATTTACTGGTGCAAACATATAGTTTTAAAGATTTGTCAATTTGTCCAAGGAGATGTGTCCCTGCTGAAAGCTCCTCCAAGTCATAAGAAGCCTCCAGAAGTTCCTGAAAGACTCATTTCTGAAAGTTATTGCTAATTTTGTACAATTGATGGTGGGCATTTCCTGGCATTATATTATTTAGCCAGCCAGTTAGAGTTGCCACTTATTTGCAACAGACCACAGAACTGATACCGAAACTATTTTCTTTGGTCAGTTTTAGTTGGGTTCCTTTTAATAGTTTAAACTAGAGATTATAAGCTTTATGTTACATTTTCAATGTAGGTCCTGTCTGTTCAGACTGAAATATTCAATAGAACAGAATTTATATCCTACATTATTTTGATGAATTTAAATATTTACAGCCTTAGCAAATAATTCCAAATAAATCAGATGACTTGCACTTTCATGTGTAAAGAACAGAAACCTATCCTAAGACAAATTAATTATTAGGGACATTGATGGAGACTTACCGCGAGTGTTGTTTTCAAGTGAGTTACTTTGGACTTACAGTAACATAAATGAGATCATAGCTGAATCTGTTCGCAGCAGCTTTATATATCGTAAAGGTAGGAAGCAGCTTAATACTGAAGTGCATTAACAGAAAGTAAGTTAATCACACACTCTTTAAGAAAACAAAACAAGACAAAACAGAAAACAAACAAAACCCCCAAAGCACCCTGCATGCGATAAGGGCTTTTGCTGCCTTTTTCTGGTTGGGTTTTACTGGAGAGAATTTGGTGTGCACTGTGCTAAGGTACTCCTCAGAATGTCTCTGCTCCTCCAGAAAGCAAAGCTTCTTGTCAAGGTGAAAGCTGAACTAAACACACACTCTGCAGCCAAAGTTTGGTTATAGCTCCTGACTCTGGGTCAGTTATGTGGCAGTTTCCCTAAACACACAAGCAAAACACAGGTCAATGTCCAAATACTGGAGTGCAGCTTATTTAAGCTGCTTCAACAGCTGGTGGAGGAGCAAAGCTGCAAAACGCGAACAGGCTGCCACTGAAAGCCAGTGGATCAAACTCATGCCCAGGTAGGACTCTGAGCTGTCCTTGTCTTTCACTAAGATGCCTTTGACCAACTATCTCAGCATGACTCAGGAAGTTATTGAAAGCACGTTTGGCACTTGATACATTTGTTGCAGAATCAGCAACACAAATCTTTCAATCCAATGTATTGAGCTGTTATATTGTAAGGTGTGCTTTAAATCATCAAGACAAGAATCACTCTCTGAAGGATTGAAGAGAGGAAACCAAACCAAAATTGCACGGTAAATCTACCCAGGAATGACACACAGAAGCACAGCCAGTTGAATCGGTTCTGTATGTGTCCTTTTCCCATGCCTCAGTTCAGCAAGGTATTTTCTGGAATCATTACCCTGTTGAGTTAGCTGTTGACTTGTATATACAAACCACCTGCTTTGCTAGGCTGCCCATGCATCTTATACCCCTTAAGGTATTCATACAATCTCCATATAAATTCCCTCCCCCCCTGCCATGTATTGTCCAAGAAACATGTTCTCCTGCTCCCTGCTCGGAGGCTGA
Source organism: Oxyruncus cristatus (assembly GCA_013399855.1). Classification (NCBI taxonomy): domain Eukaryota; kingdom Metazoa; phylum Chordata; class Aves; order Passeriformes; family Cotingidae; genus Oxyruncus; species Oxyruncus cristatus. Next base: position 1,258,965 of record VXAY01001104.1, on the reverse strand, counting down.
CTTTGCAGAAGCGCTGCCAAGGCACCTTGTCACACTGAGGTAGCAGTGCTAACACTGCAGCTCAGCTCTTTCCCTCTTGGAAAGGGGAGTTGTTACAACTGGAAGCGAAGAGGAAAGGGTCTAGCAGGGAGTCAGCTCCTTGCTGGGAAGGACCTGTTTGTTGCTGTCATGTGCTTGATAGTATTTCACTTGTTTGATATCAGCAAGTTCATCAGGTGGAGTCTTGGTCTCTTCCCTCAGTGTAAAATTTCAATATAGTGTCACGGAATTTTCTGAGCTGGAAGGCACCCAAAAGGATCATCAAATTCAACTCTTAAGTGAATGAGATGGACCAAAAGGGGCATCAAACCCACAACCTTGGCATCATTAGCACCATGCTCCAACCAACTGAGTTTATCTCGGGGTCAACATTGCAAAGTCATTAAGTTTCACCCACAAATTAAGGTTCCACCCTATCCAGTACACCTCTGCTCCTGTGTTTTGGAAAGTTTCCTTTAATGCTGTGTTTTTTCTCTTATGTTGTTGCTACCTGCCAGTATTTCTGAAGGGGATTGTCAGAAGCACTACGCGTTGGTTTGGCTCTGCTCTGCCCAAAGCATGGCCTGCCTTCAACAAGAGCAAATATAAACCAGACTTGTGTGGCTTTGAACACCCCAAACTGGAACAAAAATAGAGATTTGCAAAATGAAAGCAACCTTACTCATGCAGATTTATTCTAAGGGAAGTGGGCAGCGAACTGGCCCCGGGAAGATCGCAATACAGGAATCCCTGGATTCCTGGACAAAACCTGTCTAAATGAGTTTGTGGTCAGAACTTAAAGCAAGTAATTGACCTTCCCATCAGCTCTTACAACAGCCCGCTGATGGCAGAGCTCCATGTGGCTGGCACAGGGAGCTCCTCTGTGGCTTCTGCTGGCAGTCGGACGTGTGAAGGTGTGCTCCCACATCAACTGTGCACCACAGCGTGGAAACCACTGCTCCTTTGGATTCCACCTGGGATGCTTTTTTTCTGCTCGGAGTGTAAACATGTGGGCAAACTGGGAGAATGGTTTAAAAAGCAGCAAGCATTATTAAAGTTCTTAAAGGAGACGAAGATGGTGTTCGGCTGAGCAGAAGGGAGAGGAGGAAACTATCCAACTTGGAGGGACAAGGGATTTGTTCAGAGAGTCAGAGAAGTATTTGTCTGCAAGCCATGGGAGGAAAATGAAGAAAAGTATGCTTTATAATAAATATCAAGGCAATCCTGTGTCACTAAGCTCTAGCAGGCTAGGAAATATTTTCTTTGGGAAGGTCCTGGACTTTAAAGCCTAACAGAGGTTTTCTAAAAGCCAAAGAATAGAGTAATTAAAATAACATTAGATGCCCATGCAGAATGTATAATACTTTTAGAGCAGCAAGTATCACACAGGACAAAAAACCAGTGAGAGAAATCTCAACTGCTGCCCCATAGTCAGCCAGCTACAGTCTCTGATCTGCAAATGTGTCAGCAGGAAATAGTGGGAGAAATTAAATGGGTCAATATAAAACCAATAACAAAGTATGAGAAACACAAAATCTATGAGACATAATCAATGTGTCGTTCATTTTTTATAGTCAAGTTCCTTTTGCAAAGTGGAAATAGCTGGTTTGCAGGGGAACAGCTCAAGAAAAGCTTTCTTGCACCTTTCTAAGCGGATGAACACAATCACAAAGCCTAATTAACAGTTAACAATTCTATTTTAACAGTAGTAGTAGCAAAGCATCAGCAGCAGTAATGGTGGTTGTGTTACAGTAGCCTTGAGAGTCACGAACTGTATCCCCTGGCCTGCTGCACTTTGCACTCTGCAAGCACAGAGTCACAGATGGAAGAGCTTAAAACCTTGACCTCACTTCTTCGTAAAATTTTGATTTGATTTAAAATTTGCTCCGTTCCAAAGATTTATTTGTGTGCTTTTCTTTACCACTGTGAGGAATGTGACTACTCACAATGTGGAAAGCAAAGCACATGCAGGATGGGACGCAGACAAAAGCAAGCAAGAGAGGGGAGATGGAGAACATTAGCACCCCTGAAGACTTCATCTGCCTTTTCCTCTATGGAATGTGAAGCTTTATTTAAAGCTGAGCCTTTCCACACTCAGAAAACATGGGTGAAGACCCAGAGCATGCTTAGATTGCCTTAAAATTTCAGATATTTAAAAATGGCAGTACGGTTTGGCTTCTTCTTTGACATCTGGTTTCTGAGCCTTGCAGTGCATTTGGATCACATTTTCAGGCTTTTCCCTGCAACTGGAAGAATTAGAAATTTATTGTATAAGAAAAAAAAGAAAAAAAAAAGAAAAAAAAAAAAGAGAGAAAGTCATGTGATTGTGTGCTTCCAGGAGCTGAGACTTGGAGAAAAAGCCCACCCCAGACTCACAATAAAATCATGAGAATTGAAAACACCAGACTTAAGAAGCTCGTCCAAGCTTTCTGCTGTGCATATGCAAAACCAGGGTGTTGTCAGGACTAGTTAGCTAATGTCATAAAGCACTCAGAAGAACAACGTTAGTTATTATTTAGGAGGAAACCAAAGTGTAAAGTGTTTTACATATAAATCTGCCCCTTAGAAGAGCAACATTAAAAGCGCAGGATTGAGCTCTGGATTACTGAGGGGTAATAAAGAGGTTTTAAACGCAGCCATAACTCATTCTGCATGAAAATGACTCAGCAGTGTCTTGACCAAGCTGGAAACAGGACCTCTGGAAGTGATTAGAGGTGGACTGTCTCCCAACATGCCTTCCCCCACTAATCTGCTGGGGACGGTGGATGTGCAGAGCAGCACAATGAAAGGAGCCAACCCCCGAGCTGAGCAGGGAGTCGGTGGCTCTGCACCTCCACAACCTCTGTCTCAGGAGCAGAGCAAAGAATGGTGGCAGTGGCTCTGCTGGCATGACAGGTAATGTCTTGCAAAGAAGCAGATTGTGCTGCAAAATACATGGTGTGGCCGCCCTTGTGTCTGTACTGCAGCGATTGCAGTGGTTTCAGACGATCTGGAGCTTGGCTGTGCGGACTGAACACCCCCACGGGCAGTTGCAGCCCATTTGGTGCCCTCCTGAAGTGCCTCTGCCCGTTTGCTTTTAGGCAGAGCAATCCACTTTGCACCACTGAGACCAGGCTGCCATGCAAGCGGAACTGGGTGAGTGGGGACAACAGGGAGATTTCCTTCAAAAGCTGCTCCTCAGCTGAACCAATCCACTGCCACCCACAGCTCAGCATGGCTGGCGTAAGGGACGTCATCTCTGAGGGCAGAACTGAGCCTTCTGCAAAAAATATTTTGGGCCAAGTATTTTTCTCCTTAGTCCGCTTGTCAGTTCATAAAAATATTGCCAATGGGGGCGAGGACTTGGTGACAGCAAATGCGAACCTGCTGACAAAAGGTTTGCTTTTCCTTTGCACCTTCTGCAGGCTCTTCAGAAGACCCTCCTTCCCCAGACACCCCCAGCTAAGAATCACTGGTTTCAGTCCTTTGGACCAGATCTGTGAGCAGCAGAGCTCTGTTCACTTTGATGGCAGCAGAATAATGCACACATGTTGAAATGTTCATTTCCTGGCTTTAGGAGCTGCCCCAGAGCTGGACATGCTACACAACTGCTTGGAACCCGCTGCTCTGCTCCCCTCTCAGATGCAAGGAGAAGGGAGTGCTGTTACTTTGTTAGGAGAGAGCTCAAAACAAACAAGCCGCCACCAACTGCAGTTCATGTATATGGTTATGATTTTAAATTGCAAACAGGAGGCTACTTGGCTTTGCACAGTGAGCATTGTCTGGCAGTGGATGGGCTCCTCTGATCTCCCTGAGCCTTGGATTGCTGCTGTGAGATTGTGTCACAACTAGTCATTAATTATTTCATCAAAAGCTTATTTTTCTCATTTCCTCATCATTATTTCCACCTAGTTTCTTATAAATTGAATCCAGTTATTGGCAAGGCTTCTTGCTCCCCTAAGTGGGGTCTGGGCTTTGCAGAGAAAAACACAGACCTTAGGAAAAAGATGTATTGTTAACATATGTAGTTCACGTGCTTATGTGTGCACACACTGAGCAAGAAGTTACTGTGTACGTGTGTAAACATTGCCCTGACCCTCTTCTCATTTACTCTGGAAGCAAAGTCCCCTTCTTTCAACCTATAGATTCCTCCTGTCTTCCTACCCGAGAACAACAAAATACTGTGAAAAAAAATACTATGGAAAAAAAAAAAAGGCATTGTCCTTTTCACCATGGGAATGAATAAACAAGGAAAAGCAGAAAGGAAAAAGGTGAGTGCAGCTATCAGGAGATTCTAACAGTACCTTCATATCCTTGGGAGATACTTATTTTTTTAAAGGGCCACAGTATTCTTGGAAAGATGGAGACCCCTCCTGGCAATGCCAGCCCTGATAGGCAAGACAGGACAGCGCTGCTCATGGATTATCTCGGTACAACCACGGCAGATTGGGACTACCAAGCCAAAGAAGTGGGGGAGGAGCAAGGCAGCCAGAACGTCCAGAAGAAGAAGCTTGGAAAGCTCTCCTGTGCCCAGCTGCTGAGATGCTAGCAAGAGAGAAACAGGGCCATCCACCAACACCTTCAGCCCCTCAGAGAACAAAAGCAGCCTCATCAACACATTCCAGGCAACAGCCTGAAGCACAAAGGCTGCCGGGCTCAAGTGGGACAGAGGTGAGAGGAATGCCCTGCAGAGGCTCTCCAGGCACTCCCAGGAACCCAACAGCCTGGATGCTAAACCAAAACATGTTCTGTTAGACAGAAAGCTGCTGCTGCCACCCTTCCATAGCCTGAAGCTGCAGCAGCCGGGCTGCAGGGGACAGGAATTAGCAGCAATTTGCTGTACCTACGTACGAGTCGTCCTGGTAAAGAGCCTGGTTGTTTTTGGGAAACACAGAGCCTTTTGGGAAACACAGAGCCTTCTCCTCCCAATCTGTTCAGCATGTTGTGCACAGAGCAACGAGGAATGTCAGCAAGATCCCTCTGTGAGTGACTCAGCAATGGCGCCGTGATAAGCACGGTTTGTCCCGCAGCTTGTGCTGAAGAACGCAAGACTTACCACAAGGGCTCCAACTCTTTCACAACACCAGAGGAGCAGCCACACTGGGCCAGGCCAAAGGTCCATCTAGCTCCTGTCTCCAACAGTGGGCAAAAGCAAAATGCCTGGGGAAAAGTATGGACACAGGGTCAGCACATACAATATTTCCCCTGAGTGCTCTCCCAGCCACCAACCATCTCCGGATTAGAAAACTTTGGAGCCAAGTATGTTTTTGTGTACTTGGAGCTCTGTAAACTGCCCTGGGTTGCATCCTTCAACAGTCCTTTGTGCTTTCCCTAATCCTTAGGCTCTCAAGACTTGCTCTTTCTGATCTCTTGTTTATATGCCCTCCAGATACTCTTCACTGTCTTCATGCTGGATGTATGCCCCTCTATATAATTCATCTGGGTTTTCCACCCTTAGTCATACATGCTCCTCCTTTCTTCCCCTGTCCTTCAAACTTCACCACAACTCATGAAGAAGATGCCTAAAGCTTGAAAGCACCTACTGGGACTGTCCCTCACTGGAAAGTCGACTCTTTCATGATACAAACTCTCAAAAGTTTTTGATTGCAGGGTACACATGTTGTCCCACGTTTCCTCATCCACACTGTTTCTTTCTGACCCTTCATTTCTGCAGTTCTCTGTCCAGGGTTCAGGGCCCTCTTTGAAGTTTATCTGTGTTCCCCCCCGCACCAAATCTCTGTGGATTATGAGAATTTCCAAAAAAAATGTTTGGCTTATTTGTGGTAGAACTGTTGATTAGAAGTGATGGACCAATTCTCTGGTGCTGTCACCTTGTTGTAACCAAGGTTGGGCCATGGAGTGTGTGACACAACTGGATTAGGTGGATGAAACATACATCAGAATTCTGCCAAGTGGGAAAAAGGCAAAAGCCTTAGGTCTTCCCAGAAATCCCCCTGCAATCTCTTTTTGGCTCCAGAGAAAAACACATTAACCTGTCTGCAAGCCTTATCAACACAGACCCCATTCTGAGGGGACACTACATGCAGTGGCTTGGCCTTAGTAATTCAGAACTGACAGTGAGGAGGCAAGTCCCTGAGGTCTGTGGCTCATTCCCAGAAGCGGCAAAGTCATTTTGGGTGTTACAGCTGTCCCTTTTGGGAAGGCCGTGTCCATACTTCATCCTGGACTTCCCAGTAATGAATCACCTCTCCAAGAAAGCCATTCCTATGAGTTCGGTGGGGTCAAAGAACAGCTCTTGCACCCAGGGTGATGAGTCAAGCCGCTGCTCTCTCTGCTTTCTGCTGGATTGTCATCAATACTGACATGCAGAGCCCACTGTTGCTCTACATGGGGAAAAATTTATGGGAGCATCCTCACTAGGGCTACAAGCTTTGAAATGGCACTTTCTTCCATCTGGGGAAGATGAACTAATCTGGTGAAACAAAGGAAGGCTGTTATTCCTCTCACCCCTCCTTCCTTGGTGAAGGGAAGGAGGTCACGTAAGGGCATATGATTTTTCTTACTCTTTCCTCATCAGAGGGAAGGATTGAGCTTCATGGGCTCTGGGCAATATTTTCCCCATCCACCTGTTTCACAGATACTCTTTATAAAGAGTTAATTTCTTGTCTGGCCTCTAATTTTGAAGATTAAAGTCCATTGCTCACTGAAATGGTACACTGTGGGCAGAATCCTTGTGAACATCTCCGCATTCCCTGCGCTGACAGGAATGTGCAGAGACCATGTCCAGATGTCTGCAGGGAGCACGTTTGAAAGCCCACCAGCCTCGGGCTTCTCCCAGCCAGGGGGAGTGCATCATTTCCAGCAGTGTTCTTGTGAGCTCCTGAGCGGTGCCCTGCCAGAGGAAAAGCAAACAGCGAGGCAAGCTGCGTCTTGCTGCACACGCAAAGGAAGGAGAGGATGTGGAAAAGTGTGCAGCTTAACCCTTGGATGCTCATCACAGAGACTTGGCACAGGAGCCCTGGAAACACTTCTGGAGCGTCAAACCTCTGCCAAGTGTTGCTCACCTCTGCGAATGGCTCGGGGAGGATCTGTGTATGCTCTAACCCTGCAACACACCACGGCTCCAGAAGCCATCTGAGCAGATGATCGGCTGCAAACTGCTCCAAAACTGGAATTAGCTCCTGCCCTGGAAGGAGCACACAGAGCACAGAGGAAAGCTATTATCAACATAAACAGAGTCTCATTTGGCTCTGCCTTTGTTGCCCGTTTGTGTCTGGTGTGAAGTCATTGTCCTGTAACTAACAGCAGGCACATGCATTCAGGACACTATCAAAGCAGAAGGAGATGTTGTCATTCTCCACTGGAATTAGAAAGCTTGCCAGGAGGAGGAAAGAATATTTTGCTACATTCCCATGACTCCACAGACCAGAAAAAATATTTTAAGAATTCTTACTTAACATCTTTGTCAGTGTATAGGCAAAATAAGGTGCTTTTATAGCTACGGTTTATCTGTGTAAAAATATGGGGATAAAAAAGGACAAAACCCCCCAGCTACCGTAAATATGTAAATCAGCCTTTGGTTGAAAATGTTTTGCTCAGTTCAGGGCAAAAATGTTATGTATTACCTCCACCCACACTTTTATTCTACCTATTCTTTTTAATCATTCGTGCATTTAAAATGATATTAAATATTTTTAATAGTTGCTATATAGAGACTGAATTCTTAGGGGCAGGATTTTTTTCCCCAACCTCTAACACAGCAAGGTTGTGCCCTCCCTGGATAGTAGCCAAGACATCTGCTCCCAAATAAATATTAATGCTACACCTCAGCATGCACCCTCTGATAGTTGTCGGGGCTGTAATTCACAACGCAGATCTCACCATGAGATTTTCCTGCACAGCACTCCAAAGCTCTAACAAGCTTTGAGCAGACAACAAAACAGTCTGGCAAGCTGGCAGTGACAGCAAAAATGGACATTTTTGCAGCAAACCCAGAGATTTATGCAATGTCTTCCAGAAGAGCAATACATTATGGAAACACCACACATCTGCATAATTGCACTCTACGTGATGCCATCTAATCCATACAGCCCACTGTGCTGGAATATGTGCACTGATCCCCTAAGGTACACTGGGCTCCATTTAAAACATATTAGCACTAATCATAGCATCTTCTCACATTTCCTATGCAAGAATGAACAGCAGAAGGAATTAATTGCTCTCCCCTCCCGCCCGTGCACTATACAGCACATCATGTCCCACTCACAGCAGACCTGGGACTCGGCACGACACAGGTTATCTCCTTATGGAGGTAACATCACATACACAGCCCATGGATTTAATTTTCCACAATCTGGCTGGTTTAATGGTAATTAGTCCCTTTAAGAGCTTTATGCAGAAACATGGACACCCCTAGACCAGCCTAGCTCAGGCAAGCTGTTGTCACAGGGTCAATGCCAGCAGCCTGTCTCAGAAGCCCCTTTGGTCACCGACCCTTTTTTCTGGTTGCTCATTCTCCTTCTGTTCCATCAAATGTACTTAGGACACCTCTGAGCTCCAGCTCAGGGCTCTCAGCTGCCACCAAAGGAGGAATGTAACAGCAGTGGCAGAGCCTCTGCCACATTTCAGTTCCGGATCTCAGCCACAGCAGGTGTATGAGCTGTAGGAGCCCACACGTGCCTCACACCCACAGCACTCACTGAGCCACGAGGCTGAGCTGGAGCTGCAGCTCTGCAGCTTCTCTCGGTGTTGGCACCAACTCACCAAACTGAGCTCCGAGTTTTTTACACTAAAGAGCAAATGGGTCTCTCCTTCCCTCTTGCCTGTGCGTCTCGTGGACTCCCCCAGCATCTGCACATGGGATGGTGGGGAATGTAAGAGAGATATAAATTAGCAAAAAGTTAGAGCTGTGTTGGGAAAGGCACACAGAAAACAGAAAGCTAAAGGGACCTCATGGTGCCAGTGCTGTTTCTGAGATAACTCATTTGAAAGCAAAAGGGGAATAATATATTTAAAGTGAGGCAGAATTACACAATGGGGAGGGGCTGGGACACTACCCAGTTGACAGAGTCAGCAATAGAAGAGAGCCTTAGTCATGCATCAAGAGAGGAACTGGATACGTTTTTGGAAGCAGAGCAAACTGAGGCATAGATTCACTGGCCAAGGTTAAATGAGTTGGAAAAGAAAGTGATTTATATGTCCTGGGCTGATAAGGGCAGATCTTGCTGGGCTTTCAGGGCAGACTTTCCCCATTTCTTCGTGTTCCTACATTGTTTGTGTGCTCCATTCATACTGACGAGATTAAATGTAATTATTTTGGAAGTGTGAAGGCACGATTGCTTTGAATCTCTAAATCAGTGGGATAAATCCATATGGCCTTCCCCTGAAGTCAGTAGGGAAAGGCTGGGCTGACACCAGTTTGACAAAAATCAGTACTCAGCTTTTGAGATCATATAACATAACATAAACATAACATATAACAAAAATAACATAACAAACATAACACAACACTGTTTAGCTTAAGCAGAGGTAGCAGGTTTGAGGTCTTGAAAATACATTGCTTGTGTCAGAGAAGGGATATTCTTTCTTTCTCTACCATGAAATATTTTTGTGATGCAATATTCAGTGGCAACCAAAGTACATACAGGCTGAAATGCAAGCTGAGGTTTTATGGCTCCCCTTGGTTCAGCATCTCTGAAAGGTCAGTGCTGTGCATATGCACAATCTCAGTGGGGAAATAAGGATGAAGCATCCTGGAGGGGAGACCAGTTCTTCCCTGGCTCACGTTTAAACGTGTCCATTCAAGCACGTGTATCCCATCCAGCACCACCTAGTAAGTGGAAATTGAAATCCTTGAACCAAGGGGAGGGAGGAGGCGTATGGGGGGTGTCTTCCCTCTAGACTCGGTAAATGAGAACTGAAAGTTACGTCAGGTTTTCTCAGAAGTTAATCTATGGCTCTCAGGCCAACATGGGTTGTTGCCAATGACAATCTGATTTCTGCATCAACAGGTCACAGAGATCAGGTGGGGGCAGAGGGAGTGCATGTATCAGCCCAATGAGACAAGGCTGGGCTCTCTGTCCACTGTCTCCTTCCCCTTTAGCTGGCGTCTCCCTGTCCTGAGACTGGGAGTGTGGGATGGAAGTAACCCTTTGAAAAACAGAACCCAGCTGTACTCAGAGGCAGCAGCTGGCCACCCCTGGCAGGCAGGCAGCTGTGGTGCTTCCTGGGCAGTCAAGAGATCCTGTAAAGCCGGGAGGTGAAATGGCTGTGTAACATGCACTATGTTTGCTGAAGGCTAAGACAGGTGAGGCAGTGGCTGTGATACCTGTGCTGACCATACCACACTGATCTCCCAGCTGCCACTGCAGGGCCCAGGAGTTCAGGCATTGCTCTCTTGCCTCCTCTTGCATCCTGATTATTGTCCTGATGCACAGACTCTACGGGTCTGTGCCTCTGATTTGCCTGTCAGACTCTACAGGAGGTCTAAGCACAGAAGCCACAGCGGTAAAGGCCACTCACCAGCCTGATGGAGAGGTGGGTGCCACTGCACTGGAGGGGCCAACCTTGCTTCAGGTGAGTGGTGTGGACTCACCACACACATTGGCCTGGCTGAGAGGCTTCCCTGCTGGGTGGGCTGCTCTGCAAAACCAGAGGAAATGGATGCAGGAGCTATTTTGCCAGAAGACAGCATCAGACAAGAGTCACCTACTGGTGCAAAATGTGATGTAGGGTGTGAAATCTGCATCCTGGCTCTTGGAATCAAAAAGGAGGAGAGAGATGACAGCTCTACAGGATGAATCTCACAGCCTGGGAGCCTGGCTATGCTGTGAACACACTGGGGCAAGAGGTCCAGCTACAGCTGTCAGTTAGTTCTGGGCAAGCTGAGGACATTTTGGCCATCAGATTTAGACAGCATAATCTTTCCCCGCCTCTCCCCAAAAGCCTGAGAGAGTTTGGCCTGATTTGTCCTGATGGGATTTTGGATCAAGCCCAGAAGGTACGAGGGTTCCAACAGAAGATGGTTGGGACCAAAGCTACTCAAAGGATCCTAAAGACAAGCTGCTAAAGGAACTTTTATGAGATAGCCCCCCCATTTTATAAATGAAGCAAGAGATAAGAGGAGATAACAGATTAGAAAAGATAAACCCTCTACCCGTCCTCTACCAGTCTATGATACTGATCGTACCAACCTCCAAGTGGCTTTGCCCAAGGCCCTCAGACCCTGCAGGGTTGTGGCCTAAGGTAAAACATCAAGAAATGAATATAGATCTCCTGGTTGTGGCTACGATTCCTGAGTATTAAACACGACTTTGCTCACAGTGAAACACTGAGTGGATAAAAACGGTCTTAAATAAAACAGTTACGACAAAACATCTAAGTTTTATACTGAAACATAGACATCTGGGATTGTGGCTGGACTGAGGAAAGCAAAAACTTGCAGTGTCTTGAAGGCACACCAATAGGTCATGGTGGAAGAAATCTCAAAAGCAAAACTTCCTACCACCACCCCAGGTTTAGACTGATGCTAACGGTGTAGAGTTATAACTGCATCAGCATGATTTTACCATAAAAACAAGTTCAAAAAGCAGTTTGAAATGAATAGTGCATATTAGCAGCAAACTAGCTGATTCCTCTCATCCTCATGATCTTGACTTGTGGATGCCCAGCACTGCAAGTTGTACACTGGCTGCACTCTCAGCTGGGGAGGTCTGTAGCCCCTGACTGAAGAAATTCTGCATTTCCTGACTTGTTCTTACTTTTCACACATCTTGGAAGAAACACCAATATATAATAAGGTACATTTGCTTCTCAATCTTTGAACAAAACCAACCAGAAACAGACAAAAAGTGGCTTATAGCCAAGACTTTCTTCAAAACATCTGCTCTTCAGCTCGGTCAGGCTCTGTGCCCTGTGAAACCAGATTTTAATGAAGAGGGAAAGGAAGAGGAAGCAAAATAACCTGTGGCTTTGCTTCTGAAGAACTGGATGGTTACATTAGGCTTGCTTTAGCCTGGCTTTGAGCACAGGTGTTAACTAAAGAAAATGTGTTGGTTTCCTCAAGTGCAGTGTGTAGTAACATGGTCTGATAGGAAGGAGTCTGTTTCAATGAAGTCAAGTAAGTGAGTGGAGTATGAAATTCTCTATCAGTTGCTACATTTTGAATGTATACACCATAGAGCAGAAATATGTTACTGGCTATCACTGCTTCTACAAGTACAGCCGAGACAAGCTGGATGCACGGTGAATTTGAAAATGTCGAGAATCAGCACATTTAAGACATTAACTGCCAAACATTTCAGAAATTACTCCGAGTTTCACTGAATCTTAGCACTAAATCCTCTTATATAACCTAAAGAACAGATCTCTTTTTGTTTATAAAATGTACTCAGTGTTGTCTGCCTGGCTACCAGCTGCTGCTATCTGCCTGCTGTGGTCAGTAACTGTAAATGTGGGGGGCCATTTTGAAACCAAAGGAGATTAAAGACAAGAAGAGGAAGTCCAACAACTTGAAGATGCTATCATCAATCCACAGCTGGCCGGGAACAGGAAGCAAGCGAGGATGGCACACATAACATACAGCCTCTACGGCAGAAGGACAAACAAAAATTAAAGGCTGTAGAAATCGTAGAGATTATTTCTCTGTGGGCATTGTTATTGCTTCAGGCTGGTCATCTGTGAATGAAGAGCAAGCACTAAGAGCATGGACTCTCTCAGTGTGCAGGCGAGGAACAGTTTGTCTTGCAGCACAAATGGTTTTATAGCGGGTTTAGAAAGGGAACAAGGCAAAGCACAGAATGAAAAATAACAATCTGCAAGGGAACATAAGGGTCAGAATTCCTTCTCATGAATGTCAGAACTTTGTATTGACCACAGGGCAAGGGTATTCAGGCCCTGAGTAGTTTCACCATCAGTTTAATTATAGCAGATGAAATGCAAAACAAAACACAGCTTCTCATACACAGCTTTCAGGGAAACATAATGTTATCGTCACCTCAGGAGCCTGTGTGCAGTGGAAAAGCTGCCATTGGGAGAGAGGCCATTTCAGGCCAAACATGAAAGCACCAGATGTGGTAAGGCACAGCAGTGGCTGGGAACAGGCCTGGAAAGGCGGGGGTGCAGGATAAGCTGAGCCACAAGAGCAGCACTTTCAGCTCCCTCCCCGCGCCAGGTCCGAGGTGAGGCCTCTGCTGGGGCTCTCAGCAGCACGTTTGCTGGTGTGCTGAGTCCACTGGGGCTGGCACATGCTTGTGCTCTGGCTGTGGCCTCCCCTGCAGCTGGAGGATGCCACAGTGGCTGTCAGCAGCACACCACACCGTCCCTGCTGCAGCTGCATGGAGAAAGGGGACCCACAAAGAGTCTACAGTATTTTTCAACTCCTTATGATCCCTGAAGGCCAGCGCAAATGAGAGGAACTCTCAAGCCTGAAAGGACCAAAGCATTAAGGCTAGTGCCAGGCACAAGACAGGGAAAGGAAAGCATTACACCCTGACTTGCAGCCAGAGGAGTTCAGCCAGCTCGAGGGACCTGAGCCACAGCTCATTAAACACTTCACAGTGCAGTCCGAATCTCGTTTTATGCTTTGTTAATGCCATGAAGTAAATTTTACCTGTAATACATTTGCATCGGTAGCTTGCATCAGGTTGGATTAAGGTATAAAAAGCTTCTTAAGCACAAAAGTGCCCATTGTAAGAGCACTGTCATTAATGACACTGTGCTCATTTAGAGCAGAGTTCAGGCACAGCCTACCTAGCGTCACTGTAGGGAAATCAAAGTGGGCACATTCAGACCAAGCGCTAATACTCAATATCTGCACCAGTGAGGTAATTACAATAATCCCTTAATTACTGGCACCAGGAGAGTTTGAGGAAAACCTGCCTGGCAAACAAGCTCACCCTACAAAAACTAAAGTTCACAGGCTTGAGAAAAGCTGAAAATATCCAAGTGACTGGTTATATCAGTACAAATAAAAGATAACCAGAGGGAGACACACAAGAAGAAAAAGTTGAATCCTCATTTTACACATGGCTTTCTTGCCTTTGCTGCTTTTTTCCCTTATTCTGTTCTGGCAGAAACACAGGATCCATTTCATAGAGCTCATAGAGGTCCCTCAGTGCCCCAGTTCTTCATCCTTGGCACTGCACCTCCCGGAAGAACAAGAACATGGAAAAGCACAGGCAGGAAGCACCAAAACACTCGCTAGCTGAATCACAGTGCTGTAACCACCAGCTCCTACTGGTTTCTGCACAGCAAACACACAGTGCAGGCCCTGCGCTGTCCCAAATGGCGTTAGGTGCTAACAGGAAGCCCAGAAAGACTAGATAAAAACTGAAAGGAAATGAACAGCACCAGATGCAATGAATTTCACCAAGGACTAGCCTGTGCTGAGCAGCCTGCCCTGAGTGAGGGGCTGTGCGTGGCTCTGCTGCCTCAAAAGCAAAGAATGTGGACTGTTAGTCACCACTTGTTTCCTGTTCTCTCCCCACTCTGCGATGGAGCAACTTGTGCTGGCGGTGCCAGCGACTCTTGCTGGGGCACTCAGTGTCTCAGCCTGGCACCCCTGCTCTGGGCTGCAGAGGAGAGGGGAGCTCGTGGCACCACCCTGTCACCCTGCAGGGAGCTGCTCTGTGAGGCTCTCGTCACCCCTGGCTGGCTTGGGGAAGTCAGGGGTACCCGAGGTGTCACGTACAGCACGTGGTGACGCTGGCCTGGAAGCACATGGGTCACGGCCCAGGCAAACTTCCAGGAACTGGCTTGGGCAGGGCAGAGGAAGAGTCTCAGATCCATCCGCAAGACTGGAATCTCCCTGGTGTGATTTAAACCCCACGATTCTTCAACAGTTTGGCATCTCAGGACACTGGGTTCCTGGTTGGCATTGAAGTTTCTGTCTTCAATTCATAAAACAGGAGGCCACAGACTTCAGCTCCAAGAGGACTTGGTTCTGTATTCTCTTCATCAGAGCTCCGAAAGTGATAAGGGGGGACACACCATGTTGACCTTCATGGGAGGCAAATTCTCAACTTAGGCTCTGCCAATAGTGCATTCAGGACTGTTTACTACTAGCAAATCACATATACTGCATAGCAAACACTGTACATGAACTACAAACCACTATAAAATTATTAATGAAGATTTGTTAAAATAGAATAAAATAGGCCAAGCAAAGCACTGAACAAACTCTGCCACACCAATCTTCCCTTCAGGATGGCTCTCATTCTTCATTTTCACAGTCTGCACAACTGGTTAATACCAACTCACGAAAATTCACTGACAGTTTTGCCTTTTTTTTTTTTTTTTTAATTGCTAAAGGCATAGGCAAGACTGCTTTGGGGTCCAGGCATGTGTTTAATTGACTAGCTGAGAATTACACTACACTATTGCATTGTGTACAACAATATCAGTGGATAGAGCGTTCGGGGAATATGAGTTTTACACAGCAAATCTAAATATATACCCCCCCAATACCATGGGGTACCTTCAGGACATTTTTCCAACTTCGAATGACCAGACCAGTTACAGTATTCAGGGAATCTGTTTCTCAGAGAGGAGGTACTGTGGGAGACAGAAACGAGCACAAACTTGGTGGAAACTTGAAGTATTAATTAAACCAAAGCTGGATTCTGCCATTCTTTGTGACTTATGCTCTGAGGGCAGCTGAATGCAACACTTTGCTGCAAATTGCCTTGTTCCACGATTCTAAAATGAGAATAAACACTTGAAGTATTGTTCTTATATTCACTCTTCAACAGCAAATATCAGGCCAAGTTTATCAGCTCCACTGACTTCAGTACAGATACCCCCAGACTAAATCTGGCTCACTGAACTTTGCGCCTCTTTCAATTTGGAGTAAATGTTATTGGTTGTGAAGACGATGGACTGAGCCAGACAGGGCAGGCACGTGCTGTGCAAACTTCCCCACAAAAGTTCTGCTGATACAACACAATCCTGACCTGGTCAGGATTATTGGTTTTACAGTCTGCCTTTCTTAAAGAGAAACTGTTACTAATGTGACACTAGATACAATTGTTCTGTGACAATGAGCACATCTCTCCTAGGAATTAGACCAAACATACTTCATGGGTGACCCAAAGCAGCCTTGAACTCTGCTGTGGGTCTAAAAGAAAATAAAACCTCATTAAATCGGCGGAGTAAAAAGCCTCCCCATCATTCACACCAGAAGTCTGATGTTCAGGTTTCACCAAAGGCCTCTCCAAATCCAGGCAAACCTAACGAAAACAGAGCAAGCCACACCTGGCTAGCAGTTTTCTGGAATGCTCCAGTAAGGTGGTAAAGAAGATAAGATAAAAGTGAAATATTTTCACAAAGGCTCATTAAAAGTGCGTGTGTCACAAAGGATGTGTGTACCTTGCAGCACAAAAAGATACCAGCAAAGTTTTTGGAGCAGATTCTGCCACTTTTTGTAGCCTTTCTGTATTCCTGGTCTCTGACTTGCCCTCAAGCTTAATAAAGAAGTGATTCTATGGAATGGGTGGACTAGAGAGTTGTATTATACGTGCTTTGCTTAATTGCCCATTGCATGCTGTGGTTGATCATGCAATAACAATGAATCCATTATAATTAAATCTGGGAATTATTAATTGATTCCATTTATACGTAGGATTCCATTTATACATCATCTTCCATAGGAGCTGCAGGAATCATTCGTATTTAATGAAATTGTGCTAGAAATCTTGGAGTCTGTTTGAAGTCATGTCAGACAGAGATTTACCTGTAGTAGCTATTCCTAGTGAAAGCTGGGTAATTAATTTTGTGTATAAATAAAGGCTCGAATGCACATTGTAATCATTATGTTTGTTTGGCTTTTTAATGTCAAAAAATTAAGGACTTAACTTGTTTACTGCCTAACTATAGATCGGTTTGTGTGGAGATGTTTGTAATGAAATTCAGCAGCAAGGGAGTAATATAAAAACCAAGAAACTGGAACCGATCTCAGGAATAGAAGTTCAGTATTGTCCTAATAATTATGCTGGCAGCTGCATTTGCATGAAACCATGCTTTTTCTGTAGTACTCAATTAAGGTTATTCAGCTGCCTTGATGTGTTTAGAAACAAAACCACTGGCATCCAAATAAGGCTAATAACAAAAATGCAATATGATGTTTCCCATTTCCAGCAAAGGGTTAGAGAACAGATGTTCCTTATGTTGCCATGTTTCACCAGCACAGAGGGGAGCTGAGAAAGTTTGCAATTCATAGTGACAGTGCCATTAAACTAATGTAGTGCAGAATGTGCGTGATGGAAGCATGCAGCTCCCAACAATCTGTTTGGGCACAGAGGAAAGGATGGGGAGAACTAGAGCTGACCTTTCAGGTTAAAGAAGAAAAACAAAACACTCCTCCTTCCCATATTGCACAGACCCATCAGCTATTAGGTGGCAGTGCTGATGGTATCCCATGCTCCTTTTGTTGTCTGGACATCCAGCCTGTGCTATGCCCTGTTGCCCTTGGCTCATGCCGAGGGAGTGTCGTGCTCAGTGCTGTACAGGCAGGCTCTGCTTCTGCTGCTGTCATGAGAAATGCCGCTGGAGGGGACAGCCAGCAGTGTCCCACAGCTACCTCAGGCCACGGGACGATGTCTTGATCTCTCGTGGGCAGCGCAGTGCTGGTGCGCGCCAGGACGCGACAGTACCTGAGCGCGGGATGGACTGACACAAGGTGGCAGTGCTCTCAGGAAATTGCCGCAGCTTCTCCTCTGGGATCTTCCAGAGCCAGGCTGACTGCTTGGCACCTTGGCACGGGCAGGCCCCCGTGCTCTCGTGTTCCCCTTGGTGCACTGATGTGCCACAAGTTCTGCTGGCAGGGCTGGTGGCTGGCCAGATCTCACCTGGGATGCGATATTCCCTGGGACTACAGCGGCAGGGAGGTCTGCGGGGGCCTGACCGATGGGGCAGGGGCTACACGGGATGGGGAAGCAGCCTTTACTTTTCCGAACTGTTCATTCCTCTCCGGAGGCCTCCTGGTGGTGGATATTTGCGCATCTGTCACCCCCAAGGACACAAACAAAAGCTGCAGAGGAAAGCGCCCCTGATTTGCACGCAAGGCTCGCCAGGAGGCTCTGGGTGGGCACCGCTGGCATCACCGTGAACAAGACAGGGTGACAACTAGCGGGACACCTAATCCCGAGCCCCGGGACTGCCCGTGTTCCCCAGGGAACACTTCAGTACTTTTGGAGCCGTCCTCCAGCCCTCCTTGGGCAGCCCCCCTGGTGACAGCTGAGCAGGGGGAGCCTCTCCTGCTGGAAAGCCCCAAAATGAGATGAACAAACCATTGAGCAAACATATTCACCCTGGGAGATCTCCCCTCCTGAACTCGAGTCATCCTAACATCCCAGGGACATAAACCCATGAGCAAAATATTGTGTGACACATTGGCTCATTTTGGGGAGAGGAGGACAAGGCAGCACAGACTGCATCCACTGCCTTCAAAGTCTGGTTAATAGTTCAGGCGTCACCACTGGGGCACTTGGGTGCCGGGGTGGGAAGGCTGCTGGAAAACATGCAGTATGAAGCAAAGGGTAGATCTCCAGTGAGGCAGATGAGATCAGGGCCACCATCAGAGCAGGAGACACACAGAAGTCGGTGGTTGCCAAACCAAAGTCAAATGGACCCAGTATTGATTTTACTTTCCATGCAAATTCCTGGGGAAGGCTGTGAGTGCCCACGCTGCTGGAGCAGGCAGGTTGTGCCGCAGCTGCTCCTGGGCGAGCACCACTGCTCTGAGGGGTGCTGAGCACCTCCTCAATGGCAGCAGCTTTGCAGGATCAGACCCTCAGACAGAGCTGGAGTGTTTTCACTGACCTTCCTCCAAATGTGTCTTGCCTTGGCTCACAAAGCCAAAGTAAATAAATAAATAGACTAACAAGCAGAAATGCCTTTACCGGACATTATTCTGGGCTGATTGGTTGTGAAACTTGAATCAAAACCCCAAAACCACAAAAACTGCCAGTTTTCCAAGCCCTGTGTTTTTCATAGCTGTCATAGCATTCTGAATAGTTTGCATTATTTCAAACATAGAATAAATATACATTTAAACTGGTTGGATTATTGACATAGAATAAAAAGGAAAAAAAAAAGACGCTTAACTTCTTGTCCTGTTTCTTTTTTCCCATGAAATGAAATAAGAATTAACACCACTGAATTATGCCTTGGACATTTACATTTACATAAATGCTGACAGCATCCAGAGTGCCTGCAATGCATTTGTGCAAAGTTCATTGGATAGGTGTACTTCAAATTAAAACCAAATCAAATTTCACCACTTATGTCTTTGTGTCATTTAATCAGAGAAAGTCTATCCTAATGACTCGGGGCACTTGCACTGTTTTCTTCCTTGCATTATACACCATGTTGTATTCCATATGGTCATAATGCCATAAACTCAACACACAGCTGAACAAGCACATAGGGAACTGAAGGGCAGGAGGACAGACATCTGGGAAGGGAAACCAGTCAGTTATGTTTGGAGATCCTACCCTAATGAGTAAACCTTACACAGTTATTCAAATACAAACATCTGGGCAGCTAAATTGTCATCTGTGATTAAATCTCTGCAACAAATTATGTTAATATTGTTACTTCAAGAACACAAATTAATTTAAAAGCTACAAAAGGTAGGCATGGAAATTATGTTGTCTAGAACCTGTATAGACAGTTTCCCTTTTCCTACGATAGCTGGATTAATTACTGAAGTTGCAAGAAAATGAGAACCCTCATCAAGTGAGGTATTAGAGACCTCAAGAGCCTTCTCTGAAGTCTCCACTTTTGTAGAGCCTTCACTCTCAGTATTCTTTATGCACCCGAGTGTGATATGAAGAGATACTAAAAAAGGAACAGTATTGTGTCCCTTTTATACTACTCATAACTTTGAGATTATTTAAATTCAATAGTTTTGCCGGGGAAAAAAATTAATCAGTTTAAGTTTCAGGAGACTTGATTTCTTCCTCAGCATTTGTGCTGTTCTTTGGTTGTAGGTAATGTAAATTGATTGTGGGTTGTTTTTTTTTTTTTTTTGAACTTCATATTTCTTTCTGATCTGTTTCATTCACTTGCCTAAACAATTCTCTCAGGAGATAGAGAGTCAACAGCATTTGGGCAGTTGCTTCAAATCAGGAATTTACTTTAGTGCTATCTAGATAAGGAAGTGCTTTCCTGAAATGGGCTCTTGGTCCAAGTTTCACTTCTATTGAAAAAATGCGTTCTTTAAAGCAGTGATAATTGACCTGTGGAAAGAAAGTACATGCAAACAACTTCGGGTAAGTTTGAGTCGCAGCTTTTTAAACAGCAATATAAAAAAAAAAAAAAAATCCCTTTCCAGGTCAGTTATATACCCCTGCTCTAGAACTGCCCAAGTGTTCACACAAACACCCATCCTTTCTCTAGACAAGAAGAGTGGATGCAAAGGGTCAGACACCCTCCTGGTACATCGGCACTTCTGTGGGGAACAGGACCCAGAGATCCCAGGCAGACTCACTGGAACTAAGTGCATTCTGTGCAGGTGCCTAACTGGGCAGGACAAGGGCCTGAAACAGTCTCCTAAATCAAGTGAAACTGCAACAGACAGAGGAGCCAGGGCTGCTTTCCACTGAAGAGCCAAATGCCTTCAGGACTGCCTGAGTTTAATACAGAGCATGCAACCAAAAGTCTTTTATTTATTTCTTTGTTCTTCTGCGCTGAGGGAGGGATGCCATTTTTCTTTTCATGCTGCTGCAACATAGTCACCTATTAAAGTTATGGTTGCGCTCATTCCTGGAATTTGTAATGGACAGTAATTGTGCCTGTAATAGTAAAATTGCTCTCAGCTAGGCTTTAGCTTTGCTGTGATGCATTCTCTGCTGTCACCCAAATCCTGGGATAATAATGAGGCTGAGCTGCTTTTATCACAGACAATAAAAACTGAATACACAGTATTGCCGAGAAACCAAGTCGAACACTTCCCGTCCGGCTATCGGAGTGTGGTACAGAGAGGTTAACGAAAACACAAAGCACTTGGAGATTAATTTCAGCAATAATTAAACCCTGTATTAAGATGTGTCTATATAGTGCTGGAAATTAATGTTAGGTCCGGCATCTCTCTGGTTTAATTGAGAAATTGCAGCAGTTCAACAGCTCTGGAAAACATCACATGCCTTAGAAGAGATCTGCATTGCATTAGTAAGTGTCATGCTTTAAGTAAATCAACTGCTCCAGAACCATCCCTGATTAACAGTCTGGTAGCCCAGTGTTCACCAAATATGTAGAAGGCATACAGAGACATTGTTCCTAAATATGTTTCAGTCCTTATTTCTAGAGATGAGATTATTCATTTCTGCATCTTTACAGCAACTTTACTGCCACTAATCTCCATCTTAGGCGCAAAGCTTTTGGACCCAGGATTTGGGATGACCACGAAATGGAAGCCAGGCTAAGTCTGGGCTGCAAATTTGAGCTCTCATATCTTTCCTCATATGGGCTAATGGTATTTTAATTGGTCTTTTGCATGAAGTGTAATAAAAGTGAGGTGAGCTAGAAGTTAACTCTATTTTTTGAAACATTTTGATATTTTTATCGAAGGCTGGATGCAATCATCAACAGATGGTCTTACAGCCCACAAACAGTAGGACGTAGTAATTCCTGAGTTCTAATACATCCAAGAGGAATGTGCTGCTCAAAAGGTGAATTGTTGCTGACCTCAGTGGTATACTAACTTTAGCAATTATCCTTCCAGAAAAAAAAAAAGTATCTAAAAATGAGTTTTGACACTGCTTCTACCAAGGGATTTCAAGAAGAATCCACAGTGCCCTCCAACTCACCTAGAGTTCATAGCACTCTTTATATTCTCACTTTAATGTGTCAATGCTCTTCTTCCCCTGGGTCATTTTAAGAATGAATATGCCACACATAATTCTCTTCTAAACCTATTTCAATGGGCTATAATAGAAACAATGGTGAAATGGCTTTGAAATAATGATGAATTGGGCATGTGGCACACGAACGTGTGCTTTGCCTGCGAGCGCCTTGTGGACACACTGTGTGTCTCTGAACCAAATCTTACTCATATTCCATTATTATTCTTTCCAGCAAGGAAAATCTCTTCTGCTAAGCCGTGGTCCCTCTCACCCTGGGCCCCTGCTCTTCTGCATCTTACGGCAATTCTGTGTCCGTCCCAGTTCTGTTCCCAGCCATTTTTAGCCCGCATTCAAAACCCGGCAGGACTCTGCTACGGGTGTGCTGCTGTTACTTGGTGGTTGTCAGAGCTTCCTATCATGGCATGTCCCAACAGCAGAAAATGCACATTGCAACAGCACAGAGCTGTGGCTTAGGGCCAATCAACTGTTACGATTACGCTACTGCATCGAGCTGCTTTGGGGCTCCTCGGTGAGGAAACCTTTCGGAGGCCCTGAACTACATTTCATAACCTTTTCTGGTTTCACATGTCAGACTCATCTCACTTGCATTTTCCCCTGCACAAGCTCTCCTTGGGAGTCTCCGGGAGACGCTGGGCCCCTCATTGACACGTACTGTTCATTGAGGGCATGTTAAGGGGACAGTGTTCAGGACACCCACGGGGCCTGGGGGCCCAAGTTCTTCTCGACAGGGAATCAGTTCAAAGCCCTGTGAGAATGCCTGCCCAGCCTCCGAGATTTCTTTATAGGCATTATACAGCTGGAACATACAAACCATCTTGGGTTGCATCAGCTGGAGTCTCCTTTCAAAAGCTAGTGCTTGAGTGCCAAAGCCCTGTTCCTCAGGAATCCTAAAATAAGATAATCTGTGTACAGTACTAAATAATAAATTTCAAAAGTGTGTTTGAAACTGTTCATAAGCAATTGAATCTTAACACAATTATCTTTAAATACATTAGTGCTCTATCAACAAAAAGCCGTAAGTAACATACCTGCAAAAGGGAAAAAGGTGAGGAAAAGAATCAGCCTTGCTAAAGTAGGAAGAAATTGAGAAGCCGTCTTTTACACAGGCCATGTCTATTCCCATCTGGATATATTAAAAATCCCTCATCTTCTTTATTCTCTCTTGCTATTACCAGTGGGCAATTCGATAACAGGACCTAAAAGACAATGTCACATAATGGATAGCACATTACGAAGGTACATAGTCATGTAATGTGAGCAGGTCTGTTTTATAGCAGAAAAAAATGGGAGACAAATGTGGCACTCACTTCTTCCTGAGCTCAGCACAGTGCTCGTCCTCACCAGCCCCACCAACCAGGCACTGGGCAGGTATTCAAAAGTCCTCATTTTCAGTGTATGCTGTAGTCTATAATCATAGTAATCCTGTAAGGCAGTGTTCCATGGCTGCCAAAGACCGATTAAAAAACTGGAAATATTACCTTTTTTTCCCTTCCCAAATCAAGCCCAAGGCAAAATGTGTTTCTTTGCCAAATACTTTCAGCTCTCTGTGAATTAGCTTCCCAGACAGGGGTAACCAGACACACGTTTCTGAACTGGCATTAAAGGTGTGGCCTGTGGTTTTCAGTTTTTCAACCTGTCAAATGTCTTCTAAATTTTGGAGACTACACACTGTTGACCATGGCTGAGCAGCAAAGGAAGAGCCTGTCAAGCGCCCTTCAGGTCTCTCTTCATTTGGGTCACTTGTAGCTCTGCCTGACTTGTAGCACAGCTTGACACGCAGCACCAGGGCAAGGACAGGGCCATGCTTGGGTGCTCCTTGCTGCAGTGCCTTTGAGCTGAACTGATCTCATTTCTGAAACACCGACAAATCCAACACCTCGGTGCAAACACTGTTGTCACGGTCATCTTCAAACAGTGCCACACTGCTCTGAAATGCAATTCACAACAGAACAGCAGGGAAATTCGGTGCCCTGTAAATGCTTCCTCCCTGCATCATACCGCAACAATTAAATGCCGGAAATATGTAGGAGCCACTGAGCATATGGAAAGGAATGCCCTCAGCAACACTGGGTGTTGTCCCTCCAAGCCAGGGACAAGGTGGAAAATGAAAGAAGTTCAAGTGTTATGAAAGAAAGCTCAAGGAGATAAAATCTCTTTAGTATGGGTAGGAAGTGGGGGCACACAGTATGGTGGGGCAGCTGGCTCTGAGCAGTGGTCTGATCCTGATTTGAGCCCCTGTTGCTGAGCAGGACCCACAGAGCAGCGTGGTGTGCTTCACTGTGCCCCACGACAGTCCTGCAGACACGTCTGGCCTTTTGGACTGGCAGCCAGGGCTCTGCTGCTCCACTGGGATTGTACCAGTCACTCCATTAGGATCTGGAAGGAATCCATCCTACAGCTTTAGACTCCAGTTGCTTATTTGTTATTTATTATTGTTTTTATTATGGTAGCCTTAAACGGCCCAAACATACAAGGGTACCACAGGGTTCAGCCTTGACGAAAAGCAGATGAGGAGCCAGACCCTGCCTACAGTAATAAAATGCAGAAAGCTGATGTAGCAATGCAACAAGGCTTTTGTGTGGTTTCCTTCTCACTACCCCTGTCTCTTGCTTCCTAGGATGTAGGAGACAGAGTCCTGGTACTATTTTGCAGTATTACTATTAAGAGGACACACTTACAAGGCAGCACAAACTGAAGGTGGCTTCTGCCTCCTTTGCCTTTCTGGACTCTCAATAGTCCTTTTAAATTCAGAGGCACCTGGTATTACCAACACCTCCTGTGATGTCCACGGGGTTGCTGCCCATGCAGATACAAATTGAGAGGTACAAAGAGCTGGCTCTAATCATCATTTATCCACAGCTGTTTTGTTTGTGCCAGGTTTTAAACTTCACACTTCAGCCGTTTTGGGGGGAGGAGGATTTTTACCAGAGCTCTATTCACAACAATTCAAGTTCGTGGTTCAATTTATGCTGGGGAATGTGTAAAAAGTTCCCCTCCCACATGCAGAAGTGGCTGAAGAGATCTTGCTCAACCATAGCACAGAGACTGCTGTACCCCACTGCACAACAGAAGCTGAACTCAAGAAGTTTCAGCAATCAGAATTACACAGTTCAGGAAATTAGAAGCCTGCTAAAAGCAAGGATTGTAATGGAAAATATTTTGCAACCCTAACTCTTGCTGTTTCTAGAGAGATAAGCAGAGGATAGCCAAATGGAAATCCAACTAAAACAGCTGGACTAATTCTTCTGCAAAATGTCCCATAGTTTTTATTAAAAGTATAGGCAATGCTCAACAGCCCAATGCCATGTAAAAGCAGTGTGGGGCTATTGACTCAAGTCACGTACAGAACTAGTAACACCACTTCCCCCAGCATCTACATTGCACCAACAGGTTACCCATTGAAATTCAGATCAGAGCCAGCCCTATTTTGCTAGTTAGCTCTGGAGAAGTTATATCAGAGGAGATCTGACTAAATGCTGATTTAATTAACATATAAAACTCTTTTCCATTTTTTCCCTCTTTTTTTTTTTTTTTTGATGGAGGCAGAGACTGCCCCAAGTTATACACTTTTTAAAACTACCAGTTTTAATAACATAAATACAGCAGTGACAGATACATTTGTAACTGCACAACTGGTCTGTGGTATTGGCATAGTAGAAAATGTTTCAGACCCACAATACTATCACTGAGAATTACTTTAGGTGACAACTTGTGATCAGTTACTTCCTCTAAAATTGGAAATTGCTGAAATGACTCCAATTACCAGAGCTCTCTGGGAACAGTATATACACATACCACTTGTCCTATGTGCTCTTTGGGAATATTTTAACTAATGGCAAATTAGTTGGTCAGTTAGGTGATAGACAGTTATAGACTATCCCTAACTGTCTATTATTATTCCAGAGACAGCTTTTCATCTAAATCTGATTAAAAGACCATTTTTGTTTCCCACGTTTGGGAGAATAGAGCAGATGTGGATTTGAATGATGTTATGTTTTCTAATAGATGCAGGACACATGCTGGTGTGGTATTAATAAAGGTTTGGGCCAAGATTTTCAAAAATAGGAGCCTAATTTTAAGATTCCACCATCCATATTTAGTGTTGGAAATGAAGAACCTTTTTTTCACAGAGCTCCAGCAGCTCCTATTGAAATCAGTGGGTGTTAGATCTTTTGGAAGTTGAACCATTAATTCAAGAATCCCAAGGGAGAGCTAAGAGCCAAATTTTCATCTCCTCTTGTTTGAAAATCTGGGGATAAGACTCTGTGTGTAGCAAAATTCCCATTCACTTAAATGGAGCCAGGATTTTTCTCTGATCTGGAACTGGTTATGAGAAAACCAGGTTACCCTGAGAGGCACAACCAGAAGCGAGTGATGTAGGCCCTTGCAGCACACAAAAGCATGAGGTCACCCCAGAGATGCCAGGAATTTTATGGAATAACTATTCTGCTATTTTGGATTTCTTTTCACGGTTCTGACAGGCTTGTCAGAATATTTATTGGGGCTTTTTTATTTTCCCATATTCTGAGCATTCTTACTCACGTGGAAGTAAAAGACAATTTTTGCCTATGGGAGGACATGCTCGGAATCAGTGCAGTACATGTGTGATGCAATGGGAAAATGCAGAGACTTCTCGTAGCTCGTCAGCTTCAGGGACAGTCACGTCACAGGCCTGTTCAGGGACTGGCAAACCACTTCATGCATTCTTGGGGCGTAATTAATTCTTCTCTAATTACTATTCCTGACTGTCTCCCAGAACACCTTTCTAGAAAGCATTTCTGCAACCACCACAGTCAGGAGGAGGGGCTTCTTGACAGCAGAGGAGCGAGGCAGGGAGTGAGATGCAAGACCCAGAGCTGCTCTCTGCCCTTTGTTCAGCCCCTCCTCTTTGTGCCCATGGGACACCCCGGAGGCTCAGCTCTGCTTCCAGGGCTGCTGCTGGCACCCGAGACACATTTATACACGTTATATCCTCATGGATGCGAAACTCTGGAAGACAGGGGCAGATTCACTCCCTGCCTATGTCATCAAAACCAGAGTTACACCCAGTCAGGCCAGCAGCAAGCCCTTTGGCTCCATCTGGGGTGAATCATGCCAGCGTGGAACCTGATTCTTCAGGGGAGATAACATTGTAGCTCAAATTTTTAATAAACAAGGCTGGGCTTGAGCTTCCTCTGGGTGAAACCACACAGGGCCCCTTTCATTTTCAGGAGGTGAGAACCAAGATGATACTCTGCCTCCAAACAAAAGCTCGCTTTTATCAATTTCCAGGATTTTCCTAATGCCAATGTTGTGGTTCTCATTTTTCCACAAAAACATTGCTAGTAATGAAGCCATCTCTTGAAAAGTTCCAGGATTTATAGCAACTGGCACCATGTTCAATACATAATTGTTTTTTGGAACAATCGTAATCTTATTAGATGCCAGTCTCCCCTACCAAGATAAATTTAAAGGAAATCAATCTGCTGGCACTTCCCTGATAATTCTGGGAATTCTAACCTTTAAATTTAGCAGTTGCACTGAGCGTATACCTTGAGGGTATGAAACCCTAAGGCTTCCAGTTAAGAATTAAATAGTTAATTACTAGCAGTGAACAAAGACCATTCACTAGCGTAAGCCCTGACTTTGTCCAATCAGTATTACAGGAAGACATTGAAGAAACTTTGTCAACAAGTTCAAGCAAAGATTTAATGGAATTATCTGGATGGGGAACAAACATCAGAACGTCATTAGAGGAGAGAGTCATTTTATACTGCTTCTAACAAGAAATATGATGTATCCCTTGAACTTCTTCCCTGGGTCCTGTGGTGATAGCATGAGGTTTCAAATCATAAATTATCTGCACTTTGGGACTGGTAAGGGTTTTGAGTTATCTGGCAACGTTTTGAAAGTATCCCTGCTTAGTGTTAGCTGGATTTATTTCTTCAGTGAAAATTCAACTGGTCTGGCTGAATATCAAATGCTGAATAACCATTCCTGTTCCTGAAATTCTGATCTTTGGGAGAATAAAAATCTTATAATCAAAAATCCTGTCTCCCCAATAATGTTAGATCGGTTTTGGTGCTGCCAGCAGTGGCTGCCGGTGACAAGCCATTACTTTGGCTGCACAGTCACACACATCCAAGTGGGAGATCCCATACAAGCGCTGCAACCATTCGCCTGTTTACAGACTCCGTCCCGCTGAACGTCCACACGAATGCACGAACTGGAAACACAAAGGTTAGACGTGACCAGAGCGCTGGGAGGGATTTGTCCTGCAGAACTAGCCATGCCCAACACTCATAGCTCTGTTGTGCCACGTAAGGCGTGCCCCAGGCACCACGGCGCTCATGTGCCGCCCGGGCGCCGCGCCAGCCCTGGCCAGCTGGGCAAACAGGCGTGGGGCCTGTGCGGCTCTCCCGGGGAGTCAAGCCCCGTCTCGTAGGGGCATACTCCACAGATCACTCAGGAGATCCACAGGTGAGTCAGAACGGGGGTTAACCCCTCCCAGATGTCTAAATCCACGGCACTGAGTGGCTGCATCCAGCGCCGTCCGCAGGGGTTTGGCAGATGCTTTCCCCTGGTTGCTGCTCGGTGCTATCTGGCCACTTTTTAACCTCTTTTCAGCTGTGCAGTTATACAAGGAACACACAACACTGGTTTCTGTTACGTTTGAAGCACGGCTCATCCATGTTTGAACGAGAGGATATGCTGGTGAAGGGCTCTGGAAGGACGGCTGTGCAGCGGCAAGCACTGCCCTTCCACTGAGAGCTCTGGCAGCACACGCAGCACTCCAGCAGGGGCAAATGCAGTCACAGTGGGATGCAGTCGGCGTTTGCTGGTTGGGATTTATTGATGCAAGTCATTTAAGAGGAGCCTGTTCAAGAGTACCCCCTCCTTACACTGGAATTTTTCACAAGCGGGAATTATCACCTCCTCGGCAAACCTGGATGCCCACTACTGCTAGAGAGCTGGAGATGGTGTAGCTAGCAGAGCTGATGGCACTGTGCAAATGGCTGAAGCCTGGCAGTGAGGAGGAGAAAATGGCCTGATTTTGAATTACATTCTCTTTTCCCTGCACAGTCTTTTTTTTCTTTCCCACCCCCGCCCCCCCAACCTAGGAAAATTAAAGCTACTGCTCCCTGTTGGTACTCTGATAGGGAGATACTTCAGGAGTTGTCAAAACTAAAAGAGAGCTAAATAAATTCAGGTGTAAAATATCCATGAATACATTCAGGCTAGAAATCGAAGGAAACTTCTGGTCATGAGAGGATGAGAGCTGGAACAGGATTCTAGCAAGAAAAGAGGGAATTAAAAATTCATCTCACTTGTGAGTAGGAATAGAAGACACAGTTGAATGCAGAAGCTGGAAAATAGACTTGAAGGGTTTTCCCACCAATATTTTTGGAAAACAGGGGCATTGTCCAGACATGACTCAAAAGGATGGCTCTGGCTCTCTGGCTGCCTAATTACAACTGCAGCTCTGAATCCCAAATCTGTGAGTTTAGGGTGACGATTTGGAGCCTGAACTGGGCATTTATACACATTCTTTACAGGGATCAGAAGCCTTTATTAAGGTACCTGGCCCCGAGAAAATCTCAGTCCCTACACTGGTGTGATACAACCTCATGTATCATCTCTTGCTCATGGTGGTGCTACTAAACTGTCCCCTTCCCAGAACTGCTCAGTCTTCATCTCATAGCCATTAGCACATCCTTTAGTGCAAGTTCATATTATGGGTAGAAAGTTTATTTTTATCATCCTTCAGGCAAAATAATTACTTTCCATTTATAGATTTTCTCTTCTCCCCTCTTCCCCAATAAAAATATGTTTTCTACAAAGACAGAAATTTTCCCACAACAGTTTAACTGAACAGCAGATTTCTACTCAAAAACCATAGGCAGGCAATTTCTGAAGAACTGTTCTTAACTGACGAAAGAAATCCAGTGTGGTTTTCTTACCTTGTTCAAGAATCAGGAACCCATCTTTTGTGATCTTTTATGTACACAATTCAGCTTTAGAACCTAGATTTTGAACACTTGAATTCTTAATTGAATTTCCTCAGCAGAGATGAAATCACTGAAACACTGCTCGTTGCATAAATAAGGAGAAAATCAATCCTGAACTAAGCACCAGTAACTATTATTACAACTTAGGTAGATCTTTAACAAAGTGTCACACTTCAGGAATTAGTCGTTAAAAAAACTGTTTATATTTCAAGACAAAATAGAGAGCAGGAATTAATCTCTATCCATATTCTTATCCATTTAAGTGAGTGATGACAGGCACTATATAAACATCAACACGTGTGATAAACCCAACTGGTTTGAATTCAGTGATCTGACTGAAGCTCTGTAATTGTGCTGAAAGGTATTTTGAGAATCAGGCTAATGCAGTCGGTTGCCTGACTGGAGTAAGTCTTCCTCAGCACTCGATGCCTTCAGTTTGCTCCTGCCCCACCTCGTGTGCCATTCAGTGACGAGCACAAGCAGCTCTTTGAGCCGTGCCACTAAGCCAAGGTCCAGCTGTCTGCTGCCCTGAGATTCTGTAAACCATGGTCTTGTTACTCACAGGAGTTTTTGTTTCAGCAGATCGCTGTGCCACGGCAGCCAAATCCCACTTGTGAATGAAAGCACGCACCAAGTTCCTCTTGTGTCAGGTAGCCCTAATAGGTTTTATTTGTAGCTTTCTAATTTTTGTAAGCTTTATAAGCAGTAGAAGCAGTTCTTGGAGGTGGGTCAGGAGGTGGACCAGAGCAAAAGTTAAAGGGCAGACACACTTTGGGATTGGTCAATTAGTATTATAAAAGATGTAACACAGCTGTGTTCCGCGCGCGCGCGTCTTGTAATAACTATCTGCTATAGCTCAGTAAATCCTTTCCTTATCTCACCCAATTAACTGCTCTGGAGTTTTTTTTTAAGTTCAGGTGCGAGCAGGCATCATGTGAATGAAAGCACGCACCAAGTTCCTCTTGTGTCAGGTATTTTTCCCTCCATTGCATGTCCCATGTTAATTATAGAATTATCTGAAGGGCTTTCTAAGTGAAAATGGCTTTAAAACACATTTCAGTTTTGCAATTACATTTCCTCTTTCTATCCTGTGAGGCTAAAGATAACTGATTTCATCCTAATATGCCAGTTTTTTGATAACTTCACAATGTTTCCTAATCTCTGACTAACTTCCAACTGATAAGTTAGCTACTGTAAAATAGGTACCAAAATTATTGTGATGAACAGCTTTTCAACAGTGAGGGAGGAAGACAGAGAAACAGCATACAGAAACATCTCAGTTTTACTGTGATTCATATGGATACCAGACTAAGTTCTGGACTAGTTTTGATTACAAGAGTACATTACATAATTTTCATGACTTCTAACATATTCCAATGTCTTAATACTTCAAAACTTGCAGTCTAACATTTTGGGAATTAAATGTTTTATTTTTATTTGAAAACATTTTACCAAAGAGGGGGTGGGAGGGAAAGTTATGTAAGAAATATTTTAAAAAATGAAGAATCAATATCTCAATGAAATGCAAATGCATTTTTCTTTGATAATTTGCAAAACATGACCACTTTTCCATTGTCTCAGATTTGGGATGCTTGCTTTCAGCATTCTGACATTTTCAGAATGAGAATATTGATTTCTGGGCAGGAAGTTGACACTTGGATTTTAGGAGCCAGTGATGCACACAAGCCAACTATGCGAGGATGCTCTGCATGCTCATTTCATCACTAAATTCTGTCTTTCAGACTCTTCCCAGTACCAGTATCCTATAAAGAGCATTTTCTCTTGTTCTTCCTCCTTGGAACTCTTGAGGATCCCAAGGGTGCAAACAGCACTGCTACCTTCCCCTGGCTGCTGCAGGACCATCGCTGGAGGAGCTCTGAGGCAGCTCCCAGTGCGGGGCTGCTCTGCACGTCTGGTGCTCTCCCGAAGGATCGGTGACCACATGCAGCAGCCACTCTGGCCGGCGGATCAGACAGCCCCACTGTGCCCGCGCTGATTACCCCATTGTTCTGCACAGCGGCAGCCAGTCTGATGCCCCAGGAAATGTCAGAAATGTGGTTCAAGTCCTGTAAGCTCTTCAGAGCATGAAAAGTAAATCTGACCTGTCCCAAAGGAATTGGAACTAGTGCAAAGTAGCTGGTGCATGTGCACATATTTCTGTCCTCGGGGTCTGTCCTATGCTGTGTGAGATGTGCAGCAGGGATGCAAGGAGAGGGGAACTCTGAAGGATGCAGCTGAAATGGTATGTGGGTTTCATGAATAATTTCAGGCAACTGTGGATGGCAGTGGCCAATTAAGTGAAAGGGAGGGCAGAAAACACTATCAAAAACCTTATACTGAGAAGGAACAAATATTCTCAGTAGACTAACAACAGCATTGCCTTGCACTGCAGCATCCTTGTTAATTCTGTCAGCCCATCCCTGATAAAATGGGACCCAACACCCCAGAGTTACTTGTGCCTGTGTTTTGCAGTATTGACTAAACCAGCTTTGATAAACATTCATTAATCCCATAACTGCCTTCCGTGACAGATCAGAGCATGCCCTGATTTGACTTACATTTGCTGCTGAAGATCACACACTGAGTCAGACCCAAGTAGAATCCAGGAATCCTGCCTCTGTCTCCTGTGTTACCCACCCAGAGCTCTGGCTGGCAAATGATTGCATCAATCATTTCAGTACTTAGTGGGTGCCAGTCACCAGACCTCAGGATCCAGGAGGAATAGTTACCTCAGTGCCTCAGAAAACGGGAAGAACTGCATTCCCTGCACATGGCTGTGGGTGCACACACACTGACTTTTTCAAGAAACTCCGCCTCATCAGGCACCTTCCTCAGTCCTAAACAAAGAAGAAAAGCAGATCTCTGCTGCACTGAGCACAGCTTGTTTCCTTGGAAAACTCTGTAGAGGTGTTTCAGTAAGTCCATTTAGAGAGCACTCTGCATTTTCCGGGCTTGTCAAATACTACTTAGCCCAGGTAGGAACCATCACAGAAAAATTGCATAGGCTGCAGTTAAACACTGTCATTCTGTTCAGATACACTGGGCACTTGAAACAAAGTCACTCAGGTAATCTTAATTATGTCATTTGCTATCTGCTCGGTGTTTGACCTTGTAACCCAACTAATTTTCCCTTAATATAACTCTGTGTGGGTGTGGCAGCGCTGTGTGCACTCCTGAAAGCCTGTGTAGCCTTCTTCATGTGCCGCAGACTTTCGCTAAGTAACTGGCAAATATTTGTGCGCGGCTAAATGAAGTCCCTCCAGCAGTCTGGATGAGGAATGTGTGTACTCTCGGGCCTGAGAATGTTCTCAGTGTTAGTCAATGCACTAACCTTTGGCCGGGGATGACACAACCTCTGCCAGTGGCATGCTGGCATTTGCGTCTGTCTGCATGCGATGGAAGGCCTCAAGTCTGGCTGGCTGGCTTTCTTTTGTGCTCTGTTTTTATAAACCGCCTACCGTAGAGGCTCCAAGCTCCTTCCAGGATAATTGAAATGCACAGAAATTAAGGTAGCCCAGTACCTGAACATGCAAAATTCCCAAGTTCTATAGTGACGATGATCCTGTGTCAGGACTACAAGGTTTGGTCATATATGTTGATTATTAACAAGGGTCTTAATTTCTAAGTTGCCACGTTGATTTTCTAAACTCCAAGATTTAGCTATTTTGCACATTCAAACACTTGATGACCTCCTGCAAGCAGAGATTTTATCAGCTGTCTACCTTCTGTGTTTGCTAAGTCTTGAGGATAAATTCCATCTTGCAAAATACGTAAAGGTGCTTTCTGTCACCTTTACATTGACAGTGGTTCTGCCAGAGAGATGTGAAAAACAGATTATCAGTTGGACATTGTGGGGTTACTACCAATGCATCATTCTTTTAAATTGATTAACCAGGAAAGGAAGGTTGGGGTAGTTTTATAACAAATGGTAGTTTTCCTCCTCTCTCATTTTTTATATTGCTATAGGAAGCAATAGACCACAGAAAATGGCTACCCCCTTTGATTTTACTGCAGATCTGGCCACAGGAAATGTTGCACATTTGGATCAGGCAGGATAAACAGCAAGAACTTCCTCTTTTGTGAAATCATCTTTAAGCAGCACCCCTCCCCAGGAAAATAGGTTTTCCACTTTACATAATGTTGCAGCAGCAGTGGCTTGTTCCTAAGTTTTTTCTGGGTAGGTTATGAACTTTACAGCTCTGACCACAGATCAGTTATTTATCATAACAGGAAAGATGAGACCAAAGATATTTCCTAACCTTCTCTTTGCAGATCAGAGAGAAGCAAGGCAACAAACATTAACGCTTCATAATCAACTGACAAAGACTATTCAGAAATACTCACTGCTCTAACCATATTTGGTTGAATTAATCTGTGATTTTAAACAGCAAGGAGCAAATCAATACACAGTTTCATTCAAATCTCTTCTCCAGTGCAGTATAATCAGTCTCTCGAAAGTAGACATGCAGGTACAAAAAGAATAATTTTGTTTAGAGAGACACTGAAAAAGGTAGTAGAGAAAAATCCCATTTCTGGAGAAAGCTCCTCCGTTTGATATATATAACAGGTGTTCCCATGTATCCTGGCAGCATATTAAATACACGAAAAATGTCTTTGAAGTACTGCCATGAGGCAAAAAGCTTTTCCCCATTTACCTCTCAAGAACTGCCCCTCAGCACGAGCGGGCCTGAGGACACTGACTGCTGGTGGCAGATCTAGCCCATTTTGTGTGATGCAGGAGAAAATTCATGGCTGTGCTGTACAGGGCCATATGACAAGTCGCACATAGCTGGGATTGCTCAAGTTACTGCACCGCAAACCCTCGGAGCAGAGTGTTTCGTACAGCACCAGATTGCAGAACTCAACCACAGGCCTGCAGTGCAGAGCTGCACTGTTGGAGGAGAAGGTGGGACAGGCACCAGCCTCTCCCGAGATAACTAGCTCCCACTAGAGCATTCACCAACAAGCATGCTTAAAAGTAAAAGGCTTAAGAAATGAGGATTAGTCCCAAGTGCCCAAACTTTTACCCCATCCCCCTTGGAGGAGCAGCATTAGGCCCCTCTTCAAACACTCCTCCACGTTGTCCCACACATCAATTGCTCCAATTCTCCATGAACAGCTGGAGTCAGCACCATCACCCCACGCTTGTT
The DNA here is from genome assembly GCA_013399855.1 of Oxyruncus cristatus. NCBI lineage: Eukaryota > Metazoa > Chordata > Aves > Passeriformes > Cotingidae > Oxyruncus > Oxyruncus cristatus. Next base: position 1,224,006 of record VXAY01001104.1, on the reverse strand, counting down.
AGTGAAGGTGTCTGTTCCTGTGATGTTTGCCCTGTGTCCAGGTAGCATTTTGCTACCGGTTCTGGAGACTTTAGGGTCTTGCTCTCCATTTGCTCTTCCAGGTAGCACCGTGTTCAGGTGGCCTCAGCCTGTTTTAACAGGTTGTTTCTGGAATGTTCCTCTAGGATGCTGGTCACCACAAAATTAATGGAAAAGGGAAAATCCGCTACAGTCCTTCACAGATCAGGAGGCTGCCCTGGGAAGACCTTTCCTGCTTATCTTGGGTGAGGGAAATGTGTTCATGCACCGGGGAGGTTTTGCTACAGAAGACATACCTGACCAAAAGGCTGTTTGAAGTCATGAGGCTCTAGGCTTGGCTTCAGTAAACTTTGGATCAGATTCCAAATGTTTTTTTTTTGTTTTGTTTTGTTTTGACATCAGTTGGACACTTCCTAGTTCACATGAGCCTGAGCACCCGAACAGGACTCAGCAGGTTGGAACTGCAAACCGCACGAAGAAATCCTGCAAGCCCGAATTTGCCGGGGCTTGTCTCACGCAGAAACACGGGTGATCCACAGCTCACGGGGCGTGAACCACGGGCTGCTGGCTGTAAAGCACACACGGCCATTTCTCCATCCCTGTGCATCAGCCAGCGCAGAGATACTGAAACACTGACTTGACTTTAACTCAATTCAACACAGTGCCCAGCTCAACAAAAGGTTTCCAACTGTTTCCTTGCTGGAAACTACATCAAGAGAATACGTGCAATTAGCACTTAAAAAACCCCTTTGAGCAGCTCCCAGCTGACTCACCAGTGCATCTCAAGAAAGATTAACACTTCCAGATTGAGGAGTGTGTTCTTTAAGAGCCTGCCACTAACCTTTGTGCCTTGTTCCTGCAGCCAAAGCTAGTCTTAAAGGTTGTGGCCATCCCGCTGTGGTTAGAAATTCCTTTGCAATTTAGATAGATAGATAGATAGATAGATAGATAGATAGATAGATAGATAGATAGATAGATAGATAGATAGATAGATAGATAGATAGATACATACATACATACATACATACATACATACATACATAGATTGATTGATTGATTGATTTAAACTCCTTTGTTCCTGAAATTACTGAGTTTCCTCTGAATGCAAGCAAAGGAAGTCTGGCTGTTGCATAAACACCCAAAATTTAGTCAGGTTTATTCTTTAAAAGAAATTCTACTTTGTCTGCTGTCCTGGTTTCAGCCAGGGCAGGGTTAATTTTTTATGGTAGCCAGGACACAGGGTTCTATACCACCTCACATCGTTGCTGGGGGTGAGGGAAGGGAATCTTTTAGGGGAGAAGGGGTTCCTTCCACTGCAGCAAGTGAGGCAGGCAGAGCAGAGGGAAGATCTGGGTGGATATTGTCTATTTTCAGGGGTTTCCACACTAAGCAGCATTTCTTTTCTTGTACCCTCTGTCATTATGTTGTTGCTGTTACTGATTGTTTTCTTATCTCATTGCTGTTTCCAGTAAATTGCTCCTATCTCAACCCGTGATCCTTACTTGTTGTTCCTCCAGATCTCTCCAACTTCACCCCAGGGAGAGGGGAAAAGGGGAAAGCAAGAGAGTGGTGCATGGTTTGGAGAACCTCAGTGGGAGCAATAAACTGGGGAGTACCATTCCTAAACCACGACATCTGGTAAAGAAAACTTGACTGCTGCCCTTTTTGAATCAAGACCCTTCTGTTTAAGCAGAAATGTCATTTATAATAAATACAGTATTGGTTAGAAGAAAGACAAATCTATTGTCTGAGAAGAACAAGTTATTTAAATTCCACAATGATGGAAAAATTGAAGGGAAAAACATGGCTGAGGGGCTTTGTGAGCCGCACAATGCCTCGAGCGCTGCAATGGGTCTAGAAAATAATAGTGATCAGCTTAGGGGTTGTGTCTCTTTCAAGCACACATCATTTCAAACAATGATGACAACTCTTCCATTTCATTTTAGTGCTGTTTCTGTTACGGAAACTTTCCCTGTCCTCGTCAGCTCGATTATGTGTCTCTACAACACTAATGAATCACAGCTGACACTTTCGGGCTCAGCCTCTTTTGAAGGCATTTGCTTCCTTCATGAGCTCTTTGGTCAAGTTCAAAATCTTATTTTCAGAGGCTGAGTGAATAGTGTGAAGAGGTTTTGAGGAATCATTGAGAAACATGTGAAAACAGCAATGACTGTTAACTGGTACTTCTTACACCGAGAGGTCTAACACTGGTACTTCTAAAACCTTTCTAAATGATGCCCTTAAATTTTTGAGAGGCCATCAGAGGGAGACAAAAAGAAAAAAAGTACAAATAAATAAAATAAATTCAGATTTCCTTGCCTAATATCTTGAGTGCCTGTTGCCTCCTTTGCTGGGACTAAGCTCTAGGGAATACTCTTGCCTCTCCTGATGAAAATTTGCTGCAGGTGCTCATAAGGTCTCAGGGCAAGAAATATTTCTTCTGGTGACTTGGGGTGCTCGTAGGCACTTGATCATTTAAATTGCTCCTGCAAACAAGACCCACACTTCCAAGGATTAGATCCACAAAAGAGATGATAGGATGGGATGGGATGGGATGGGATGGGATGGGATGGGAAGGCAAGCAGTATGCACAGCAGAGGGGCAGTTCTGTGCAGTTCAAGCACACGTAGTTTGACTGTAGCCCACTAGTACACAACCCATTTCTAACTCATAATGAGGGCAAACATTCTCTTTCAGCATTTTTACAATCATTAGACCTCCAGGATTTTTTCCTGGAAATCACTGACAAGCTCCTGTCATAAGTATAGATAACTTGGTGTTCAATGGCAGAGTCTGGCTGACAGTTTTATTACACTCCCGAGCCAAACAATCAACTGCATTTAAGGCCAGATGACTCTCCTGTTGTGCATCCATATATGCTTTACAGTACAGCTGTAAACAATAGTGAAAACCTCTGCAGGAAATTGGATTTGCAGATTTCAGCTTTTAGAGGTTGGGCGAATTAATTTGATTATTTAGTGCTCATCTGTCACTGGTGCATTTCGCATTACACATTCCCAGGGAGCTATCCAAAGTGAGACACACAGTGTGGGATTCAAAGTCCCATTGTCACCCTGACTTTCATTCTACTCACTTTGAAACATACTTCTCGCAAATCAACAGACATTCAGTTATGGTTATCATGAGCTCCAATGCCATGAAAATGCAATTATTCACCAACATACAATGCAATAACATGACAGGCACAAACAACAACATGGATTTCCTCCCGGTAGAACTGTATGTTGTGAGCATTTTTCTTGGTAGCACTCACCCTCCAGACGAAGCTGTCCCCATAACTCAGCCTAAATTACTCCTTCCATCTCAGCATTTTGGAATGTATTTTCCATTTCAATTAATTGCTTATTACTTGAACTCGAATGAGCTTTGGGGTGCAACCCAGTGGCCTCTCCAAGGCATGCTGACTGTCCAGCTTTGTTACTTCATGCAAAGGCCTTTTATTTTTTCTTTTAAGGTCATTAGCTTGGATGGGCCTGTAAGGAGAAAAAACAATAATATGTAAGAGGATTAAAAGTAAAAATCAGACATGCTTTTCAAAATCTATTCTCAAGCAATCCAAACTACCGCCGATGGTATGCATAGAGCAGTAGTAGACATCCTGTCTTATACTTTTGCTTTGTAGTCATCTACATACAAACCTGTACCAGGTCAATTAAAACATCAATTTAAAAGGGGAATCTGTGCCTTAGCTAAGGCACAATATGATTAGGCCCTCTAAAAGCTGGTTTAGGCTAGCCCCAGAACACTCTACTTCAGAAGATACCACAGGCAGAATGTTACACAAAATTAACTATAAAGTTACATTTAATTTCTAAGTGAGTTTTGACTGTGAATTCTTATCCTAAAGCCAGAGCCAATTCACAGCTCAGATTAAGAAACAGTAAAGAAAACAGAGTCATCCAACAAAGGCTCTAATACCAACCCACAGCACGTAGGAAGAGGTGTCATGTAGTGCTTATGCATTTACAAAATAGTTTTCTAGCTTTAATAGTGAATAACAGAAGTTTAATAAGGGTGTTCAGACCACAAAAAAAATCCCCAAAGAACCAAAATAGTGCAAAACACTAGTGATGAACTAATCAAAGTGAGTACAAGTTACCTGCTTTCCCATATAACCACTGCCTTAAGTTTTTGAGGAGCAGGTCCAGAGCAAGAATTTCCATTTTAAAAAATAAAGTCAGTTTGTCTGAAAATGGATTGTCCATGGATCTTGAAAGGTCTGTGGCATTTTAGATGCAGCCTTAGGAGGTCTGTGTTGAACTGCCCCTTATCTAGGGGTGGGGAGAGAAAACCAGGACACTGGGAAGAATGTGCCAAAGAGAGGGGAAAAGCAAACTTGGTAAACTTTGAAACTCTCTTCAGGTGTAACTACTCCTTGTTATAGAAAGGCTGTGCTGCAGGACACGTGTTAACTGCACACTTGCATTATTTTCAGTGCAGCAGGCAGGGAGAACACAGGCATGTGTCCTGCGGAAGAGGTCTGACGGAAGGATATTAAGTTTTAAAGTGAAACAGTATTGCTGTTTTAAAGGCTGAAAGGAAGAACAGGGAGGATTTAAGAATGGTGGGAAAATGAGAGAAAGAAAATTACTGCCCTTCTGCTGGTGTTCTTGGGAATATTTCACTTGTTCTGTATAACTAACGCGCAACCCAAGGCGTGGACTGAAGGAAAAGTTATTCTCACTCCATCAGTGAGATTGCATCATTGCCTTGAAAACAGACCAGAATTTCTTCCCAGGAAATATGCACTGGGATTTATTAATTCCCTCCAAAACTCAGATTATGATGGGTTAAACTGGGGTTAAACTGGCAAGAGCATAATTTCTCATCTTTGAGAGCACAGGAGAGCTGTAAAGTGGGGATTTGTATGGAAAATTCAGCTGCGGTGGAACATGTGAAATTGTGCATATCCACTATCCCTGTAAGGACTGAAAACAGACAAAGACTAGCAGGCAGTGACAGCAAAGTAGAGCAAATTCATACCTTGTGTCACCCCGAGAACTCCAGCATCACAGAGAGCTGCCTGTGGGAATGGCCATATGGGAAGTCTGGCTTCAACAAAGTAATGCCCGTAGGAAAGAAGTGACACTCACATCCCTGGAGCTGTGTCAGGTTGTGGGTGCCCCCCTGGACTCATCCTGCCTCTGTTCCCCTCCCGGGCCAGAGACAGTCCCAGTGCCTGCCCTCCTGGCTTTGGACCGACCCCTGCAGCCCTCACAGGGACCTGCAGAACAAGGTGTAAGCCCCTGTTACTGATGGGATGAAAAATCCTCCAGTTTTTGTAGCGTTGCAGGTACACAGAGCATTTAAGAGAGGAGCCAAGACACTTGTCTGCTGCTCTACAGTGTCATAGACAGGGGTTTTATTTCCTCCTCTGTAGCTCACTTGGACCAGGGTCAGCCAAAGTACAGCCTGCAGCTGCTCTCTTCTTTGATTATTGACGAGGACGAGGATTTATTTTTTATATACATCTCTGTAGGTGTGCAAGACATTTCACACAAATATACAAGGCCAGTGGTCTGGAGAGTTTAAACAGCCCAAACAGGTTGCAGCACAGCTAGTGGAGATACACATAAGATTAAAGGATTATTGATGTAAGCTCCATGTGTATCTTACTAGGTGGACAAAATGTAGGTTTGCTTTGTGTGGCCTTTTTCTGAAGGCAAAGGGTCATTTTTATGAGTAATACTTTAACCTTTTGTTATAGCAATCTGCCTTTTCAAAACCTAGTTCACAGCACTCCTGTATCCAATCTTGGTGAGGTGACTGGCTTCAAAAATAACTTGTGAAAAGGTTAAATGCAAATTACCACTCAGGAAATAAACATTATTGGTAAAGGGCAGAAGATGGCCCTTTGCTCTCACTTCAGAGCAAAGACTGTTTCTCCAGCTTTGCCTACAGGAGTTGGTAACTAGCTGCAAGCATGTGGGACTGCTTTCCCAAGCTTTCTCATCCCTTTATTTTCCTAGGAGAAGTCCCAGACATTGGGCAAAGGGAACAATAGGATTTGCCCTTGTCCTTTAGAAAAAAAAAAGGTTGTAGTATGCTTTCTACTGTTGTGTTACCTCTCTGCTGCTGGCACTCACTTAGGGTTACAGTGCCTTTCTGTGGCTCACAGCAGGTATCCACAGCCACTCACACTCTCACTGCTGTTCTCCCCCTCCACTCTGAGGGGACAGCCACTCTGATTAGGGTCTAGAGCCAGAGGCAGGCTCCCACTGTACACCCTCACACCATTCTCCATGCACCTGAACGTGGGAAGACCTTCTGTAAACTTCTAAATACGTTTTTTGCTGAGCTGGTTTCCTAACATTCACTTGTGTGTTTTACTGCCTGTGCCTCACAATGACACAGCATCTGAACCAAAACCTGCATAAAGGAATCGTTCTCTTCGTGCTTCAGCAATGGGAATGAGGTTTAAATGGCAATGTTTTGTCTACTTGTGTAAACAAACTGCAATATTCTCTGGGTAGGTGTGTGTTGAAATGGATAAGATCAGCATGTTATACAGCTATTCAAACACGTACTCTGAAGAGGGATGTCTGAGGCACCACAGCTCTGATTTCAGCTGCACCATGTAGGTAACTGAGTCTCATATTTAGGATGAACATGGCAAGTAACTGAGGTTCATATTTATGATTCTCCCCCAGTTTAGGGGTCTCAGACTAACAGATACAAAGATTTCAGAGTTGGTAGGCAATGCCAGCTGGGAACAAATCTCTGGAAAACAAGCTTAATATGTCCTATCTGTCCTCACAGACACCAGGAAGGAGTTGTCACTTTATAAAGCTCTACCCTGAACTCTCTCCAGTATGTACAAGTACATTCCCCAGTACATTAAAGGAGGACAGTAAGTTTAAGCCTCTAATATGTGTTTCAAAGGGGACTTCAAGGGCTTTGGGGCTGAGCATGTTGTCGAAGCAAAATTTATGCTGAAGATGAAAAACATGTGTAGGGTTCAATAATGACCACTTCTGCTGATCAGTGGAGCATGATTGCAGCTGACTGCAAGAAGATAGAGATTAATACAAAGCCTCATCAAGACAATCCTCAGGACTCTGAGTGAGATGTGCAAAGGCCAAAGGCTAACAATAAGTAGAAGAATCAAAACAGGAATACTGAGGACTCACCTGGCACACCTAAGACCCACTGAACAAACTATGCTCACCACCAAAGACCTCTAACATTGAAGAAAACCATTTTGAATCAGTTATCCAAGGGATCCTAGATCTGACACTATAGCATGGCACTATTTTAAGCCATCATGAAGCAGTATCTGTCCAAGAGGAGACAGATGTATTTAAAGAATACAATGGCACGATGGAATTAGAGCCTTCCACAGAGCTATCACTGCAAGAGACACAGTGCTGTCCATGGCGCCTCAGCAAAACACCTCCTGACTCCGGCAGCCTGTAAGTCAGCAATATCTACTGGAAAAGATGCAAAAATGGATACCTCGTGTAGCAGTAAATGTGCAAACCAGCCTTTCCACTAGTGAAAAAGGGCACTGATTCATGAGCTGGCACACACAGGCAAACTTTTTGTTCCATCAACTCTACAGGTTGGCTTAAAGCCCCCAGAATTTTGGAAATCATGATTGCTCCTAGGGGACTATCTGTGTCTGGTTAGTTTATTTGTTTGCATGTACATTCGGTAACTAAGGTCAAAAGTTTTATAGCAGCAACTGTCTCTGAACTGTTACTTGGCTTCGATTTTTTAGCTATGGCACTGAGACTTTTATGCAATATTGTTAATAATAGAAATGCACTTTGTTTTAGTTTTAACTAATTACAGATTTGCCTGATGCAGTATTTCATGTGGGTAAAAGGTAATTGGTATAGCTTTATAAAATCTAAGGATTAAATTCTGCCTTTAATTACATAGATATCGCTGATGATGCAGAGGATTCAATGATGTCAGAATTCATTACAATTATGGTTTAAGCCATAATGAGATTAAGCAAAATACTTGATGTCAAATCAGAGTGGCACAAACATACTCTCCAACTTCAGAAATGGCTGCCTGGACCTGAGCTGAACAAGTATCACAGTAGCACAGTGGAGTTTGCACAGAGATGGCTGATTCCAAGCTACAAAATTCAAATCACCTCATTTGATCAGTGTGAGCACTGTGCAGCCCAGCATCCAAACCTGTACTTACAAATTCAACATCACTCTTATTCCACCCCCTTTCAAAACCCTTACAGAGCATTTGAGACAAAGCACGAAAGAGTTCTGTTCATATAAATTTTAAAGAAATATCCAACCATGACATTTCAGCCTCCTTTGATTTTCTAAAGCAAGTGTTTGAAAGTCGATGCAATTATTCCATATTATTCACTTTAGTCTTAGTATGCATACACAGGACAGATACTGTCTGTGAAATCTGGGAACAGAGCTGATGCCATCTGTTTAGGTGACCCTTTACAAATACTAAATAGCAGCAGAAAAAGTGACTTGACAAATAAATCAAGTAAATAAATAGAAGCAGCAAAGTCCACTTGATCTTTGCTGGCAAATGTTCACAAATAACTCTAAGGAACAACATCTGCATAAAGGGGGAATCTCATGAATAGAAACATAACTAAACTCACTATGAAAAGGATTTGCAGTTAATATTGCAGACTGATATGTAGCTATATTTAAAAGTTCCATCCATAAGACGAGAGGGAGAAAAGCACTCTTAAACACTGAAGAAAACAGACATTTTCACCTTTAATATAAACTACAAAAAGAAGCAACACCACAAGCATCTAGCCCACAGGATCTCTCTGGGCATGATGCCATCACCACCATTGCTTTCCATTATCAGCGAACATTTGCAAGAATTATGATGTTCAGGTTCCATTTTGAACTCCCGTTCATCAGACTGTATAAAGTTGTCCTTTTTCATTTTCTTCAAACTGCAATTTGGCAGAGGAGTGCTGGTGGGTGGGGAACTTTTGGAAAGACTATTATTTTTAAAATTCGGTCTTTTCAAACTGTTCTAAATACAGCAGTGGGGAATATGCCCTGAGGAGCAGTGCTGTTGCATGTCTCTCAGGGGAGGGGTATTGACAATTAGATATTGTCAGTGTCTTATTCAGGGCAAGAGGAAAACAAGCATTCGTGTTTCGGGCTAATTCATGGAAGGCCTCTGGCCCAGCAGCAACGATGAGTTCAGGGTGATGCTGTGGGGCCAGGAGGCCGGGAAGCTGTCCATCAAGGGCTCCCAGGGGTGGCCTGTAGTCCTCTTGCAACACACAGAGCTTTGTGTGCAGCCTGAGCAGGATCTGGGGGTTGTGGCTGTCCTCTGCAGAACCAGCTGATTGTCAAGACTGTGGTTACTGTAGGGTCTCCTCCAGCACTCTGGGATGGGGTGAATGTCTGGGCATTTGGGATCTGTTAGGACCAGCCTGCCCCTCCACGGCAGTCAGGCATTTTGGCAAGTCTCATGGCTGTGCCTTTCAGGCCCTGCTTCTCCAACCCTTCCCATTACTCCACATGAGAGCAGGAATCCTCTCCAAGAGCAGGCTCACGAGTGCGATATCTGCAGAACCAAGAGGAACTTCCACTTTCAAAAGCGGCAGAAGCAGTTCACATCCCAGCTCGTGGTGTTTGAGTTGAGCACAGATGGGGTTACAAATTCCTGCTCCAACCAGGGGCCAAAGTGATGGGCAGACTCAATCTTGGAGATGAGTTCCAGAGGCAATATTAGCAGTTAAATCTGAGAAAGAAAGTGATAAGGAGTGATAACCAACAATAGAGTTGAAGCAGCCTAAACACCAGTTTGCAATGCTAATGCCCTGTTAGAATCCTTCTGAAAGCCCACAGTTACCTGTCCTCACTCAGCAGCACATCATCCGCCTTCTTCACCACAGCATCCCAGAAACCCCAAACACAGTCTGCCCAGAAGGAGCTCAGGGCTGTGGTCTAGAAACAGTGACCTTCCCTTTACTTTCACATCTCAACTCATTTACAAATCCTGTTTCTTCTTTTTAACCCTTTTAGGCCTGCCTGCACCAACAGTGCCCAGGAGGACACTACAGATAGTGAAAAAAGTAGTGAAAGTGTTTGCTGCCGGGCTGAGGGGGCTACCACGGGGCAAGAGTCGCTGTTGTGAAGAGCTGAATGCACATACTTGGAGATCTCAGTGTTGCCTGAACACTGAAGGGTGGTACAATGGCCTTAATTACTTTGGCTGATGGAAATGTTACAGGCTTGGAAAAAATGGCCTTTGGATCAGGCCCTTATCCCTTAGTTTCCACACTCACCTGCTTGTAAAGCCCCAGTGCTCATTCAGCCCCAGCCCGGAAAGATGCCAGAGATCAAGAGCTAACAACAAAACAGGGACTTGAAATTCAGGGCAGAAATTTTATAAAACTTAATTTCCAACTATTTTTAAGAACAATGTATAAATGGATGTTGCTGTAAACCTGTGCTGATTTGGGTTGGGTTGTGGGGAGCTCCTAATGGGTGTTATACACCGTAAGGTCCCTTCATCCATCCACCTAAAAAAGAGGTTCAAGGGATGCACAAATTGAAATGTTGGAAGCTGATCCTTTCGGCCCCGAGAAAAAGTGACCACCTTCACACCTGCTGGTATGTTACTGAATTCAGCACGTTTGCTCACTTGCATTTGCAGGACTGATTTATTTGGGTACCTTTTCATAGTACATTTGATTTATTGATTTACCATCTACGCAGCAAATATGACACAATTACCTAACAAGAATATGTAAAAAAAATTAGGATACGACATGCAGCTGTATCTATACTTCCTCCTGTGCTTTTTAGAAACTGATGCAACTACAAAGCCATTTTGATGAAGACACTATTGCCAGCTCCTCTACACAAAGAGAAGTTGCTGGCAGGCTCTTATCTCCTCGTCAGAAGAGTGTTCCTGGAAGCAGGACAGTCCCTGGCCAGAGGTAACACATCGTGGAACCTCCTGCAGCTGCCGGGCTGCAGCATCCGCCCTCCTGGTCCGGTGTAGGTTGGGGTGACAGGAGATGGTAATCCCTGTCCCTGCGCAGACCGACCCGCTCCGTCCCACACAGCACAAGTGGCGGCTGTGGCAGTCTCCATCCCCTGGAACAGCATGAAACCCTGTAAGAACCTGCTTTGGAACGGGATGCTTTTCAAGTCACTTGCCTTGGAAAAGTGTTCATATCAACCCTGCAAGGAGGAGATAACTTCCAATATGCAAAACAAACAGTACCTACAGCTCACAGCTGATATTCTGAGGAGACAGGTTCTATGCTGATTAGTGACAATCATTCCTAATTCAAATTACTGACAATCTTCTGCTGTATTATATTTTTATTGGGAACCAGTGCTAGATATGATTTATTTTACAATACCCAAAGAGTTGCTGTTTCAATCATGGGGAAAATATATCTTTTATGTCCCTTCCCACTGCCCGTCTCTCCTTCCCTGTTTCTAGCACACAGATGGCGTAGGTCTTTCTCAGCAGCTGCTTGGATCACTAAATTTTAGCTGAAGAAATCAGTTCTCTTAGTATATCATTGTCCTGGATGGGAACTGCCACATAAGATGTGCCACAATACACGTGGCTCACCATCAGTTGCCCTTAACCACCTCACTTGAACTACAATGAACTCAGCACCCCTGCCTTCAAAACCTTGCAGATCAAGCCCAATTACATGACTCCCACTGTAAGCTCAGCTTCCAACCTGACCAGAAGTTAGGTGGTAAACAGGAGACATAAGCCAAGTAGATATAGTTCTGTATTGCTGTTCCAAGTCACTGTCAGCACCCGGAGAAGAGGTGCCCAGAACGGGGCTGATTTAAATACCAAATTTCAAAAGGTTGTGTGATGATTTCTTTAAATCTGGGCAAAAATAAATCAGCCCCTGAATTGCACTTCTGTTCAGCTCTGAGGGCTGCCACCCTGCTGTTCTAGCTATGTGGAAAGTCAGGCCGCTCCTTCTGTTCTAACATTTATTTTCTGCATCCTTGTTTTATTTTTAACGGCTTACAACAGAAAAAAAAACGCGTTATCGCATGACTGTCTAAAGCAAATAGTACATTGTGGTTTTGGGCTTGGACACTTGAACGTGTAACTTCCCAGCAACAAGCACTGTTGCCTCCGTAGGGCACTTCTGGTAACTCATCTCTCCTAGTGAGAAGTAAGGAAAACTGTCACCTAGTGAGCAGAACAGCAAGTCCTCACAGCCCTCCCAGCTGAGAAAAAGCAGAGAAACGACAGCAGACTGCAATTATTATACAAGACATGATGCTGCACAGAAAGCAGCGGCCTCACTGATTAACACCAGCACTGGGCCTTGGACAACTGGGGCATGGTCTGACCTGCTAGAGGCTACTGTGCTTCCCCAGCCAAGTCATTTCACTTTTCTGCACTTCGATTTCCCACTCTGTGAAAACGAGTGTGCTGTGGTTTATTTTTAAGCATTTCAGCAACTGACATACTGTACCTCAAACTCCTTAAATGGTTACATCATTTTCACTGCTATGAAAAGTTGACTAAAACAGCATTTCAAAATCCCTCTCTATGTATTGTACTTACTGTTCGCAAGTCTGAGTGTGGTTTGACTTCTGGCATCTGAAGTTTGGTCTGCTGGGGTTGTTTGCCTTCAGTCAGCAATTGTTAATGAACGTAAGAAAAAGTGACATTTGAAAGGGTTGCATAATCAATGGAAATATAACCAGTGCAGCTTTAAACACTGGTCTCTACTTCATTTGTGTAGGTCCTGTTTATCAGTGGCTACTCCTTTGAGAATATTAAGAACCTGTGAAAGTTAACAAGTGCCTTTTTGAGGTGCCCCGTTAATTTGGACCTCTTAAGAGAAAATTTTGAATGCAGATTGATGACGAATATCCACGTAAAATGTCAAAAATCCAAATAAAACATTTTTAAGAAAAACTGTACTTCCTGTCTTCATGAAAGACACCATATAGCCATGCTCAGCCCTTGGGTTATTTGTTCATTATTGCCAGTTTAGTCAGAAGCTGACAGGCCCAGTTTTGTTACCAAAAAAATGACCAGAACCTGGCAAATTGTTTTGGCAACGAAAGTATCTTCTGCATGATTTGTCCTGCCAATAACTTGGGTTTTCTTAATTATACTTGGCCTAAGCTACCTTAAAGTTAGAAACTCATCAAATAAACCTGGTTTCTCTCTTCTTAGCTTTGCCGTGTTTCCTCAGTCTGCTGCACCCAGCCAGCCACTGAGCTCTGGAGCAGCTGAGGCCAGCGGTCACAGGCTGTAAGGAGAGATGACACGGGGGAGGAGGAAGAGATCATCACAACACATACAGAGAGAAAAATGGCCAGGACTCAATTTAGCTCAGCTCAGTGGAGTGAGCCCGGACTTACCAGAAGCTGAGAACCATCTCAACACTACCCTGAACACACTTTAACAAGCAAAAGTCAGCGGGGTGTTGAGTAGTCACAACACTGAGACAGTCCCCCTAGGCAGGTACGCTCACCAAGAACGATTCCCATAATTCTGAGCGCTGATAAAGACATTATAAAACCACTTTGCCATGATAATGTCATCTTTATACTGCTGGAGCAAAGCAATCGAATTCTTCAGCATGATTAACATCACTGAATATTCATGCAGTCTCCTGAAGAAAGGCCAGATGGTTTATTCACTCGGTTGGGGTCCCTGATTTTGAGTTTAAAAAAGTCTGTCCCCCTAGTAAATGAACCAAAGGATCTGTGCTATTAGCAATACAGTAACGCTACAAGGAGGTGAGCAGGAGAATAACCTCATCTTGTGCAAGTGGATGATGCTGGAAAGTTCAACACAGTACAAAGGTGGTACCACTTCCTCAAAGGAAGCATTATGCTACTGCAGCTGAATTCATTGGAACTCAAGTCAAACATCAGTCATTCTTCATCACCTCCCATTCCCTTCTCCTGCCTGGGACCTCTGACTTTAAATGAAGGGCCATTGCCCTGTATCCTAAAGGCAGGTTGCTCTTCAATGTCAGTAGTGTAGGATAAACACCTGTGACGTGGATGTCACTAAAACAGGGCACAACCTGCCCTGTGCAAGGCATTCCCCACATGGGGGTCTACTGCTCCAGATCTAAACCAGCAGTGAAGGGGCTTCAGTCACTGAAGACATCTTTACTAATCAATATTTCCAACCATTCTGTAACTGAGCAGTTTTCTTGCTGCACCAGCCATAGTGCAGCTAATCTTTCGGCACTATTTCCTGCTCTACCCTTCACCACCACATCTAGAGTCATGACTTTTTCTCTACTGTAATTGATGTAATTCTACCATTGTCTAAGATGCTGATGTCAAATGTAATACCAGAGCTATAGCAACAAATTTGCAGTAAAATGTGAAAATTAAGGAACTTCAGAGAGTTCCTTGGAAGTATTATATGAAAGTAAACAAAAAAGTGGATCTTTCTCTTAAACTTAGAAGCTAACATTAAAATCTGTAGCATTTCTATTATTTACATACTTCTGTTACTGAAATCAGAACAGTGTCTTCCAGTAAAATCTGGTCAACTAAATGACTCATATGATTTCTGAAGTGACCATGGATTGCCTCTGAGCTGCATGCACTCACAGGAGTTCTCGTGTCCAGGGGGCGGACAAGAGAAAAAGGGGAACTGAAAATGGCTGACTGTAAAGATGGCTGCGCACCCCACTTCCTTATTCATACCAAAATAAAAGAGAAAACATCATTAGCCATTTTAAAATGTAACCCCTGGGCCTGGGAGCAGCAGCAGACATGCACACGAGTGCATGCTCTTCATTCATGCCCGGCCTGCGTGCTGGACTCACACCGCACACACGCAACAGGACTTCTGCATTCAAGCCTTGCCCTGCACACGTCCCCCCTCAGCAGGCACTGACACCGGGTGTCCTTTACTCAGCCAGCCCGAGGCTTCCCACCATCCTGTTCACATGCAATTACTACCTGCCACTTTGCCAAGCCTAGGAAAAATGGAAGTCAACAGCAAAACATACCTGTGCCCTGAAAAATACAGGAAAACTTTTTGAGGTGATGGCTGGCCCAGCTCCAGTGCTGGTGCTCAGCCTTGAATACCTGTTCAAATCCTGCTTTTTGGGCATGGGAGAGCTTGCTCATTGCAAGGTCTGGCCGAGAGAACAAACAGAAGAGGAGTCACCCCAATCTCCCTCCATTTCCAAGGACCTCAGAGCTCACTGCTCAGCCACTACTCAGCCATCTTACAGGTCCAAAGTTCCAGCCCCAAAAATAAAAGAATGTAAGAATAGCATCAATTGAGCAATGCATAAGTGAAACTGTTTTTAAACACAGACAGTGAGTGACCAAGAGAAATAGTGAACTTCAAAATGATAAAGTTTGCCCAGAGGAAATCCTACAGAAACTGCAGCAGAGGGGGAACGCTTAGAACCACTGGAAACCCTTGCCTTCAAGAGGTAGAACAACATTTGTTTTAGGAGAGTAGGGATTTGAAGGGTGGTGTGCACTGCTCCCAGCTGTGACAAGGAGAGAGAGCACGGCGGTCCCTAAAGCAAACACTACAGGACTCAATTCTGTGCAAATCCTGTTCTCCATGTGTTTTTTCCTGTAGGGCAAAATCTACTGACTTCATTGGAACCGCTACATTATGAATGACAGTAGATCTAAACCCAGAGAAGAAAAACACCATGTTCAGAATTTTATTCTCTGCATTTTCAATACAGATTGACGTTCTCACTCTTTTGAGTGCCCATGAATATAGTAATGCTCAAAAGAGCTTGAGTTTTCTCGTTCATCCCTGAAGATTCCTCGCTGCAGAATTTGAGCAATTAATACAATCAGCCAAGCCCTCTGTGAGAGGGAAGGGTCAACATGAAATATCTAATTTCCTGACAATGTTTTCCCTTTATAAAATTCTAGAAGAAAAGGTGTGGAAAAAAATTTAGCCCACGCCACAAATCCTGCATGGGAAGAACGGCCCAAAGGCTGGTTTGCCTTCTTCCCAAGACATACCCTGGAGTAGGACTTCTCACACGTGACCCCAGGGAACTGAGCTGCCAGAGCACAGTGCCACCATGAACAGGGCTAGACATACAGGTGTTACTTTTACTGTATCTCTCAGTCCAGTCCTGCAGCTGAAGATCTTTCCATGCCATTGTACATTTACAGGAGAGAGCAACAGGCAGCCAAAAATAATGCACACACTGAGGCACAGAACAGAAGAAAATATAGAACCACAACAATGGAAGTTCTAAGCCGTGAGAAAATCAGAATTGAATTACTTGTGTCTTCCAGAGAAGGAAAAAGGTGCTTAAAATCCACCTGTTAAGGACACTTAAGGCCACCGAGGCTTTCTCTTTCTGACCTTACTTAACCTCAACGCTTTCATCATCTTTCTCAACCCTGCAATCATCTATTGTAATAAGGGGTAAAACAAACTCCTCTTCAGAGCTCAAGTCATGCAGAGGAAAATTATAGCTTCATTTCTTTGGAAAAACACTACCAGATTGTTATCTTGACACTGATCATGAACAACACCGTGAGCACAAAGGATAGGACTGAAGTGTTTCCTCTGTGACCTCACCATGCTGCGCTACACAGCCCTACACCTACAGGAGTCTTTTAAAAGGGGCAAACAAGCTGGAGCAAGGTCAGGGCTGAAGCACAGAACCACGTCACAGCTGGGACCGAAAAGCATCAACCACTCACAAAGACACACCAGCCTCGTTAGAATGAGTTTAAAGATGATTCAGTGACTGCATTTCAAGCTGCTTCAAATTCACCTGACGATCTACTGTGGCACCCAACTAGATCCAGATGCATCGATTAGGGCTGTTCTGAATGAAGGGTATCTATGCTGGGAGAGAGAAAAGAGAAGGGTGTTACATCCATGCAACAAATGAAACTTTTGAGTTGGACTTGAATGAGGGTCTTACGCACTGAAAGAGGTTTTGTTTCCCTTCTCTGCCTGCTTCCTCTGCCTCCCCTGCCACAACACCTCTGTGCACAACTCAGGGTGGGCAAAGGGGAGCTCTGATTTGTGAGCACAACATCTCCTTCCAAACAGGTGCAGATACCGAAATGCTCCTTTGGAGGAGGTGGGCAAAGGCAATACACCCAGTACTCGGAGTTAGCCTCAGATTGGACTTCCCTTCACATTTCTCAAGGTGTCTGGAAAGAGCATCAAGGGCTGCACTGCATTGGGACAGTGCCAAAAGTGGCAGATGGGGCACTGTGTGGGGAGGAGGGGGGCTGCTGGCAGGGGGCCTGGAAAGGGTGAAACAAGTTGCAGGTGTCTCAGATGTAGAAAGGGGTGTCTTGCCTGTGCTTGCCCATGTCCTGAACGTGCAGGATGAGGGAGATGGGCTCTGCATGGGGGGTACTGTGTGTTCTGAGCACTCAGTGGGTACAAGAAGGTTTGTAGGGTGTCAGGGCATGAGCTACTCAGCTGCTGAGTGGTCTGGGCAGCAGCATCTAGTCAAAAGCCAGAGGGCAAGAAAACATCACAGATGAGAGATGTGAAATCTTGAACCTGTATCCAAGAGGGTGGCGTACTCTTGGGAGCTGGAAGGAAAGCAGCCCCAGTTTAGCTTGCCACCAGCCTCTGGGCTCTGTGGTTAACCTGGTGCTTAAGGCAGAGCAGTGGCAGCCCTGACATGGTTGGACAACCCAGCCCCAAGCTGAACAGTGCTGCACAATGCAGAGCAGCACGTGCTTAGGGCAGCTCTGCGTGGGAGGAAAACTGTGAGATCCCAGCATTTTCTGTTTGTCCTCTCTTTCCCCTCTGCCCCCAGAAACTGAGCCACTTTGGGCATGTTAGATTTATCAAGATAGTAGCTATCAGTTTTGTCTCCAGATTTCTCTGCTGCCACAGGGAATTGGCTTCTAAGAGCAGCCAGAAGTCCTTTGGGGTGCTCAGAGCATGCAGAGCCTCTGCAGCTTCATCAAACCATGTGCTACAGAGAAGCTGAGTCAAGCTCCCGCTCTCCTCCCCTCCTGCCACTGTCAGACCCAGCTATGCCCATTAGCAAAGCAGCAGTGCTGTGCAGAACTAAGCTTGCTTGTCAAGAGATTAAGGCTATCACTGTCCACAACAAAGAAAGCAAGCAGCAGCAAGCCCTGCTTTGTCAAGAAATCAGCTGAAGTCAATGGAAACATCATAAAAGCATCCATTGTTGGTTGTACTACCCTTCTCTAGGAGCTCTGGCCTCCTCTGAAAGGTGTCTGTAGAAGGCCACTAGCAGAGCCGAGTGAATCACCCCTCTCTGGCTCCCATAAGGGCTTTGGGAACCTATCCCTTTCATTCCACACCTCCCTGCAAATCTCCTCTTAAGGATTAAGCTCTTTCCCAACCATTGGAAATTCCAGTTCCAGATGCCTGACCTAAATGCACAGGCCCAGTCCAAAGGGAGTGGAGGGGGACATCACATTTGTTTCTCAATTGATTAAGAGACCAAATGAAACTGAGTCAGACAAATCCCTTGGTTTCCTCACCCTCCACTCCCTTTGCTCTGGGGAGCTCCGACATGCCGGGAGGGGAGATAACATTTGGCAGCAGCAAAGAGGAGTGCGCAGGAGAAGAAATAGGGAAGTCAAACCCCCCCAAAGATTGCTGTAAAATCTGACTCTCAAAGATGGGCTGGTGAGATTGGGAGGGGAAGTGGAAAATCATCGTGCCAGGAAGGCTCCATGTGCTAGTTGGGGAGCAGAAAAGCTGGTTACTGCTGGCGGATGTCCCCGGTTGTGTTATCTCTTCCTGCCGAGCTGCCCGATGGGAGGAGGAGGATTTAGTCAGCCCATGGCCTCCCCACTTCCATATGCTGCCCCCTTTGAAAGAACTCACTTGTTTTCAGCCTGGGTATTTTCTCCTGTCAGAAAGTTGGTGCAACTGGTTCCTGCAGCCCCCTGCAAGACCACAGCAAGGGCACAGAGGGGTGCAGCGCAACACAAGCCGTGCCCTGACAGGCCCCAGTGGCCACTGGCAACTGATTCTGACAGAGCAGCCTCCAAGATGCTGCAATCCCCTCTCTAATGTTTCTCTAATCAGTGCTGGGGCCAGCTCGTAACCTGTCCTCAGATCAGGGAGTTACAATTGGCTGCAGCCCCCCCAGGACATGGGCACAGCTCAGCCTTCGCAGTTTAACTTGAGGCTGACATTTATCTAACACTGCTGTAATTAGCTTTTCCCTAGTGCAAATCAAGACTGCTAGTGGTGCATGTTAAACAGAAAAGATATGAGGACAAAAGTATGTGGTTTTCTCTAAGTTTTGACTACTGTTGGGGCAAGTTTCTGTTACCTGTTTGCTTTGCTGCGGTGTGAAGGCCCTGCCTCAGGAAGGAACCTATAGAGCTGGAGCCATGCAGAAATCAAACCCAAGCAATGCAGAAAAAATACAATACGCATTTCTTCCATAAAAGTAACAGTAAATAATCTACTAAATTAATGGTTCACTGATGCAACTCAGCTCAAGAGGTGGAAAAAACCTAGGGAGGTTTTATCTATGACCCTTGGCTTGGGTCCGAGATAACAGTTTTAACTGAAGAGCAAAGGTTAACTGTAATAGAAAATGTCTGCATTGCTATAGCTTAAAGTCACATTCCGATTTTTTTTTTTTTGGTCAGAATGAAGACAAGTTCTTTAATTATGGCAACACAGCCATAAAAAGTCAACTGCAGAGAACTATTTTCAGTGTTTCTCCAGATACCATGGAAGAAGAAGACAAGAGTAGGCAGAGAGAAAAGATTTGGAGCCGGGGGGAAACTTCATATTCACTTGAAAATGTGAAGAGAAGCAATAGTCAGGAGATCTCTCATTGGTGAAAGTAATATCCTTCCAGACAAAGCTAGACATGGTAAAATTCATGTCTTAAGAGTTGTGACAAGGCACTATGAGCCAGGCATTATCCTACCAGGCAGAGCATAAACAAAGAGGAAAGGTGCAAAAAATTAGGCAAATAGTAGGAACTCTTCAAACAAATGTTGCTCTCAGGTAGTACAAAAATAAAAAGGAGAGCAGGGCATAGTGCTCCAGCCCAGGGACCAGCCTTCCAAAATGCAGCTGGGGGGAAATACATACATTTCCCAGCAGAAAACCTAACAAATGCAGCGTAAAAGTGGAGGGAACTGCAATGGCTTTGTTGGACTGACAGCTCCTGATACCTTGGGATGTGCTGAAGGCAGGGAAGTGGACTCCTGGCAGCTACAAACAGCAAGTCCCTGCTCTTGACTGGAGTTAGAATGCACCAGTCCCGAACTGGTCAGCCTGCACAGAAACAGCGTGAAAATCAAACGACAGCGAGGGCAGCAAGAGAGACTGACAAGAACTGAAAAATAAAAAATAAATTGAATGCAGTCTGTCTCCAGTGAGAGGAATTTTCATGTGGTTTTTCTGGCATTGTCTTTTGGAAAACACTGGGGCTTTGCTACCCTTTCAGCTTCTGGAGTTCTCACAAAACCTCCAAACCAGGTCTTTATTTATAATAGGAATTTTGAAACTATTTTTTGCATTCTTTTAGACTCATTCAATTCTTGACCCCAATTACATTGAATAATGTGGTTACGACTAACATAAATATAGTTCTGTTATAAATCAGGACATGTTTGCCTGGAGACAGCCCTTTTTCTTCCCCTTGCTCATGTTCCTCAGCTGTCCGAATACATCCCCACGCTGCCTGGAACCTGCAGCACAGTCACTCTGCCACAGCTGGTGGGGGCAGAGGTGATGGGCTGCAGGCTTCTCTCCCTCTGTGCCCAGCCAGAAAGCCAGTGGGTGCTTCACTTTACACTGTGATGCTTAAAAGGCTGAAAGAAGATCATGTTCCTGTGAGAGGTACTTGATGCCCCTACCAGGGTTGTCTGTGTCAGTTTGATAAAGACTCAGTAGCTGGCTGATTCCTTGGGGCACAATTCAGTCTTGGCTTAACTGGAGCAAACATCTTATTGCATCTCTGCGCAGAGAATAAATGATTCCAGGAATGCAACTGTAAGTGAATATTCAAGGTCTTACGCAGAGGGGATTATTGAAAAGACAACAATTGTCATCAGATATCAGCGATACCACATTTGATTAGAATAGGAAATAAAATCTTCACTCATACTGTCTGCTGGTGAATGCTGATCTTAACTGTCATGCTGCTGTGGGACTTCAGGTGTCATGTCAACACCAGGACAGCTAGGGGAATTAGGAGCCCGACAAAGCACTTCCACAATTCTGCCCTCCCCACCAAACAGAAGACTTGTCAGAAATATTTTGCAATAAGTTATACAAATGGCAAGGGCAGCAAACTGATGGAGAAAAAAGGACTCGGTCACCTTTACATAACTAATTACTCACCATGTCCCTTGTAATTCTCTTTTCATCTTCACCTCCTACTACCAGCTTATCAAAAGTCATTCCAGAGCAAGAGGATCAGCTCAGCTTCTAACACTTTCAGATTCCACTGGAATCCAAGAGCACAGAAGTGGTCCCAGGAAAACCCACTCTCAGGAGGTTCCCACCCCAGGTACCCAGTTCACTGGAAGTCACAGTGGATAAGCACTGGCAAGCTTAGTGCAACACTACCTGCACTTACCATGCCTGTTCAGGATCTGCTCCTTCAAAAGGGTATTCATGTTTAAATTCCTGCTCAAGTCAGCAAGACAGCAGAATGTCCCTAGAAAAGAATCTTTGGAGTCTCATATAAGACTTGTAAAAATACAAACGCATTTTCAAATGTCACTGAAACACCATCAAGCCCCAAACTGTCATGAGCAAACATCAATCAGGTCAAAAAGAAGAGATCTTAGCCTTCTGCCTATAAAGAGATCTAGAACTGGAATTCCACCAATTTCTCAGATGCCCACAGAGTTTATCTGAGATATACATTTGCATAGTAAGCTGATGGCAAATCTATTTGATTAGGATCTGGATCAGGACTGAATCTGATGTTTTTATTGCTTTAATTTTATTAGGACCAGAAAATTCTGTTTGATCCAGCAAAACTTACTCTAACAACGTGTTTGACAGAACTCACTGCCTGGAGATACAGAAGACAATAAGCACCCGAGTCCCAGCAGCTTTTGGTCTGAATGCCCCATGCAAGGGCCAGCTCTGTGCAGCAGGAACTGCCTTCACCTTCCTGCACCACTCAGGCAAGTAAACAACCTCAGTGCTTCCTGCAAACAGAACGGTCTCCTCACAGAACGTGGTCACCTTCCTCTGCCAAGACTGTTGCCTTCAGCCCCCACCTTCACCAGCAGCTCAGGGGCCAGAGCATTCACTCAGAACAGCAGCATGGAAGGGAAACAGGTTCCATTCCCTCCTGTGATTGAGGGACACACCTGCTACCCCACCGACGCTGGAGGAAGGGCTTTCTCAGCGTTGTTGGGAGCCACTGTTCAACTTTGCTTCAAATCATTAAACGGTGACTGAGCCAGAAAAGGGGGATGGTGAAGGGAAGGAGACTATTTCTCAACCTGAAGCTAAAAAAGTGAGGTGACCTACAAGATATATGAACTCCTGCCTCGGCTGCATCCACAAGCTTAGGACTTCAGCTACGGTTCAATACTTATGAAGTGCACAAACTGTTCGCTTCCCTTGATCCCTGACTGTGTGGTAACTACAGCTCTTTTCTGTGTATTCCTTGCTCATGGATGTTAAACTTAGAGATTATTTACTCAGGGGGAGATTCTGATTCATTGACACAGAAGAGGAGCTATTTTGTGAACAGTACCACTGAGAGTAACTGGACTTTCAGCTTTACTGCCCAACTCCACACTTTCTCTCATCAGATGGTTAACTGGGAGTAAAATACTAGAGGATTATTTTTATCCACTGGGGGTTTATTTCGAAATACCTCCATGCTTTCAGAACATTGAGTTTAGAAAGTTCACCCATTAGAGTGCAGTACATTGGCATGAAGTGAAAGTTTGCAGCTCCACGTGATCCCGGAAGCTCTGCAATACACGCTGAAGTGCTGTATCATAGTTTTGCAATTAGATTCACATTCTAAAAAAGAACTGAGATAAACAAAGAAGTAGTCCTCCTACAGTATGGCAAAGAGCTATGAGAATTTATATGTAATTCAGGGACAGTTGCTTCCCAGCCTTTGGTCATTACCCTGGGCTTAGCAACAGGGAAAAGAGGGTGGAGCGAGAAAGCCATCTTTGGACACGTCGTAGTAAGTCACACTGATGAAGATCTTGCCATTGGAGTGAAATCCACCTCTTGGTACCTCAGGAAGCCTGCACACATTCACAGTGCTAGAATCTAGTTCTTCACACTGTACTGAACTAACACTGAGCCAACATCAATCCTGAGATGAGCTCAGTTGGTTAGAGCATCATGTCAATAATGCCAAGGTTGTGGGTCCCCTGTATGGGCCACTCACTTAAGAGCTGGACTCGATGATTCTTGTGGTCCTTCCAACTCAAAATATAGTGAAAAGTAAAAAAACCCCACACCAACATGGAGCTTCAAGTTGCACTAAGTGAGGGCTGCTGCTGCAAGGGGTAGGTCTGACCACGTTATCTCCTACCTTGTGCAAGTGCTAATCCCTGTGTGACTGCACGGGCAGCCAGATCTGGGAACGGATCCACATAAACATCAACCCCTTGTATTAGTTACCCCGTGTTCTCCACACTACCCCATCAGCACAGGTGCTGAACACAGCTGGGGCAGTACAACCAGTGAGACACCTTTCTCAGGAGGAGCCCACACCTGAATTAGCACAAGGCAGTCGTGGTGCTGCAGGCTAAGAAACTGCTGTCACGCTAAGCTTGTGACGCAGCAGCCAGTGGGATAAGGTGACAGGGCAGGTGCTGAGTGGATATCCACATGGCACATATCTGATGCACAAGGGTTCAAATGGAACATTAGGTTGCTCTTATATGCTATTGTGAAATTCTCACAAGTGTTTCATAAACAAACATTTGCATCTTGGACACCTTCTAACATTTCTTCAGACACCATGTTGAGCAAACTGGATACATATGTTTTCTTTGTAAAGTTTCCAAACACAGTTGCCTCAACTCTTAGTTCAGTGTCAGTGGGAATCTAAGGTAGGTAAAAGTCCTCAAGACGGAGCCCTTTGGGTAAAAGAATATTGGGAATTATTCATCCAAAAGATGTGGTACAGTGCAATTTCGTGTTTTGCAATGGCAGGCATCGCACATGTATCAATACTCCTGTACTGACTGTGCAAGCCCATCCCGGCGTGCGCAGGGGAAGAGCACAGCCTCTGCAACCTGCCACTGCCAGACTCAGCACTGTGCCCTGCCACTGGCCAGTAACATGTGCACGCCCCTGCCGAGTGACCTGAGGCAGCAGGGTCTGCTGGCTGCCCCCATAGCACCCCAGGGCTTCACTCCTGCACAAACTCAGCCAAAGAGGAGCTTGCAAAGGGCCTCACTTCTCCCCAGCACCTGCCATGCAAGCATCACTGGAACCACCAGACTTTTTGGTTAGCAGATGTGACTTCAGCTCTGTGCAGGACTGCATTCCAGACAGGGATTCCGTGATGCCCTTTGCTGGAAAAGGGGTGGGACTCTGTACAGCCCATGTGTCATGGGCAACAGAATTGTCTCATTCCCGACTCTCATATTTAGTTCCTCATTTTTTGATCCAAGGAGCCTTTTGAGGAGAGAGCAAAGAAGCAGCTGTATAATTCTGGGTCATTGCTATCCACATATATTGTGATTCAGGTTACCAGACCAATGTGCATCTGTTAACGCTGGCTCAGGTAATGGCAAACTGGTGCACAGACCCACGGTGGAAAACAATGAGGAGGTTGCTCAGGGCTTGGCAGTTGGAACACAAGCCTTGGGTCAACTGCAGAGCTGTAAATCTTGCTTCAGTGGGCTTTAAGAGAGTTGCATGGGAAAATTTAATCCCAAGGTTGTCTCTTGCAGGATATGCCTTACAGGGGCAGGGTAAATATGCAAGCACAAACAGTATATTGTGGGGTTTTTTCCCAAGAGCCTGGAATAATTTTATAGATACTCCTGTGTCTACACCAGATCCTCCTTTCTGGATGCATTTTCCATCTCAGGATGATTCTGTATCTACTCATTTAAAACAAGCAGTGAGCTATGGCCTCACACCCACCTAACAGAGCGGGATTTGTTCTGTTTTCTTGTTGTTGAAACTGTGACTACCCTTCCTTCGTACCCTTCCTTTGCCTGTGCAGATGCTGACCACAAGGAAAACCACAATGATAAAGCTGTTTTCTCTTATTAGTCCCTTTTTGTAAACAGCACTGGATGTGTGAGCACAGCTCTGTGGAGTGTGTTAAGGAATGGAAATCACCACTGCCAGCTGAAGTCCTAATTAATAAACTTCTGTTTCTATTGCTGGAAAGGAGAATGATACCTAGGTAAAGCTTTATCTATAAAAATCTTAGGGAATTAAGGGCCAAAAATGATGCAGAATGAGCTCCTAAATGTTCCTGTACTTACACTATTCTTTTTTTGCTTTGCTGGAACATTTTTTTGTTTTCATCCCCCTTTATTGAGTTATTGACACTCAGATAAAATATTACAATATACCCAACACATCTAGAAAATAGGCCTGACTCATTAGACTGAGTCAGTCTAACATATTTTCCAAATTACACTCATATAGTCTAATTTTAAACCATTTTAATTTATTTTTAAAATGTTTCATATTTTGGCAGAAAAAAAGGGCAGCTAGCAATGGCAGAATAAAGATACAGCTGGCAAGGAGATAGAAGAGAGAAAACAATTTTGAGAAATACATTGTAAATGGCAAGGAACTAAATATCTACTATAGTGAAAGCAAATGGATTTTAAATAACTCTGCTAAATTGTTTATGTATTTTTAAAATAAAAATAATTAACCATCTTACAAAACCAAAACCTTCTTAAATACAATGTACTTACAGAGGCTCTTGAGTGGAAAAGCTTTCTACTGCTCTGGCTTGTAAAAGCAGCACACACACAAAAAGTCCTTCTCTCTAAAACCACATAGTAACAAATGTAATTTGTTTTCATATTGGATTGCAAAAATTACTAGCTGGTAACTCTCTTCTTATTATTTATTAGCTGTCCTAAACAGAGATATGCAAAAAAAAAGAAAACCAAGAACCCAGCAATCCTTTACCTCTCACTGTCATATATATGTTTTGGACTGATCAGCAGATGAGCTGTCCTTACTGAAAGGAAAAATATGGATGTTTCCAGAGATGCCTGTGACAGAAGCAATAAGAAGCAATCATCATAAAATGACTTTTTTTATTTTATTTGGGTTTTTTGATCCTGAAAAGGGTGTCTGAAGAACAAGTGTGATCCCTCCATTTGGTCTTTCCACAGAAAAGTACAGCAACAGAGACAAGAAAAAAAGTTGAAAAGCAAGGTATGTTTAACTGAAAATGAGAAACTTAATCTGTAAACTGTTTAAACATGTCTCAGTTGTAGGCAAATGTCCTGTATAGGCTAAATCTCCCACCATGTGTCTCTGTCTGTCCTCTCTGCATGGATGAAAATTTTGTCATGGGAAACCCTCCCTGCAGTGTATCAGGTGTGAAACAGCCCAGCTGGGCACATCATCCTTGAGGCAGATGTGCTCACAAGAGCCTGCTTCTCAATTCCTGCTCTTAGAACACTGGGGCTTTAGCAGTTTGGGGGGGCTTAGGAGGAAAAAAGCCCCATTTGCTTTCCAGGTGGGTGTAGAGTAGGGCAGCTTTGGAAAACAGAAAAAGGCTTTCTGGATATTAGACCATCAGTCTGGCTACAGCCAGGGGAAATCCCTGGGAAAGACAAGTGACACGTACAAAGAAAGCAAACCTGAAGTGCAGTGGCCTTGTATCCCAGGAGCTCAGGTCTCTGGCTTGCAGAGCAGCCCGTGGGCTGCACCCTGCACGTGGGCCCGTGGACCCAGAACACTGCAGGGAGTGGGAGCCAGGCCAGTGCAGGATGGGCAGGTGCTACCCCCAGTAGTGCAGATGATAAACAGCTCCTGGCACAAGCAGAGGCTCAATTTCAGCAGCACAAAACCGAAGTGGTACCAGGAGACTTTTCTGGTAGTTCAGATTTTCTCCAATTCCAACACGTCGCTCCAAAATTACTGTGGTGTGCTCACAATAAAAAAACTAGGAAAAAACAAATCAGAGGGTTAAAGAGGTACAGCATTACAATTGACAAGATATTAATATTGTTTGGTGTGGGTTTTTTTCTTCATGATTCTGCCAAAACCAACCTATAACCACAGTATTCAATTTTTCAAGTGTGTGTGCCCGAGGCAAGGCAAATTTTTGCACCTACACACGTGGGCTTTTTCCAGGCATGTATGTGGCTGTTGTGAGTGCTATTATCCTTCATTAAAAGTGATAGATCTTCAAGATAAATAGGCATGAATTACCATTCTCCAGCTGAGTCTGGATCTATTACGTAAGTAGTCATTCAGTTTCTATAGTTCAGCTTTATAAACATAAAGTTATATGTTCTTTCTCAATGTCTCTCATCACATTATAATTTCTCTTTACCTGGAATCCCTTATAATTCTTCAGAAACCAAAACAGTTTCTCTTACTAAATACTAGCCAACTAATGAGAATGCATGCATTAAACTGTGGAGTGTTAGCTCAACAAAGTCTAACTTAGTTCCAAACCAGAAAGTTTTTCCTTAGAAAATACTCCAGGTGTAATTACAGGCTCATGCAAGTTTGTTTTTCAGTAAAGGTAATGTAGAATTTTCCTTCATTGAGCAAAAAAATCAGTAGTCTTTTGAGAGAAGGCTTGTCTGACGTGATGACAGGTTACCTGGATACACCAATAGGCCTGGATGTACACTACAAGGAATCAGAGTTACATGGTTTAATCAGACATTAAAAAGATCCAGTCAAATTTTCACAGAAGTGGTAGTATTTGTTCAGTGATCTCCCATTTACTATCCATGCACAGCTAACCTCTCAACCAGCTCCTTCCTTTATTTGTTGGCTGGCCTGAAAGCTTCAAGCTTTCAAAGCTACTTAAATGGCCATTTCAGTGCGGCTCAGCGTGCTGCAGATAATCCCAGCCCTTAGGAACGAAACCAGCGCAGTGAGAGGTGGCAGGCAGGTAAGACACAAGGAACAGTACCTTGAGAGTATTTGCAGTGTAGAAACGCTGCCCTAGTTCTTCTATATTTGTCCACTGGGGAAGTGCTTCGGTGGCAACCTCTGGCCCATGAAGGTTTGGGGTTTGGCTGGGGGGATGTCTGTGTGCAGGAGACCAGCAACTGACTGCTGACACCCCTGCTCACAGTGCAGAGGACATTCTTCTGACACACAATGGCTCAACTGGAGTTGGACTCAATGATCCTTGTGGGTCCCTTCCAGCTCAGCATATTGTGTGATTCTGTGAGTTATGGCTCTGCCTCCAGATGTTCATTCCCAAAGCCATGGCAAAATCCGCTTTCTCAGCCCCCTGGCTGAGTTTGCCATGTAGGGAGTTAGGGCTGGCTGGAAAAGAGATGCTCCATTTCAAGCAAAATAATTTCAGTGTTTGAAATTTGTCTTCAACACAATACAAAAGAAAAACAAAACCTCTCAAATATCCTGGGAGACCAAGCCCTGCATCCCCAACTCAATAGTCAGCAGGTTCAAGTCCCTGCTCTGAACCAGGAAAACACTGGCTTGAATCAGGATCTCCCACATCTCAGATGAGTGTCCTAACCACTAAGCTTGGGTGGAGCTCTTCCTCTTGCTTCACCCCACCCTGCATCTGATGATACTTTTACGGGCACAGATATATTTGTGTGAAGAAGAAAAGAACAAAAAGCCAACAACTCTGATATGAAAAATCACTTCTGGATATTTAGACTTTGCCAGAATCTGCATTTATTCATCCATTTTGAAAATGGGTAAGAACATCATGCTATCCTTTTTGAAGGACCCCATTAGCAGATACAAGATTCTGCAGTAGGGGAGCAGTGTTTGTCAAGTGGAAGAGGGAAATAAACCCATTGCACATTTCCAAGAGCTCTGCAGGACTAACTGGGAGCAGCAGCCAGGGCAAGAGGACAAAGAGATGATGTCAAAGGTTTAGACAGAACATACACCATTCCAACAGTCTTCCAGTCATGGAAAAGGCACTGTAGGACGAAGGAGATACATATGGAGGCTCCTTTGAGCATCCCTGAGCCATGGAGAGCAGGGCAAAAGGTGAACTGTATCTCCTCCTTCCAGGCCAGCTCCGTGAGGGCAGTACCCACTGGGCACTGAGGGCTTTTCAGAGGAGGATGCCAACCATTTCAGCTGGTGAATTAACCCAGAATTAACCCAGAGCCCTCATGCCCCACAACAGCTAGATCCTATTATTTCTAGGGCAGAGGTTGAGCGTGCTGAGTATGGTCCCACTCCTATTTTTTGTACCATGAAAGCTCAGTGAGAGCTGAGTGATGCTGTGAAAACAGCATCAGTTCCAACAATGCTGCTTGCTTTTCTCTTCAGCAAGCACAAAACAAAACTGAGTTATACCAGTTTTGGGGGGAGGGCATTACAAAATTGTCTGACAAACTGTCACAGATTTCACCAGGGACCAGCCCAGCCTTCTCTTGGGTGATAGAATGGCTTAGCTTATGGCTCAGCCACACAGAATACTCTGTGACCTTATTCTGCTCATGTTTTCCTTTTCCTGATGTGTCTCTTAGATATTCCATAGATTTTTTTTTTCTCTACTTTTCTCCACTAACTTTGAGTATTTATTTACCTCTTTAACTGCTCCTGAACCCTGAAGCTGATGCTGTTACAGAATTAGTTGGTAAAACATCCACATCTCTACCTGAGTGCTGGTAACCAGCTCAGAACCAGAGTAGCTGATGTCTTTTTCCTTTGCACATCACTACCCACTGAGGCCAAAAAGGCTTTGCTAGTACACTGGAGTACAGAATGGATCACATGAATATCTACAATCAGATATTGTAAGTCTTTCAAGGCCTCTGTGTGATCCAGTTTGGTTTGCCAATCTCAAACATCAATTCCAGTCTTCTCTCAGCTTCTAGGGTTCCTCCCTGAGGCTTGTTCAATCCTTGCACTAGATTGTCCCATGTACTTTATAAAAGGCTGGGGAGTCTAAATTAATAGTCAAGCTGTTGGAACAAGCAACAGGTCTCTTCTTAGCTCTTTAAGTGAAGCATCCATCCACCTCCCAAAAGATGTTTAACTGCTAACACATCTGCATTTCACAGTGGTCTGGTGAGAGCTCAGCACAATACAAATTTGACACACGTTTGTATATCTAATATTGAGGTAAAACCATTTCCAAATAGCTGCTTTTCCTTACTGTAACACTAACCCTTTTCCATACTTTCCCATTCAGTCACTTCACAGAAACAAGTATCCTTAACTTTCAAAAATTTGTTGCAGATGGCAACACCAGGAATAAACATGCAACCTTCAATTTTACCTACCTCTGACCAAAACAGTGAAATGTGAGGGTGTAACTACATTCACTGTGTCAAAACCTTCTCTCTCAGCTATATTCCCAAAACAGAGCACAGTCCTTTACCCTGCATTTAACACAGGTGATGGAAAAGGATTCTAGTCAGTTCTACTCCCTAAGCCACAGAAGCTGTCCTTCCACAGTAATCTCTTCATCAAACCACCAGATTGTTTTCTTGCTTAATATAACAGACACAATAAAACACTAGGGGCTTTGAGTTTCTTTCCAGAGTTCACAAGGTATGTTGGCTTGCACATACATGCTTTAACGACAAGAGCTAAAGCACACTGAAAAAATATGCAGCAGCATTGAAAGTGATCCAGGATGAGCAACACGATATTCAGTTTTACTAATTAGTGCAGAACATAGTTACTAAATTACCAATATCATTAACACATTGCATGCAACTTTGCATAATAGACTGTAAACTAACCACATTGTAATTCCTGAGAACAGATAAGCACACTTGGTAGATGAGGCTCCCGAAGAAGATTTCCTTAGTCATAACAGGATCCAACTCTTCTACTTTCCCTCCCCTATCACGTAATTTCTTCAAGCAGATGACATAGATTGGACACAGATTTTTAATATTTTGCTGGTTTGCTGGGTTTTTTTTTCAAAAAATTAGAGAATCTCATATGACTCTGTGCAAAGCTGAGTGAATTTTCTGGATAAAGCATTAAAATCCCTGTCACACTCGGTCACTAATCATCTTGTATATGCAAAACTCCACATCACATAGATAAGAGAAGATAAAAGCCTGACAGACTCCCAGTTACTTACCTTTTGTATCACATTATTTATTTCGACTACATTTGACAAGAAAGGGTATATAACCAAAACAAAGAGAAGGCTTTAAATAAGAGAAAGCTTCATATATTTTAAAAATTCAGGAATATCAAGAGTTCTTTGGCTAACAGCAAAACAAAACCTCTGCCTGTCTTAGCCTCCTCTGTGGTGGCTGCACTGCCAAACTTCTCAGAGTCACAGAATCATTAGGATTGAAAGGGACCTCTGGAGATCATCTAGTCCAACCCCCGTATTTGATACAATAATTCTTAACCTGTAAGTGGCCAAGAATTTCCCACAAGCTTCCATGCTCCATCACACTCCTTAGAGATGGGAGCCCCTCCTCCCTAAAGCCACACGTGCTACCCTTTGGATCCCACGGTTTCTTGTGTCTGAGATCATATCTTACAGCATGTTGGGCTGAAGGGCTTTAGGACCCTTTTCCAGACAGCTGGCCCAGCTGCTGGAGAACTTTCCTGTCTTCCAAGAACACCATGGCAAAGGCACTGCAGGACTAAGAGCCCTGGTGTGATTTAGTGCCACCGTAAGGTGCACAAGTTCCAGTACACAGCACAGGCAACTCTGGGCTAACACAGGCACACACTTCAGGAAAATTTGTCTTTAAACCACTCTGATACCCAGATCAAGAAACTCTTACAGGGATACCAAAGTCATGAATCCAGCAGGGATCCACACTGGCAGCACAGCTTTGATGTACTCTGGCTGAAATGCACCTTGTGGGACGTGCCCCCTCCTTGAGTTTAGCAAACATGCTGTGTCTAAAGACCTTTCACACCAGCACATACAACCTGAGGCAAAAGCTGGGAGTCACCCACTTCTTCAGTTCTAATCAGGTGCCAGAAAGCACTGACTGAAAGCATTTCTGGTCTCGTCCCATCTCCTCTCTCTCTCTCATCCCACACGCTTTGCTCAGGACAGCACTTGGTGATTTGCCTGTAGTGAGGTATATTCCTGACCAGTCTAAGGCATGGGCACTCTTTAGTGTGGTGCCCTTTTCCAAATCCTCTTGCCCATAATTAGGTGGTGTTTAAATACAGTCAGTTGGAGCTGAGTATGTTGTCTGTAAACAATGTGAAGGGAGTGAAAGAGAGAGAAAGTCCAGCCAAACAACTTGACGTCCTGCCAGCCCAGCGAGCATCCGAAAGGAGTTTTCAATTTCACATCAGCATTTTTTTTCCAAGAAAAAAAGAGGACTTGTACTCTACTTAAAAGCTGTTACAATTCTACATACTGCCTGAAAAGGAGTGTACTTCACCTAAACCCCTCACATTTCATAAAAGAAGCAATGTGGGGACACATATTAGGAGTTGTGATGCTCTTCCACCTCTACCCATCAGCTCTTCCTGTCGAAAGGCTTTATATATTCAAGTGTACTGGAAGAGATTCAAGCCTTCCCTTTAACCTGGTGTGAAATATGCTTCTAAGTCAGTGTGGAAGTTTCAGCATTTAATGCCATGCCATGCTCTCCTTGGTTTTTGTCCTGGACCACGTGCTTTCATTTCTGTAAATGGTGCCTGCAAAAGTTTGATTCTCTTGTCAAGTTTAGGAGCTATCCAAGGGGGATTTTAGTCCATACTAATAAATTAAAAATATACATGTTGGTTAAAAGCAATCATATTTCAAATTTATTTCCACCACTGCAAGTTTTCAAGCCTGTGCCAAGCTAAGTAAAACTACTGGGTTCCTGATGATATTTCTCTAAGACAATTATACAAGTACTTTATAAAATTTAGCATTTACAAACATCTGGCAAAACTTTTCTAATTATCTTCCCTTTTCATCTGTTGTTGCAGACCAGTTGATTAAATGCCCTAAGACATTTTCTGATTTTTTCAATAAAATAATTAGAGTTTAGACAAAAATCCTCCCAAATATGGTCTCCATAACACAACTCTGGTCTCCAAATTTGTTGGATCCACAGGGTTTATAGATTAACAGGCCTGAGAATTTCCTGCTGGTTCTCCTTGCTGCCCAGACATTCCCTGAACTTCAGCAGCCATGGTCATGACTCTGAGCTGATAAACCTTGCTGATGAGGCAGATATATTAGCATGGACTTAGTACTGTGCTAATGTGTTTGTACTCACATCCAGCCAGAGGAGTGTGAGCCTTTTTTTCCCTGGCAGACATATCCATTGCATTCTATAAAAAGTGCCTGTAACCTGCAGGCAACTATGCAACGAGATAGAAGCAATACCTGACAAAACACAGACTGAACATTCAGCATCCACAAATGCTCCTATTGAAATAATGAGGGCTTTGGGCAGGTGAGGTTGGCTCATCCTCAAGAGTACAGTTAATCCAGGTACACACACCATGTGCAATGCTATTTCACAGTCCCTGTAGAGATCACTTACAGCTTTCCCTTAGATGGGTTTTATGGGCTTTGAAAGAGCTC
The DNA here is from genome assembly GCA_013399855.1 of Oxyruncus cristatus. Lineage (NCBI taxonomy): Eukaryota > Metazoa > Chordata > Aves > Passeriformes > Cotingidae > Oxyruncus > Oxyruncus cristatus. The sequence continues at coordinate 1,190,411 of VXAY01001104.1, read as the reverse complement.
CAGGTACTCCACTCAACTTAGCAGCTTAGAAATGTTCTGATCTCAGCGTGGCACACACCATATAGAAAGCAGCTGGGCTTTCAAACAGGTTCTCCTAATCTTTCACATTCTCCCTTTTTAAGCCTTCTTTCCCAGAAACTCCCAAGTACTTCTTCACAGCTGAGTCTCCCCCATCTCAGGTAGCCACATCTTCCACTTTTAAAATAAAGAGACTGCACGTAGTCTATAGATCATTGCCTTTCCATTGGCTATGCCAAGTCTTCTACACCAAAACCACAAGTTCTCAGGAACCATGATCTAAAGTGAATTGTTTGGTGTTCACATGCATCACATGCTAAATTAGGATGCCAGAGAATTTAGAGTATGTGTACTTTATCCTTTAAGGTTTTGGCTACAGAGTAAGTGCTACACCACACAGATATGATCTACAAGTATTTGATGGTCTCTAGAATGAGTCTACAAATGCCATCCTAGCACAGACCAGCTGTTTTCCTTAAAAACAAAAAAGAAATTGGGGAAAACACACTTGCTTTAAAAAACTGCTCACATGAGGAAAGCTGAGCAGCAGCAATGCAATGCTGCCATTTGTTAATGCCAATATGAAGAGTGCCATTCTGGGCACCAGGTCACAGCAATTAGATGAACTGTGGCTGCTGGTGTAACAACATATTTTTACCGAGATGCTGTGGGAGGACGGGGCTCAGATGTTCTTCATAAAAGGTAACAGGCTGCCCAGTGAGGTTGTGGCATCTCCATCCTTGGAGGTATTGAAAAAATGTCTGGGCATGTACCTGGGAAACCTACTCCAGGTGACCCTGCCTGAGCAGAGTGTTTGTGTGAGGGGCCCTTCACAGGTCCCTTCCTACTGCAGCCATCCTGTGGTTCTGGAACGACACAGCTCCTTTCTGGAGGCATGACAATGATGCCCACTGCTCCACACTGACACCACTTCAAAGGATAAACTGGCAACTGATCAGGATGAACATGCAGTGCAGATTTTATCACAGTTTGGAAGTGGCATTCAGGCAGTGCCAGTCCCTCATCAGTGCTTTATCGGTTCCCTATCAGTCCATGCTGATCCTTGCTGAGCCAAGCTCCTACCGGGCACTTTCTTGTGCTGCCACTAACACAGGTGACACTCTGCCTGACAAGACTCAGTGGAGAGCAGAGTCTCTTATGGCACACCAACCCGTCTTCCTTCTCCCCTGGCAGGACAGCATGAGCAGCAGAACAGATACAGAGATGAATCTGTGTAACCAAAGACCCACCTCGTCCCAGGGAACCCACGGCTGATAGTTCCCAGCCATGTTATTCTAAACTGCAATAGTCTAGAATATCAAGAGGGATCTCTTGAGGGAGCCACAAATAAAGTAAAACTAAAATCTGTCAGGGTTTTTGTTTGTTTGTTTCTGTTTTGTTTTGTTTTGTTCTAAATACAGACAAAATTGACTGTGTTGAAGAAAGGATTTGGGGAGAAACAGAACGGAGAGTCAGACCTTCCTAGACATGGACATAGAGTGTAACTCTCTGGGCACATGTTCTGTACAGTTTTTCCCCTCTGTTCTTCTGGCTGTCAAAGAGCTAAAGACCTGAAGAACATCCTGTGCATCATTCTCCGAATCAGGGACTACAAGAGCATCAGTACAGCCACACGTGCTCAGCCCTGCTTCATCCACCTCAGATGTCCCACCTTTTGCAGGGTGTCAGTCACACTGATGCCAGAATACAGTTTGTGCAAATATGAAGGCTTGTCCTTTTATTGACTCAAGTTATTTACTCAAAATAAAGAATGATTGGCCTGAGACTACAGAGGTATTTCTATGGATGAGGTCTATGATGTTTTAAGATTTTGTCTCTCTGACTGGGGCTTGTCTTCACAGAATGCTTTCCCAGCTACATGGTACAATTACGCTAGTGTAGTTAAACCTCTGTGGTTATATTAGAATTACTTCTTCCTCCCTTTAATCACTCTTATTCCAGAATAAGCATGGGGGTTTATGTTTTGTTTTAACTACTTCCAACTACTACATGGGGTAAATAAACAAACAGACAAAAACCAAACAAAAAGTCATTCTTACATCAAAGTAGCAGCGCCCAGACACAAGGCAAAAGGCACATTGCTCCGTTAGTTTCTTTTCACACTGAGTTGTTCATCTTCAGGCCGCTGAGCTAGGCTGCCTTGGCCTCTCCTGGTAACAGGGTTGTAACGCAGGGGTAATCACACGGATACAACAGTTTATGGATCACATTCCCAAGAGTATTCCCTCATTACTGTGACTGTCCTCACCAATGGGAGACACGGCCCACTTTCACATGGCAGCTCTGACTCAGCTCCGCTCACCTCCTCCCAAAGCCACTCCTGCCACCACAGTGGAAGGTGTTGGGGTCACAGCACTACAGGAAAGCAGGAGCAGCTGCAACCAAACCTGAGACGAAACGGCTGAGCCACAACTTCCCCTCAAATTACCACCGGGAAGACGGAGGTCCAAAAGGTGGCTCAGATGCCTTACCATAACCTGGGAGGGGCTGGGATAGTTGCAGAGGTGGTGTGCTCAGCTCCCTGGAGGGAAGGTGCGCCTGGAATCACTCATCAAGAGGTTCCAAACCAATTAAGGAGAGACGCTCACAGGATACATTGTATTCTCCTTTTTTTTTTTTTTAATTTTTCTCCAAGGAAATTTCTGGGCCGCACTATCGATGCACTCAGTACCTCTTTTCCGGCATTGCATGCGGATTATACTGAAAAGTAAATAAATAAATAAATGAAATCCCCCCCAGATTTACTGTGAGCCTTTATTACTGGCTAGAGCCCATTCCACAGTTCTTGTTCACAAAAGACTCCAACATTATCAGATCTAAGTAAAACTTCTCAGGCAAAAACATTTTCCCAGTACAAAACGTCGTTTCACCAAAACCAAGCCTTTTCTCCAGCAGTATACTTTATTTGTTAACATTTAGCAGAAGGAACTCTCAAAGCAAATTTTTCTGCGTTAATTTTAAAATTTCTCTCCAAACAAAATTCCTTATACCGAAATTTCCTGTGTTTTTTGTTTTGACTTGTGTTTGTTCTGGTTTTGGGTTTTTTTTCAAACATGAACAACACCAAAACCCTCTCAACTTTCTAATAGTTGTTAAAAATATGGGTTACTCGTTTGAACTTGTTATAGGAAAAACACTAGGGAAAAGACAACAGTGTGACTGTGTCTGGTTTATGTTACTGGTTAATATGTTATTAAAATGTTTAGGTCTTATTATGCACTTTAAAAATGTTAGCACTTAATATGCTCCGATTAGGGCTTAACAAGCCCTTTAAAATGTTACGATGTTAAACCACCAAATCACATTGTCTCTAAAGGGTAAGAGGCTTAAAAAAAATCTTCTGTTCTTCACAACCTAACCCTTACATTAATAAAAACAAAATCCAGTCATAATAAGTTTATATCATATATCAGAATGTTTTGACATCCTTAATGACTGGGAGTTAAATAGTTGGCTTAGCTCTGTGTGCTAGTGTGTGCTTGTTTGAGTGTAGGAGTGAGGGTTAGTGGTTTTCTGAAAGCCTTAAATAACAGAGATAATGGAGATGAACATCGTGCGTTTTTGCCATAGCTGGTGTCTGGAATCCCATTGCCTAATTAAAAGGGCCAGTTATATATGACTGAATAGCTGAGAAAATACCCATTTAGCCTCATAGCTCTGATGCAGGGGGCAGAATACCGGGGCAGGGACACTCACCAGCCTGGGCCACCTCGCTCAAACCAGTCCTTGTGCCATGCAATGGCACCAGTGGTTATGGATTTCCAGTATCAGACAGTTCTGACAATCGTACTTGCAATAAACAGGTTTTGTGACTATTCGTCACTCGGAAAAAAGCTCCACAGCAAAGGATGTCTGTCAGGAACTCCCAACATCGCCTGACAATTAACAGGGTAACAATGTTGGCTTCATGAAACAGATACAGGTGATAAAACACTTGCCAAGTATAACATTCTAACTGGGGGTGGAATTGCTGTGGTCTGTGCCACAGGGGACACCTTCACTGGTGGTCAGCAAACGTCCCCTGTCTCTAGCTGCAAATGAAAGGTCACAGCAGCAAACATGAGCGGCTGGTTTCTTTGTTCTGCTCTTTTAATTTAACTGTGTTACTCTGAAATTTGTGTGATCACCCAGGTAAAACGTATTCCCTTCACTTTAAGTCCAGCTTCCTTACATCTATAAACCTAGGAGACACCCAATCACAGGAAAACAAACCCACACGACTTACATAGCTCATTACAGAGTGTGAGCAGTGAATTCTACAGTACTAGCCATGGCAGATAGTTCTCAAGGTTGAGATACACTTGCACACCCTATTCATCAAATAATTCCAAATAAATAATTCAGAAAAACGCTCAGTCTTCACGGATAATAGAAAGTGGTCTAATTAGCTCAATAAACTATTGTCTGCAATTAACTCCACTAAGCTTTAAAGGACCATTCTTCACGGCTACACTTTTCAAGAGGACTCTTACAGTATTACTGAGTATTTTCCAGTGACATGGGACGTGTTTTTGAGCTGATTAATGTCACAAGTTGAATCATTCCAAGACGTGGAGAGCACTGATGGCTCCCTCCTTTTCATTTTCTCACCATAGGTCGCTCGATGTAACCAGTGTAACTTATGCACGTCTGTGCTAATATACTGTCACATTCAAGTCCACAGTGTTTACTTAGTCCTTGTTAAATGGGACCAAATTTGTTGCTAGATAACGTGACCTGGAGAATTTCTCTTGTCTTTGGTTTTACTTGTTTACTAACATCAGCCTGTTGTGAAACAAACATGAAAAATGTTCAAAGGCATAAAAAAAGTTCTTTCCCTTTCTCTGGAACTTTAATGTTCTGTTCAATTTAAATATGTGGTAAACTGACTTTTTTAAATTTTCCATATTAATTTCCCCATGTTCCTTTGTATTAAAATAACTAACACAGAAAAGTGATTCCATCTGCTCTGCACTCAGTTGTTTATGCCTTCAGAGATGCTGGGTTCTGTGCAGAGAGCATCAGAGTGCTTCAGAGCTACTCTTCTCAATCCAAATTTTATCCAACCTCAAGCACACGAAATCACAAAGTTATTAAAAAAAAAAAGCCCAGTGCTTTAGTTTTCTTTCTGTTTTCTCTCTAAGGTCTGAACTTTTCTATTATACACATGGCAGGTTTTCAAAGTCTTCTGTTTAACAATTACATCTTAAAGCTTGTGTCTGTGAGAGACAAGAAACAGGGGAAGAAAAAGGAGAGAAGTAGGGAAGAAAGACAGAGAGAGTGAGGGAGAGGGAAAGACAGCCCTGGGATTGCTGACTCAGCAGGTATTCTTTGCCCAGGAGGTGGCTGGGGTACCAAGGCCAGAGATAGGTGCCCGGGCCAGCAGCTGGCAGAGTGCCCTGATGCACCCAGGCAGCGAGGTCAGCCCCACGCTTTCCCATTTTCTGGGGACATGTGGCTGTGGGAGGTGCGTGAGCACACGCAGATGCCTGGGGCCAACAATCCCCAGGACAGCCCATAGGCAGATGTTCTGCACAATTGCCTGCACATTTCCCCTCTGTGGACCCATAAAACACCCAGGCCTGTCTCCCTTCTTTCTTTTGTGCTCCTCTCTAACTCATTAACTTGTTTCAGCAATCGGGGCTTGGTTTTGCCCTGTGTCAGCCCCGTCTGGCTGCTGCAGTGACAGCCGAGCAGGGCAGCAGCTCTGCCGGCGGGAGGCTGGGAAGGGGCACAGGGCAGGAGAGCCCAGCAGCACGGACACGCTCCTTTAGCTGGGGTCCACGGGCTGCTTCCCGGCTGCCTGCAGTGGAAGGGACTGGTCCAAGCGTGCTTTGCTTCACACACAATTCGCCCTGTGCCTGGGACACCAACCAAGACTGGCAGCAGGCTATGAGCAGAGGAGCTTGCAAACATTCCTGCTGCTGGGAGTGCTTTCCCACAGTGCCACACAGAGCAGCATTTGCTGCAGTGGAGAAACTATGAAATTCAGATCCTCTTAATATTCCTTAATAGGCGAAAGGCAGAAGAGCCGGGGAGGAGAGCAAACAATGTGCAACAGTGTTTAAATTATAGTAAAGTACATTAACAGTAAATACTCCCCTGTCAAGAATATGTCATGTAATTATATTTACTGCGCTGAACAGAGGTAACCAATGTTTTGAGAGGGTGGTTTTGCACTCCCAAGATGACTCTCCTTTGGGGGACAGCATATGTGAATAATCAGTCAGACATGGGATATCAGCTGTGAAAAAACTCCTCCTCCAGCGCAGTGTGCCAGATGTGATGGCTAGAAAGTTAGCTCCCTCTCCTGGATTAGACCAGAAAGTTAATGTACTGATCTAAAACAAGGCTCAGGCATCATTTTTTTCTTTTTTTTTTTTTTTTTTCCCTTAGTCTTAGAACTTCAGTCAAGAGAAATCTCTGCTTCCTGAAGAACTGGGGTGTGCAGAGAGACACAGCACATCACCTAAGCAACAACGGCAGCAGTTCCCACTGCCAAACACACTGTGATCTAATTTAATTGCCATGCAACTGCAGGATGCAGAATACAGACCTGCACACACCTGGAGAGCCCAAGCAACGTGACTTACTGCCACAAAGTACCACAATCCACAAACATGTCACTGCAAACCAGACCTCTCTCGTGGGCCTGACACTCTGTCCCTCAGCCCTGCTGTGAGCACAAGGACCATTGCTGTGGGTGGCAATTTGGCCTGGGCAGAGTGAACGTGAGGACAGCAGGACTTACTGCCCAGGCTGAGAACTGGAGAACTAAGGCTGGGATGGAGACGGAGAGCAGACCATAAGAGGAAACCTTACAAGGGTTTTGAGTGGTTTTCTGTGTGTCTTTACAAAAAGACTGAAATATTGCACAGACCACACAGGAATGAGAAGTCCACCTATTTAGAGAATTACAGCTTCAGTTTTCAGATCACAGAGGCTTGGAAAGCTGAGATGCAACCAGGAAAAGAATGACAACATCCACGTTCATAGCTTGCTCACCACTTGGGATTTGATCAGATTTGGATAAAATCATGAAGAAGTTCCCCTTCAACGTAGGGCTTACAACAGCTGTAAGAAACTGCACGTACAAAAGTTTAAATGAAATTGTTTCCCTGTATAACTGTAGACTTTATGAACTGCTAAATATAATGCTTTATGATTATATAGGATTTTTCATGTGAGAAACTGAGATTTCTCCACACTTTGAACAGTATCCTTTGGAGATAAATATGCACTACTTATAAACGAGAAAACAAGGCAGAAAACCGAAAAGTAAAATGAAATGCACACACAAGCGATTTGTCCAAACAGGAAACCATTAGGATTAAAGCCCAGACTTTTCAACTACACTATCTCTGTTTTCACTACAAAAAGACCAATTCTAAAATGGAGACTTTTAAAAAAACAGTGAAAAGAAAGAGACATATCTATGGACAATTCAAGCTCCTCTAAGCTGGAATCACCTTCTGTAAGAGGCTTGCTCCTTCTACTGAGGAGTCAACTGCCTTCCAGCTCAGACACTCCAATTAGGTAGTCGGAGCCTTTTAAGAGCAGTATTGCCAAGGAGTCTCAGAGCAAGCATGGAAATCCATGCCATAATAGGAGAGGTTATTCACTACTGTTTCTCACAAGTTGGGTAAGAAAAACAGTCTTGTTATCCAAACTCAGAAGCTGTGGACTTTATATTACTATTATAAGTGCATGTTCACAGACACACACAGAGCTGTCTCCAGGGGTGTTGGTGCTGTGTAAACACTGAGGGAGCTGAGGTTACTCTGGTTCAATTGCTCAGATAGGATGAACTCCTTGAAAACTGAGAACCTCTCCTGTTTCTGAGCTTGGATCATAGAATCATAGAATCATCATAGAATCATAGAATCATCATAGAATCATAGAATCAGATGGGTTGGAAAGGACCTCTGAGATCATCAAGTCCAACCCTTGATCCAACACCACCGTGGTTACCAGACTATGGCACTCAGTGCCACGTCCAGTCTCATCTTAAAAACCTCCAGGGATGGAGAACCCACCACTTCCCTGGGCAGCCCATTCCAATGGCTGATTACCCTCTCTGGAAAGAATTTCTTTCTGATATCCAACCTAAACCTCCCCTGGCACAGATTAAGGCCATGCTCAGGATCCTCCTGAGCATCTCTCTCACAAAGCTACTATTTAGTTACAAGCTTTGGGGAGAGTTGGAGTAAATTCCATCGCTCTGAGGTTTCAATGTTTGTGAGAGTCCCTTCCTGACTGTCAGCCTCTCCTGGCACAGGTGAGGTGCAAGTGGGATGGGTAGTGCTGTGGACAGTGCCTGCCTACAGATCTCTCCGTCTGGAAGACCTTCATAAGGACCAAGATATATCCAAGCGGTTTTGATAATAGTAATTAAAAATCCCACTTTAAACCAGGATATCTACCCGAAGAATTTCACCAGCAAAATTGTATCTTCCTATTAAGTTAAAAAAAAAAAAAAAAAAAAAAAGCTTTTTCAACAATAAGCACACAACACACAAATCCATAAATTTTTACTAGCGATACAATATATATAATACATTTCAGGTATTATTTTCAGGATATCATATTGAAAGACCCTCATAGAATAAAATGTTCTACCATACTGCCACACAAATCAGCAGCTAGATTAGGGCTAGTCGGCCAACACCAGCATTAGATGAGATTATAAAAACATGCTGTGCTTGAAACAGCAAAACATCACACACAGAACAGCCATCTCACCCAGGAAAAGGTGCAGAGTTTGCTGCCTCCTGAGAAGATCAGCAACTGTTGATTTTCGCTCCTGGGGTCTGGATGAAGCTTGGCTTTAGCCAGAGACAAGCGAGTCACAAGAACACTTCCCAGCTTCCAACTCCAACTGCACAGGACTCCTCAGCTTGAATAAACACTGGGAAGGAAGAAGGACAGGAAGGTGAGTGACAACTCTGTTCATTTTGAAGGAATTCAGTCAAGAAGGGAAGAATAATGCCCACATAATGAAGCACAGAGGTACAGAAAAGAGACACACACACTGGAAACCTTCAAAGGGTCCTGCAAACAGCCTTTTGGATTAAAAATCTAGATTAACATCTGTAACATGTTTGTATGTTCCCAGAGAGAAATGTACTTTGAGGGAAAAGAAGGACTCGGGTTGTTCCAGACTGTGCTTTCCTGGCTCTGCACAGCTGGTGTCTGTAAAGGAGTCTCAGGAGTGGGAGAGCAAGGAGCACAGAACCTCTCCAAGGACTCAAGCTCGTGACATCATTTCTATGTCAGAAGGAATCTAAGTTGCCAGAAATTATTTTGCCTCCCTCAAGTTCTACAGAACTCCAGGAAAATTAAGTATTCCCAAATCTGAATTTTGGAAAACCTGTACCGTAAATTTGGCCCTATTTATGCCACAATACTGTACAATCTGCCAGCATTTAAACACAAATAGTTTGTGCTAAGTGAACAGTAGCAACTAATAATTTTGGTATAAGAATTTACAAGCTCATATAATATTCCAGGGTTGTAATATTACACATCTTGGAGATTTTCTGCAATTCCTATTGCTATGAACAAAAAAAAAAATTTTCTGAATGAAATATTGCAAGCTGGTGAAGACTTTTATTCTCTGCTGCATGATCTGATTCATGCTTACCCTCAAAATTAATATTAGCTATGACAGCTATATTAAGAAATGCCTACAAAAAAACTAGCAGCTTTACAAACTCTCCATTTCCTGCAGTGACTATTGAACTCTCTTTAGTTAGCTTAAAATAAATGCAAACTGGGTGGGTTTTTTTATTTTTTTCCACTCATGAAACGTGTATTTTTATGCTTGGCTTTTGCAATTACTTGAAAATCAATTTTAAAAAAAAAAAGTTTTTTTAAAAAAGGAAGGAGTTTATGTTTCCCATAAACTCCCCCGATAGGTTCATTGCCAGTATTTTTGTTGCTAGTCCCCATGGAAACCAAGACAATGGCTTTCAAATCTGTTTCTCAGAAAGGACTATTTCAGTCCCATCTTCCAGTCTCGGTAGATTTTCATCAATTGCTGAGATGTTCTGACATTCAGTGATGAAATCCAAGCAAGTGTCAAATTTGATAACAGTGCTATGTTAAAATAATCCTTTTAAATACTGCATGCACACTACTGAGAACTTGTAAAAAATGAAATTATCATTTAGTGTAAATAATTTAAACAGAGTATTTTTCCTAAAGTTACAATGGGATTATTTACAATTTAAATACTTAACGTTAACCAACCATTTTGGTATTCTCGACTTTTTTGTTGCTTAATTTCTGAGTTCTCCTACTCCCTTTTGCTTCCACATCTCTTCAGTCATGGTATAATGGGAAAAGGAAACAGAAAGTTCATATTTTAAAAAAACAGTTTTCACAGGAGGAAATTTTAATTTTGAACCCATTTCAAATGATTTGCAGCTATCTTTAAAAAACAAAAAACCAAAACCAAAAACAGGAGAGGCGTGTACACACATCAAACATAGATCTAAATGGATAGGTCACAGTCTGTATTTCTTTTAATTAGCGTCATGCAGACTGTTAGCACATGTAAAGAGATGAAAGTCAAGGACATTGCATGTAGGGCTATTTAAAAGCTCAGTGCTGTAGAAGTAGCATAGTAAGCTATAAATTCTGATTTTTTTCAGAAAGAGATGAACAAAGACTGAAAATGTGAGTAAAACAAAACAAAAAGAAAATCAAAAATTTTGTCTTTCGGGAACTTGAGTTCCCATTAAGGAATGAGAAGTCTAAGAGCTGTTTTTTAACAAATGATTACTGCCTTGATCCCTCTGTGAAAATAGGCCTGACTTTCAGGGAAAAATAAGGAATCATTAAGCTAAAGTTAGAATATTAATGACAGCCTGTAATCACTTTGAAGCTTTATGCATTTGGCCTGTTTGGATGTAAGCCTATTGTTCCTGGTTTTCCTGATTGGAAGCAGATTCCCCTAATGTTGTCCTGCACACTGCAGTGAAAGCCTGTCCTGCCACTCTGCTTCCCACATTCCCCCTGCACTGAGAGAGAGCCAAATGCACCTGCCCTGCTGTGGAAGCACACAGGAGACAGAGGGGACTCATTTAGGGACAGGGTGAAAGGCTGTGCCCATTCTTATGTCAAAAAAATCGCTGTGGAAGAGTCAAAGGACTGTCCAGTGACTCAGGAAACTGCACTGTGATATTAATCCCAGACTCTATTTATGAGACCTGTGCAAAATAACAGTCATTATTATGAGCTTGTGTTCTGTCAGCTACGGAAGAGTGACTTAAATCCTGCTTCAATGAGTGTGCAAAACACGGGAGATGATCGAGAGAGTGTCTATACAGGAAGAGAGTCTCCTGCTTACTCAGAGAGAGCTCAAGAGGTCCTTTGTCCTGCTTGGAGACCACCACCATTGCTGAAGCGGTGCTGCTGCTCAGGACTCCTGTCAGAGCCTGGCAAACACACTGTGCATTTCTGTTCTGCACCGTTTCCTAGTACTGCACCACTAACAGCAGGAGCTGAGCAAGTGCTTCATTCAAACTAAATAACAGCGCCCTGTGCAGGGAACAGGAGTTTTACTTCTGATTTCAACAAGAGCAAATCGCGATGGAGGTGATTACATCTCCTTTCAAACACACACCTTGAATCCTAAGCGGTCAATTAATCTACTTACAAGCTTAAATATCTCTCAGTTCCTTCCCATAGGTCAGATCTACCTGAAATTTTTTTTTCCTCATCTTCAGTATTATGAAACTGGATGGGGAAAACCCCTGAAGTTCCTCTTTTACAGAGGGTATATCTCGTACAGAAAGTGCTACTTTCGTTACATCTTGAACTCTCTTTTTGTGACACGTTTTTTAGTTTAAAAGGGCAAGGCTTGGCCAGCAGCTGGTTTTATGGAGGACCCAAGAGCTAACTTATAAAGGCCATAACGCCCCCTTCTTTGTTCACTGTGGCAGTTTTCAGTTTACCTGTTAAACATTCACACCTTGCACAGGGTGAATTTCTGAACTGTGAATGGTATCCACGCCATTGTTGATGTGCCCTTTCAGAATTTGTGGTGCACTCACAAATGTGGTTTTTCTGCCCAAGTATCACTGAATAACACCAGAGTATTTGTACAAAGTATATGGCAGGAAGGGAAGCTAAAAACTGAAACCTAAGATGAAATTTGAAGAGATAATTATAGTTAAAGAATTTGTGTTTGATTACTGGGCTTACATCTGGGAGTGTCCTATTGCACTCTCCTATTAATATAATCTTGGCAATCTGAGAACGACTGGGTAAAAGAAAAAACCCTATCATTCTGCACAGATGTGAATCAGCAGAATTGTGTTTTCTCAAGTGGGAAGTGGTTTAAACTTCCTCTTTCATCTCCTATTGTTTTTAGAAAATTGTCTTGTGATTGTTCTTCAGCTACACAAACTAAGCCACTCCCTGGATAGGCCCAGCATATGCTTTGATTTCGTTACCAATTGAAACAGAATCCGAGGGACCCAGCAGTAGGATTAGATATGTACCAGGAGACATGACACCATCTCCCTGGCACAAAGGGGTTTTTTCCATTTCAAGCAATGCTGAAATTTGATTAAATGCAGATAGCCAGGACATAATCTCTTGGCTTAGAGAGAGACATGCTTGTCCTCCATTCCTCCCTTGGCAGGACGTACTTAGTTCAGGTTGGGACTAAGCCACCCTTTGCTACTTCCCTTGCGAATTCCATGGCAGTGAACTGGAGATCGTATCTGCAAGTTACAAGCCTCTGTGCAGATTCTGGCCCTCAAGTGTGCCTCAGATCTGTACACATGACATCCAGACTTGGAGCAGGAGCTCCAAGTCTGCACGTAACAAAGAGAGTCTTACAAGGAGCTCCCCTCGCCCTGAGGCACCTTTTGCCCAGAGTGCAATTCTCTCTCTGAAGTATCACACACTTCGGTTGACTGTCTTCCTACTGCAAGGCCTGTGGTGCATCCATTGAAATTCCCACTGCCCCCATCCCCAGTTGCTGTCACTGGTAAGTGGAACTAACACAGAGAAGGAGATAAAAATGATAGAGGAAGAAGACTCTCATATGATCTGCTATCAGCACTGGCTTACGGAAACACCCTCCTGAAGTTTGTTTGCCTTATGAAAAGCAAACACATTCATCTGCATTTGGTATCGGGGAACTGGAGCATTTTCACTTTCCTCAGTGGTAGAATTGAGTTGGTGAAATAGTTTAAACTAAAGAGAGATTAACATTTTGAGCATCTAACTGGTACCTTTGTCCTTACCACGCCTGGTAAGTCTGTCCATGCATCAAACTCCCCCCTTAATGGCCATGAGATTGCACCAAAGCACTGGAGACATCCCAGGAGTAATTCCAGCACTGCTAACCAGATTGAGCCCATTAAATTTACACTTGTCTCATTTTGGGTCACTAATATGTTCAAATTGCCCAGTTACAGAGGAGAATTCAGAGGTGGCTGAGTTTTGAAGGAGAGACTGCAGCGTGCAGCATTAATTCTACAGGAGAGCTCCCAAGGGGAGAATGGTGGAAAGAGCAAACAGCTAGAGGCAGGAGGGGATCCGTGGGGTAACACCTGTGCTTGCCTGCATTCCCTCTCTTTCCTCAGCATCTGCTTCTGCCCCTGGATGGAGACAGGGCACAGGGAACAGGGAGATGAGGAAAGGGACTGAGGCAGAACCTTCAGACACAGCAGCGATCACTAAATATCATGCAAATTACTTCTGCTGGTTTTGTTCCTGTTGGATCAAAAACTATCAACCGCTCATAAATTTGATTAGAGATTTTTATGGGTTTTAAACTGGGGGAAAGAGCTGAAATTTTAAACCAGAAGAATTTCCCTTAGTCAGTAAATGAACAGACTAAGGGAGAAGTGATTTCATGGCTGTTAACATCAGAGTAGTCAACTGCATAGAATTCACATTTCATTGTGAAAACAGCAGATAAACAATCTCCTTCCATTGTTTGTAGTAATCACAGACTGCTAAATAATTTCATGTCATTATTTCAGTTGTGCAACAAATAAGGGAAATAGCATATGAAACCTAAATCCCCTCCAGTGTGTTTTTTTCTTGTACTTAAAAATCTCTCCTTTTTTTTTAACCTGTTTGACACAAATCCACAATTTATGCATGAGGTATGTGAAGAGCAGACAGGTATACTTTTGCCAGAACAAGAGTGCATCTCAAATCTTCTTCCCACAGAAACTGTGCTCATTTTAAAATTTGTTTCAAGATTCCAGCCCTCTCAATGCCATATAGAAGTGAGGCTGTGTAAAACTTTTTAAATCTGCTTGTATTCTGCTACCTGGTAAAACTTAAACTTTCAGACTGAGAAATCCTGGGCGCTTAACACCAAGGGGAAAAAGGAAGTCTGTATTACTCAGTAAAATTCTTACCTCAGGCTTCGTAATCTCCTTTAAAAGAGAGTGGTGGTTAGGGTACCTAGAAAGCTAAGAAAGTGAAACAATTTTTAAGTTCATTCATTCATTCTTATAGTACATATTATGAAACAGACCCTTATTGTTTTGGCTCTGTTTAAACACAAAATAAAAACAATCTCAGTTTACAGGAGGTAATTAATGAAAGGAATAGAGAAAGTGTAGCAGACTTGAGTTGTGCTTGCTCACCTTTAACACCCTCAGCATGTGCTGTAGATGGGAGAGTATCACTGCAAGATCAGCTTGTACATAAGAGCAAGATAATGGTTCTTCTTACTTTGTACAGCTTGGTATCAATCCCTTACTGCCCGCACAGATTGAAGGAGAATATTTTCAAACACATGCTTTGTTTCGTTCTGTTTGCTGAAACCACATAGTAACTGTGAGCTCAAAATAGATGTTTTACCCTTGATCTCCAAAGCCCAGGTTTGGAACCAATTTCCAAGCAATGCTTTAAAGACAACGCAGAAAATAATACTTTGTGTTGCCAGCTGGTGTTAAGTATCTCGTGGTTCGTGAACGCAGCACCTGAACACGCTGAGACTGAGCTGAACGCACTGAAGTGCAGAGTGACTGCCCAGTGGCGTCTTTCTCAGTGTAGGGAATGAGCAGGGAGAAGAGGGAATGTATCTTTTAAAGCTGCTTGGGTCCAATATGTACCTCCTTCCTTCCCTGCAGTGGCACAAGGTGCTCTGCACGCTCCAGTGTAAGCTCAGACACACCTGAAGCAGGGTCTGGGCAACGTGAATACCCGGAGTTGGACGGGAGGAGATGACCTTGTGGCACCTTTGGTTCGTTCTCACTAGTGCACTGAAACTGTTTGACTGTGCTCCCCAGGAACCACTCTGGAGAAGACAAGGGAAGGAATTAGATGTCAAGATGCATCTTCCCCACAGGCTCCATGTCTAAGTAGAACACCACAGAGCCACTGAGGGTATGATTACTGCACTACCATCACAGAGCCAGGCAGATGTGAGGGTAGCTAAATGCAAAACAGAGCATCTGACAGCAAAGTGCTTTTCCCAGATAAGTTGAACTAAATGGCCTACAGAGAATGTTTCCTGTCACTAAAGACATTCATTAGGAGACCTCTCAGGTGTAATGGCCTGAAGAGCTGTGTGTCCTGGAGACTTGGGCTGTGGAAATGGGAACTTCAAAGAAAAGAGTCACATTGGAAAGAAGGGGTGGACAGGCAACTCAAAAGAGCTCATAAATGGGGAAGAATGTATCCAGGAAAAGGGAATATAAGAGGGGGAAGAAAGAATGGAGAGACACGATAAAGAAACAAGAATGCACAAAGGAGCAAGCTCAGCAGTAGAGTGGAGGAGGGCAAATTTACTGGGAAGTGCTGCTTTAGTCATCCCGAAACTGTTAAGTGGTCAACTGGTTTCATCTGGAGAGAATCAGCGGGGGCAGAGGGGGAGCAGAGTCACAAAAGTGCCTGAGGAAGTGGTAGTGTCGATCCCCTATCTCCAAAAGCCTGGCTGACAGCACACTCGCTCGGGTTGTGTGGGACCAGCTGCCTTTTCTGGCTGATGACATCTGAACCAACATTTCTGGAAGGGCCTTGCCCTAGAGCATTCCAGGGGTGCCCTGAGCAGGGAGGGAGGGAGGGAGGCACGAGCAGCCTCTCACATTAATGCTATTGCACTCTGGATGAAATGCTTCTATTCAGCATGTGTGAAGGATAAGGGAGAAAGGAGAAAATTACTCCATTACCTGGTTGTTGACAAGACGCATATTAAAGTTGCTGAATAGTAGGTATTTAGGAATTTCTGCAAAGTGACACAGCAACAAAAGGATAGATTGAGAACAATCAAGGGAGCACAGACTCCATCCCAGTGGTGGCAGCTGCCTGCTCTCTTAGAAGATGGTGTTTCCAATTAGGCAGAATGAGAAAGAAACATCTGTAATCCAGAGCAACTCATTTAACTGTGGTGTCACTGGATAAAAAAAGCTTTCAGAAAAACTGTTTGAAATGTTTGGAGTAAAAGAAGAATTCCACCTGACAAAGAGCAGCAAGTCATGTTGGTAAAGAAAAACTAATTTAATGCTTTGCAGGAATTTTTATTATTACTGTTATTGCTTAGATTGGTGAACAAGCCAGAGATCAATTTCTTGCACAGATCCAAAACAGAGATAGTAACAAAACCAGTGGTCTTTCAGCTGTGAGACACAAGAAGTTCCAGGAGAATTTGGGCATCAGCAGTGGGAAAGAAAAGCCAAAATCAAAGGCAAGAAAGCTGAAGAAAAAAAAAGGAAAAATAATGATACAAAGAGGAAGAGCTAACCCCACCCTCTTCTTTCTAGCACCACAGGCATCCAGAGTACATGACACATGATTTCTTCCACTCTATTACGGGAGTAGGAGGACTCATCTGATTTCTACCACACCTTCTTCTTATCTACCACCTTCCACCTACATTTAAGATTCAGAACTGCCAGAATTCAGATCTCCCCTTTTGGCAACGTTCTCTTGTCCCTCCCTTGTTTCACTCTGAATGTGCTGGGGTTACCAGGGCTTGCTTTGATCCCAAACCAGATCTGAAGAGACCTGCATAAGGCCTGTTCCAGCCGTGAGCATGCCCTTAGGTTAAGCAGGTTCTTCAGCACTGCTCAGTTATTCCTTCACCACGGTGTATAAAAACACATATTTCTCTTACAAAATAAAACTAGCTAGGCAGATGCAAGCATGATTTCATTCATTCTTTTCATTCTTCACCCATACATAAGCTCAAAATCATTCAAAGTAACTGCAATAGTAAAACCATTCAGAGACTTTGCAGTGAAATATCACTCAGAAAATACTTTAGTTATTAACTATATTTTTATAGTTTTTTCTAAATATAGTTCAGTCTTGAGCCACACTGAATTGCAGGAGTTCTGTTAAGCATTTTTTGGATACGTTTTAGTTTACCTGAAAAGTACTCAGTGAATCTGCTGAGCCAGTCATGACTCTCAGTGTGAAAGTGCAATCCTGTATCTAATAATTAAGGACACTTCCACTGAGAGACAGAGGAACATGCTGAAGACCCAAACCCATTCAGCCTTATGCACATGAGCAGCCCAGGTAGTTCAAGAGGTCCAGGTGAGTGAGAGTGTGGATCTTTACATCTTTAACACAGTAAAAGCTTCTGTGTGCAACACAAAATGTCTTCAAGACTTAGAGACAACTCTGTTACAGAATATGGCAAATATAATCCATGTAGCTTGTGTATTGCTTCAAATCACCTCTTGCTTTTTTTACACCAACAGTAGAAAATCAGGATTTTTCTAATTATTTATCCCTATTGTGTTTTAATGTCCTCTCTTGAAACAGAGTGGGCTAACATTATCACAGAGTGGGCTAACATTGTTAGCAAGATCAGTAACAACCACAAAGCTGAGGACTGCTTTGAGCCCTTTGCAGTGCACTATATCCATGTTCCTTCCGTGGTGATCCACGGGAAGTACAAACTCGTGAAACATGTGATTTGTGTTGAGCTCT
This sequence comes from Oxyruncus cristatus, assembly GCA_013399855.1. Taxonomy (NCBI): domain Eukaryota; kingdom Metazoa; phylum Chordata; class Aves; order Passeriformes; family Cotingidae; genus Oxyruncus; species Oxyruncus cristatus. The sequence continues at coordinate 1,172,471 of VXAY01001104.1, read as the reverse complement.
GAGGACAGGTTAAATAAGCCAAAGGTCATTGTGACTCATTAAATTTAAATTTAAAAATTAAATTAAATTCATTCTGCATGTCAATAGGACTGCCTGTCCTGTGATAATTGCACAGTTATGCTCATGGATCACATAATTAACCTGCAATTTTGAAAAACAGATAGACCAGTCTGACAGCCCAAAAGAGGGATTCCTGTGGCACACAGCATTATGCACAATTACTACCCATTAACACGATCTTAATTATTAATCTTGTGTACTTGCATAGTACTTTTCATCCATAAGTGCTTTGAAAGCTGTACACAAGGAAATCCAAAGAAATGGTGAAAGTTCTAGAATCCTGAGGCAAGAGCTCCCTGTCCCAGGAAGCACTCAGCAGATGGGGACAAGAGTCCTCAGCCACTTGCACCAAGACAAGCCCTGACACAGAGGACTTTGGAAGCTCTTGCAGAAGCAGAGAGGAGCTCTGCTTTAATACTGAGAAAGCTGAAACTCTTGCATTTGTCTTACTTGGAACAGTGTAATATTGAGATACCTTACAAGTGTTTTCACACAGCAGGACAGACACCTCATTTCACGCCTCAGTTCTGTTTAAGAGCACACAAACTTCTGAATCAACTGGATTAGTTGCACACCTTTTCCAGTCTTTAACATTTTAACCCTAATGTGACTTCCACGTTGCCCCCTTTATGCTGGGAACAGCTTTATTTTCCATGTCTTGCTTATCTGTGCTGTTCTACCATCTTCTACTCATTCAAATCCTTCCTCACAAAGGCTTGAGCAACACTAAAAACAACAGGCAAAAAACATGTGGCTCACTATCTAATTATGAATAAGATGTCTCTCACTTACCCAGATGAGAAATTCTTCAAAATGAGTTTTGTTCCTTTTTCGGGTTTTTTTCACTGTAATGGGCCAAGTAGTTTGTCATCTTCTAAAGTAAGTATTTTTTGGCTTATGTAACATCTAAAACACACATATCGATTTGGTTCAGAAAACATCAGCTATTAGTCAATTAAATCAAGTACTCCACTTGATAGAAACTCCCCCAGTCATTTACAAAACTCATCGTTCAGTCTCTCCATTGTAATGACTTCTTTAAAATACCACAATAGATACCACAAGAATGGAACAGTTCTAATTTTAATACAGGGATATATCATAGCCAGAAAACAGGTCCTGCTCAAGCACATCTGTGCAGTGATGTATCGGTGAATCAGGGATGTTACGCTCTGTTGGCACTCACCTCCTTCCAGGCAGTCAGCAGGAAAACTTCTGCCCCAAACAGCTCCCACTTTCATTCCACAGCCCTGACACTGTAGTATAATCAGACAATAGCAAAAATAAACACATATACATAAATAAATATTGTCCTGCTGTCTCCTCACTCTTGTTTACATTTTAATGAACTCTCTCAGTAACAACAGTTTCCTCCATTTCCAGAAAGCCAGCACTCCATAAATACTGAGTTGTACTATTATCTGCTGATGTACCAATTTTCTATAAACAGAGAAAATCCAAACTTATCACTAGGCCTAGCTGTTGAAAAAGGTTAGTGCAACTAAATAACAAAACAGGAATGTTGTTTACTTGTTAATGCTCTACTAATGAAAAAAAGCTGTTATGGCTTTGATTAATCTCGACCATACTGGACAATTCTGGCATAACTTTCCTTGAGGAGTGACTATTGATTTCCTTTTCATTCTACACTTTGATACTACATATCTGGAATCTAGCCCAGGTTTCATAACTGCTACTATCTCCACATTAACAGCCTGTGCAAGATTAGAAATAGCTTTTGAAGATACATGCGAGGGTGAGGCAATCCAAGAATTTTCTCCGTTTCCACAGGTTGAGCTTTTACATCTGTCTCTGCAACAGCTTTTAAGGAATTAAAGGTGTTTGCAGGCGTGATCAAATTCATCCATTGCAACTAATGAATTATACCATTGCTTAATCTTTTAGCACTGCATTGTTTTTTCTGTTCTCTCCTCTGCCTGTATGTACAATATCTGGTGCAGACACAGTGATTACCAGATCCTATGGGATGGTGAGTGACTGCTTTGTCAGCATGAGCTTGGGGGAGCTACACCGTCTCATAAAGGGAGGTGAGCAAAACCAACGTTCTCAAGCAGATGCCAGCAAAAATCTTTGTGCTACTCCCCTCCATCCTGTATTCCCCCTGATGATGGTCTGTATACAAACCTGTATTCTGTGTGGGTCTCCCCTACTGATCATTAGACACACAAGGCACAGGCATAGCTTGTCCAAGACTTACAGGTTAGTATTTAGTAGCTTTCAGTTCTGAAGATCAAGGTATTCGAAAGGGGCCACAGGAATTTGGAAACAACAAGAAAAAAATCTCTTTTAAAGAAATACTTTAAAATATTCAGTGTAGTGTATTTATTGCTTGGCACGTGTGAGACAAAAAAAAAAGTGTTCTGGTCATTTCTAGGAACATGGAGCTCAATAAGTGACATGGCATTAGTGCCTCAGACAAGTCCTCTCTGAGAGCTGGGATATTCCTTTTTTCCATTTTACTTCCTCAAGTCGCAGAATAGCTGCTCTAAAAATCCTGTGTCTGGAAGCCATGAAAGGCCCAGCCATGCAGTGCTGGGTTACTAACCAAAGGACTGCAGTAAATTAGGAGTTCATCAGTTTGCAACAACAAAAGTTAGGACCTGGCCCACGGAATGATTATGGAGCAGTGACACAATGCCAAAATTAAAGAGACAACTGTGCTTCCAGAATGGATCAGAAAAGGCTCTTTCAGCAGTTAGGCAAATATTAGTGCCATGTGAAAAAGCTCTTAAGTTTCCAGTCTCCCAAGCAAACTGGTAATAATGATTTATCAATTTCTGTTAACTATCAGCAACTGGCACAATCAAAGGTAATAAGATGGCCATTCTTACAGAAATCTAGTTTATGGATCCCCTTTTTATAAAAATAATACTATTAAAATTGCTCTTTTTAAGTCTAAATAAATGTAGAAGTCAAATGACCCAAGTAAGTAATAGTAATAATAATAAGTTGTTTAAGACAAAAAATGCTGGGTAAATTTTTTTACACCCATTGTTGCTGCAGTCTGCCAAGCAGTCACCACCACAAGGAAAATTTTTCTGTCTAGGTTTCTGCTGGACAAAAAACCATTAGAAAATGAAGCTGTTATTGAAAAGAGAGACTTACTGTTACACAGCATCTGTAATTATTATTTTGCAATTGTCACGAACTCCAGAAGAACAAGACATGTGACAATGACTGTTAGACGCAGAAGAGAAAGCCTGGGGAGTGGCAGGCTGAAGGAGATCTGAGCAGTGCTCTGCTGTTGGACAGTGAGCAAGAAGAAGCCACGGGGACCCTGTGCTAGAGCTCTCTGCTCAGACGTGGAGCACGGGGGAGTTCAGAAACCAGAATGCACAGGGAGCTAGAAACTGTGATTCGTGCAGACAATGTGAAAGAACTAAAGCTGCCTCCAAACAGCAGAAAATCAAGTATTAGGTGAGGAATCTTCTGGTCTGGAAAAGGTTTCTGCTCGGACAAGTATCAAGCAGTGTTGCAGTTCACTATTAGATAGTGCTCTCTAACACAGTGGGAGGGGCATGGAGTGATCCGCAAGCACTGGTGCTCTTTTGGGACAATTTACTGAAGTCTCTGTCTGAAAGGAGGAGAAACAGCAACAAGAGGTCCTTTCCAGGCCCCTTTCCCCCCCTCCACATATTTAGTGATCTTAGTGCACACAAGTTTTCTACTTCTGTTGTTCAAACAGCAGAAACAAGTGAGGAAGGGCCCACTCTCAGCTTCCAATGACACTGGACAAAACAAGTAGCAGTATTTGCTTCGTAGCCCTGAACACACCAAGCCACACTCTGGATTTGGTTCCTGCCAAGGCTCGTTCCAGAAAAGCTACAGCCCTAACGGGAGAATAGACTGGGCTTTTCTCACTGTAATCTAGCTTCCTGAAAAGCTCAAAAACCATTCTGAACTGAGCTACTGAGGTGTTCTCTGGTGCGGAGATCAAAGGTCGTGGGACTGGGCCATGTTTCAGTGAGTGTGCTCCCTGTGAGCCCTGAGATCCGATCTCCCTGCAGAGCAGATCACTGCACCCTCGATGGCCAGTTACACTCACGTGGGGGCCCACTTGAAAAACTGAAACATTTGGTTCATGTATTTTTAACTGGACATTACGGTGAGCGCTGCAGACAAACACATAGAAGGGCACAAAGGAAGCAGCAGTTTCAGACAGGCAAAATACATGCCCTGCATTTTTAACGGCGCAGGTGATTAACCAAGTTGTTAGGGATGTGGAACTGAACTCTTTGCATCAAGGTCAGATGCCTTAGCACTTAACTAGAGGATACTGGTTTCCTGCAGGTATTGCTTGATGAAAGTCTTGGACTTTGCCATGCAGGTCAAAGCATTCCCTTCCAGCCCAAAGAATGTGATTAATAAGGGCAGTAATACAGTTGGTAAAGGATGGAACAAAGGCGGCCACAGGCAAGAGCAACAATTAATAAATAATAGTTTGCAACACTCTAATATAGCCCTTCACATGTCCAATGTGATAACTAATTAATCATAGCAACAACTTTGTACCTCATGCTGCCTTTCATCCAGCACCTCAAAGTGCTTCACAAATGTTAATTAATATGTAGGCTGTACTTTGAGGAAAGATGTTATGGCGTTGGCCCCAGTCAATGTTAATTTGTTCTTCAACAGCATGGCTTGTGAAATCTGGTCGACTTTCCCAATGGAACATAAAATGTGCAAATCTTCCTGGCACAAATCTGAAGATGTGTTTCTCCATTCAAATATAAGCTATTCCATTGTATTGCTGACAATATGGCATTCTCCATCCCTTTGTGTTGTGTTCCAGTATAACTCACATAACACAGCATGGTTTAATAGTAAGAGGAGATTAACTTTTCACAAGAAAATTGGATAACTGGTATTTTAGTCCGAACATCTGGCACATTTTTAGCTAAACTGTTTCCTTAAAAAGCTACTTTATTTTTTTTCTCTGCATTCACACACTACAAGTGTTTGACTAACTTTAGCTTAACAGCTGAGATGAAAGCTAATTTCTTTGCTGCAGTGACCAGACTGGGGCTCCCCAACATGACTGGAGGTCTACATAATTTACAGTTATTCTAATTCCTCTATTTAGCACTGTAAGTTTACATGACATTTTGTATACATTCAACCATTTTCTGCTCATACAATCAATCTCCTGGCTTCAAAGGGGTGTGTGCTTGAATAAGACACACAGGCTTTATCCAACAGCCCCTTTAAAAATCATAATAGATTACTCTTTAAATTCTTTGAGTGTTCACATTGTGCACACATCCCCAACCACAGAGTTGCTGAAGCAGAGCTTTTGGGGCCCCCATGAGCAGAGCTGGGAAAAGCCAGCTAGTCCCCCTCTGTTACACAGGTTAAGTAGAAAATGGTTAATAGCTGGAAAGCTTTAACCAACTGTCACAATTTCTTTTTTCTTGTCTTCTTAAAATCTCATAATAGCATATCCAGACAACCTTAAATTTACACCGTTAGAAAGCTCTATTTAACCTCCAGAAAAATAAACTAAGGATACCTTATGTCGTTCAGACTTTGCATCAAAAACATCTTTGCAAACGTAAATAAACACACGCACACATATAATTTGTTGGAAGGAAACTCTAAGGAGAAGCAATTCCAAACTAATCTAATCACTAAAATATGAACATCATAGAAAAACTGCCTAATATTCTGCATTTAAACATTTACCATTTACTTTGGGAACCAATTCCCATCTTCATGCCCTATAAAAATACTAGCAATGCAGGACAGAAAGAGAACAAGCAGCTCCTAACTTTTGAAATGAAAAGAGTGCACAGCAGAGTTTTACCTCAAGAGCTGAAGAAGAGAAGGAAGAAGGAAAAGAATAAAAAAAAAGGGTGTGAGAGAGCAGAGTACAAAAGCTATCATTGAACAGGTGTCTGCATAATAACAACATGACTAGAACTAACAAGCTTAATTTCAGTGAGCTTTGAAGTCAGATGCAGGCTATTAAGAAAAACAGTGGGTTAGCATTCCTGGGAGCAGATTTACTAATAGTATTACACAAATAAGAAGTAATCTCTTTACATCTTGAATGGTCATAACCAGCTAGGGCTTAGAGCTTTCTTTTATCAATAAAGTGATTAAGACAAGCCCAATCTGATGTAACCTAAAGAGAGTACTCGACAGAAACTGAGACACTTTGTGTGTGACTCTGTCTGTGTACCAACTGCTCACAAATTGTGCAAAGCATCTACCTGGGGTACATTTACCCTGAGTGGTTTAGAACTTACAAATACAGATCATGTAAACTGGAAAAAGATGGAAACCCCTGTCTACTGCCCAGCACCATGTTTCAATAAATCAGAATTATTCAAGGGGTACACTTAATACTAAGGAACAGGAAAGAGTCAAAGAATCAAACTGTTGCTGGGATCAGGAAGCAAGCAGCCTTCTGCTGCTGTGTAGTCAAGACATATTTCAATTTCTCATTATTTCTCTTATCCAGGGACTTGACAAACCAGTAGCCTTAAAAGAGAAAGACAGCATGTCCCAGTGGTGCAAAGATCCTTTTGATACTGTTCTTGTTCGGGAGTTCACATGTGATTTTTAATAAAAGAGCAATCCTTTTTTCTTTGAGATAATAAGAACTTATGAATGAATGCAACTTCCATCTAAACACATTTGAGTGTGTTGATGCAGTATTTGAGTTCTTAAGAGCACACAAAGGGCAGCCTCCTGACTTCAGCAAAACGCTGCCTTTACTTCAATGAATCCATGACTTTCTTCCATGATTACATCATTTAAATCCTTTTAGACTAAACATAAAGACTGTACTGTCCAAAACGTAGCATTTATGGCATAGCTGGAAATAGTAGATGTCTCTGTTAAAACAACCTATTCTTCCATATATCTTTCAGTTCACCAGAAACCCTGAAACTTAACGAAGAACCATGATTACATCAGTTTATGACACACTGCATTTCTGGTTAGAATTTTTTCTTTTAAACCCATACTAGATACCCGTTGTCAAGGTCAGGGATATTAAAAGTGATTTGTTAGATGTAAAATACTGCTTATTATAGTCTAAAGAGCAAGCCAGCTTGAAATAATAAATTAGTGCCAGATGAAAAACTGCCAGAATTCTCTATTATACATGCGTTTCCCTGGAAAGCATCCCAGATTTTTTTCTTGATAGGCTCTTTTACTAAAGACTCCCTGACTTATGGAGTGTGAGCAAAAGCTATAGCTTATAAAAGGGTCAGTGAGGAGCATTAAGGGGCTCTGAAAACAACAACAACAAACAAAACTCATGTATAAACTGAGCTTTGCTTACAGCTAAATGGTACAAACTGATGAACTGCAACAAATGCTAAGAAAAACTTATGGAGTTCACTCACATAATTGTGCTGGGTCAGATACTTGTAGCATCATCAGAAATCTGAAATCTGCATGAAGGAAAAAACCTGAATTATTCTCCTCTTCCCCACTGTTCTGCTCTGTGGGGTTTTCCAGACAAGACGCATCTCAAATAAACGAGCACCATGCCTGAATCGTACATTTCATTCTTAACAGGAACTGAAGGGATTTGGGAAGAACACACGTTGATACCATGGAAGAAAAAAGCACTACTGGTACTAGCTGGAAGGCTGGACTGCAATGAAAGGCTGTTGTCTGTCGCCAGGTGCACTGCAAACTGGTATCTGTTGATATTCTCCAATGGAAAATAACATATTCCAAATTCATTTTTCTTTTTTTTTTTTTTTTTGTAACTGTGAGAATAAGGAGCAGTGGGAAAGTCAGCCCCTATCTCTCTCTCATGCATGATTATTGATCTCACCACTACATGCTGAGAAAGCAGGGTGGGACCATTGGTCACTGCAAGGGAGCCTTGACAGCAGGGGCATAAGGAAATGCTCAAAGCCAAGCAGCTGGCTGTGGCTGGGAACCTGGAGAGAGAAAGGGATGACTGGAAGCTTTCCTTGTGCATATTGCAAATATCGTGTGGTTCCAGGTCTGTTGGCTTGCTGCATCCCCACAAATAAGCCAAAAAGTGCCATCAAAAGCAGTCTGCCAGCAATAAAGCAGCAGAGAGGCCCCCACCAGAATGGCCAACACTGAAAATAAAAATCATGTTATAAATGTTTACATGATGTAAGTTTGGAGTGTGGAGTCCAATAATTCTCACTGGCTCTTCTCCCTCACTTCCGTTCTTGGCAGCTGGATAACAAGTTCAGCCAAGCAACTCACTTAAAATGTACTGACATGAATCCCCATAGTGTAAATAACATATCTTACCTATGAAGGGTGATTATGTTCCTTTTTTTTCTTAAAAATAATGAATGCCTTCCTAGCCTTTTCATGAAAATCAATTGTTTGCATTCTTCATACAGTTTATAGCCTATAATCACAGGACTGAGTACTGCTGTTAATAACTAGAAGTTTGACATGGACCCAAATCTGAACCATGGAGCTGACACCCCAGAGCAGAGAAGAAGTTTGAATCTGAACATTGCCTCTCCAGTCTGTCTCTATGGGAAATGAATTCACAAAGCAATAATAATATCATAAACAGCACTTAACGTGTTAGGGCTGATCCTGCCAACCCGTACTCCTCCAGCACAAAAACTCTTGGCAGGTCTCACACGCTGCTAAAGCCTCACTGAAACTCTCTAAAAGGACCTTATGTGGGATTTTAGAATCACACCATTGTCAAAGGGTGACATTAGCTCTTCTTGCCTGTACCACTGAAATCAGTCATCATGCTGGCCTAAGCAATATATGCCCTATACAAGTAGATCAGGCCATACATCACCTCTGCATGAACACCAGCCCCATTTTTGTCATTGTCCCTTTGGGATTTTATCACTAGGGCAGATAAATCTCATGAGCACAGAAGGCATGAAACACATTTGGGTCACCTTCTGCTCTGCAGAATCAGATCCCGTTTGCTGATGCTTTTTGCAGCTGACAGTCCAGTTCAGTCTGGCTGTACGTCTGTCAGGGCCTGGCCTGGAGGGTATCGTACAAACCGAGAGGGAAGCCAGCAAAGGCAAGTGCTGTGTTACTGGAGGAGCTGCAGACACGCTGAACATGTTGGAACAGTACAGCTCTGCTAGCTGAGATCTGTCCCCTGTCCTCACACTATTGGCACTGGCCGCAGTTTCATTCTCCAGCTGGCTAGATGTGCACCTTTCACAGCAGACCAGCATTATCCTCCTGAACACACATGCTTCTTGCCTGCAGACTTTCTCTGCTGAGATTTTCTTTTCTCCCAACACATCCACAGGAATCCAAGATTTGTCTGTATCTTAATGCATTTTCTAAATACGAATTCCTGGAGCAATTCTTTACCTTTCACTCTTCTACAATCTTCAGTGAAAGCATGAAGAGTGAGAGCACAATGTGGGCAAAATTTCCAGACAGTGAAGAATGCTTTCTGTGCACAGAACGACCTGGCATATGCAAATACTGCGTATGGATAAGATTACTTGCAGGGACAGGTACCACTGAGGTACTTGCATAGACAAGCATACAAAGATATACCCAGTATCCAATTCGTACACTGTCACACAATGTTTGCACAAGAAATTCAGAGGTGTACCTCCTTTAATTTATTTATTTATTGCACCTCTTATTAAACTACTGAATTTTTAAGGTGTTTCTTCACTCTAATGTGAAACTGAACTTCCAGGGCTTTGTTGTGAGGAAAATGAGTATTTAAGACCATGGAGATTGTCTTAACAGCACTTAGTTATTATGGTCGTTGATACTTTAAGCAAGTATCAAAAGCTTAAAACAGCAATAAAACCCCCAAATCTAAACACTGAGACACTTTTCAAGTTGAGGGATGCCAAAAAGTAGTACTCAATTGCAGCTGCCCTAGGAAACTTAGTTCAAGACTAGTCAGAATGCCTTGGTGTGGATTCTTTTCAGCGCAGCAAAAGAAAATCAGTAGTACAAGTTGAGATCAACAGGGGTCCAGCAGCATGGTTTTCAAAGGACACTTGTCTCCACTGGTTCTCCACTGGAACTTCAACAGGTCTGTGCCCTGTTGGAAGTGATGGAAAACCGTTAGGGACAGAGGAAGATAACACTGCACTCAGGTGGTATGAGACACGCTAACGCCAAAGCTCAAGAACCTCCCTGGCACCAGCAGTCACAGGACTGATGTGACACAGCAGCTCCAAGCTGCTGAGAAAGAATTACTTTCTCTCCTTGCCATACTTAGCCCTTGATCTGCTCCAGAATAGCAACCAGAAAACCTGTGACTGAAAGACAAAGCAGTCAACAGGGAGGAGACGGGAGATTCTGTGTTTGAATGCTCATGGCTGATCTCTTTCCTCCCGACACATTCCCACCTGAGATTTGGAGGATACATCACAGAATTCATATAATTTGGGATTTATTCACTTGCTGTCTTAAGGCTTCCTTAAGGTAACTTGAGAATAAAAGATTATAAAGTTAACATCCCCAAAAAAAACAAAAAAGCCACGAAAACCCCCAGACATCTCAGATGGGATAACCCGTGTCAGCAAAGATAGCCAACAGTTGAGTGTCGAACAAAAGCAACCCATATCTTTGTGGTTAAAGAAACAGATGAGCTTACTAAAATATATCTCCATGCTATATATATAATTTGAACAGAGTTGGAACCCTTTCTTATCAGAACTCTAGCAGATAGCCATTAAAACCTCTGCTGGAACACATCAGTACAGCAGACCAGTTTGGAACTCATTCTCTCACACACTGAATGGTATATGTGTTTTTTCCTTCCACTATCAGACAAAACTCTCAGAAAAGCACCTTTCTAACGAGCTGCTGAGCCATTACACCTTCCCTTACCACCCCTCAGCAAAAAAAGCAACACAACTTAGGATAAATACATAAGTACTAGTTGTACAATCCTATTGTCCATTACTTTTAATAATGTTACCTCCATTATTTGTAACAATGTTTTCATTTGTTTCTGCTGTCTGGCAACCTCTGGCAATTTTCAAAATTAAGTCCTCTCTTCATACCATGATTGAGAAACTGAAATACTACAGCACTGAAATATTGTTATAATTTCATTGCATCTGAAATAAATTCAACTGAACAGCGACGATTTTTTGGTGCATTTTCAGAGCTTCTATCTGAAGTGAGATGGTCCCACCATACAAACAGCAATTCATGAGATTTGCTTAGCAGTTACATAGACCTTTTCATCCACAAACATCAAATACTCTGAAGCAGAGGCAGAACTTTCAGCTTTGTTTCACAGCCAAGGGAAAAGACAGCAAACAGGTACCAACTCTGCAGAAGTGCTGGTACTGAACCCCAGGTCTTCTCACATTTCCTGTTCCATGACTTACTCACTGGGATTGCATTCTTTCCATTCTCTGGGCATCTTTCCACCTTTTCATTAACCTCCAGTAGCAACCATTAACTTGCCTGGAATTACTGAAGAAAGGGGAACTGAAGGTCATCTGTGTTTTTGAGGAGATGGGCTAGAAGCCCACCAGCAATCTAATATCAGGCTCACTCCTGGCAGGGAACATTGCCACATGGTTCTTTCAAACCTTCTCTGGCAGCAGAAAGATACTGAAATGCAAAATACAGCCAGGAGTCATGAAGTCTAATGAAGAGCCAGAATGAATTCCTAGGCTTTTCCCACCTCAGTTCCACTGATACAATGAAGTGATTCCCAACAAGCAGCACAATCACTCTGAGTGCCAGAGCATGAATCAGCACATTGGTCCCCTCTGACCAAGGATTCTCCAATGGTTATCACACTATTCTGTAAGGCCTTTGCTCTGCTCAGACCTCCCATTGCCAGCAAAATGAAACCTTCCCTGTTTTATTTGCAGGATCTGTCATAGCACCTCATTCAGGGTAAAGAATTCTCGCACTAACTTATTCTGCATATTTCAGTTCTGAGGAGTCTCAAATCAGTTCAGAAACTACAAGAAATCCTATAAAATTCATCCTTAAGCACCAGTGGAACAATGCTAACATGCTGTCATGTACACTAATTGAACACATGCTTCTCCCAGTTTCTGACAGCCAATGTTCAGGGACTGTGCTGTCATCGTCTTGGATTTCTTCACACTTCCCTTTTGACACAGTACAACACTACCACGAGCCTGGCATTGAAGGGTTTGCAATAACTAAGCTGAAAGTATAAGGTATTTTGTGTCCTGTGCATAGTTTAGTGCAGCTGAAGTCAATTAAAGCACTAGATACAATCATTCTGAATAACATGTTACTTTAGTTTACAGAAATATATTGGGGTCTCAGGATTAACTCTCATGAAAGATGCAGGCATTTTGCAGGATCATTTAGGAGGAAGGTAGGTACCTCAATACAAAACTGTGATATAAAAACCTGATACTTCATCTGAATATGCCCTATTTCCAGAGGAACCTTTAATTTTTAATATATTGTCTTATTCCTTGAGTTCTGCTCAGAACCTCTACAACCACTAACTTGGATCAGGATGCAAGAATTCAGTGTCTGCCCATCAAAGGCTCTTGACTTGACAGATGGTCTCTGTCTCTGACAGCAACCAGAAGACCCCACTTTTTAGGATGCAGTCAGACAGCAACACACTCTGTTGAAGTGCCCGCGTGCAAAAAGGAATTCAGAATTCACTGGACCGGAGAAGAAAGAGAGAGATGACAACAGAAACTTACCTTCCTACCCAGATACTCAGAGACCTCACCTTTGAATTAGGACTGGACCCTGATTTCTGGTGAATTCTTTAGTCACTGACAGATTCATTCCCTTCCCTGCACTCAGTCTCTGTCATACTGTCTCGTATTCCTTCTTAGAGGCAGCTGACACAGCTGTCCTGGGAGGAGAAAGGTGCAGGCTGAAGATTCTCCTACCTGAGGAGGCTTGGAATATCAGCTTCCTCATTAACCTGCTGGATTATTACACACAAAGTGGCTAAAAATCACCTTTTAAACCAAATTATTTCTACTGAATTCTTTGAAAGAATGGGAATCAGTGTCTATCCTTGGGAAGGTGGCTTGAGCTATGAATCCACAACTCCTGCTCTATATGGGTCCACTGAACCACTTACCTACATATCCCTGCTGAAGGCCCAGTGTCCCCCACTCTCCCTGTGGGTCACATGCTGGAGGACAGGACAGGCCTACAAGACACAGTGTAAAGCCATTTGGAGAGGCAGTAACGAGCTCTCAGTGTCTGATTTTAGGTGTCAGACATGATAGGGATGTGTTAACTTCATGCTTCATGTTAACTTCATAGGCTGGTTTATCCTGGTCAGGCTGCCCCACAGGAGCCGTGCACCAACACAGTCACACCGTTTCCCATACCCAAACCAGCCTGTGCTGCAGTTGCCTTGGTACCACTGCACAGCCCTGTGCTGCTCCACAAAGGGCATTAAGCCACCACGGCCTAAGAACTACATTCCTACCTGGATCTACCCTCCAAGTCTGAAAGCCCTACACAAAGGACTCCAATCAGAAGTTTCTCCCATCTCACTAAGTACCCAAATGAACACCAAATCTTGCATTTCCCTTCCAAATTGATCCAGCTATGATCCTTTGCAAACTGATCGATTCCTTGATCCTGTCCACTGTGCTGAAAAAGGAGTCAAGGCAGAATTTCAGTGAGAGGATGAAAGGGCTGAAAGGATAATAAGGGACTCTGAGCCTAGAGTATGAAACTGTTGACCTGGAGCTTATCAAGAGCTGGCTGAGAGGAGATGGGGAGAGGAAAACTCATCTGTCTTTGAGGTCAAAGACAGCCACAACAACTAATCCATACAAACGGGGAACTTCTCTACTTCCTCAGAGTTGCAGTGCAGCATCTTGTGGACTGAGCCTTTCGGGGATGCAACATCAACTCACACTGAAAAACATGAAACCCTTTCTCTGTGTACAATGTGTAGCACTAGGAAACTTGTCTCAGCTCTGGAAAATGCCTCGACTCTGTACAAAACCTACTGCAAAGCTACCTGAACCCAACTGCATCTTACCAATATGAAAACCTGGCAGAGCTATCCGTCATTTTTTCTTACGCTGTGCTCCTGCATCGAAAAGATTGAGTGTACCTTTTAAAATAAGTATAAAAACTACAGTTACACTGTGTGAATAGGGAGAATAAACTTTGACAGACAAAGCCAGAATTCTGCAAGAATATCTGACAGACGTTTTACTGCTTTACGGTGGTTATAGCCAGCACTTCTGCAACAAAGGGGAGTTTCAATTACTCTGGGGCACCAGGCACAGATTGAAACTCATATTTCCTTATCTATTTAAAGTTGCTCAAATAAGCATAAAGCAGTGGTGTAATCAGAGAAGCTGTTTCCATTAATCTTTATTTAGATTTTTTTTTCTTAATCAGGCCATAAAGTTAGTTTATAGGGATGATCTTTCTTTGCATGCAATCTCACAGTGCACACAATACCTGTGGGTTTACCCAGGCAGAATTCCCACTCAACCTACGGGGAATTTTTTCATGATTGTAGAGCACAGTCATTTCCAGTATTTTATATTAGTTATCTCTGAGATGAGTATTGCCAGTACTGGAGCAACTTTAAACAGAGAAGCAGGACTAACTCCATAGTAGCTCTTGCCTGAATTCTGCTGGCTATGACATTTTGTAAGTCCAGAACCAGCTGTTTTTAGGGTCCCTGGGTGTATGCTAGGGCAGCCCAACTTCTGACATTCTGCATTTAATGAGAACTTTAGCTGAAATATATTGAGACAATCGTCAGGATAAAAGGTGCCCATTCCCTTCATTCAAAAGAAATTACACTCTGCAGCACACATGGGAGAAAATTATATTGTTGCAAATTCTAATTAGGAAAAAAATAGAAAAACAATTCAATTACCTCACATGTATTCCTGTAAGTTACTCATACAGAGCACGTGAATGCTGTATCTTCGTTACAAATAATACAGACAAGCATTTATTCCTACTATACTAGCAATTGCAGGAGGTGATGTAATGCACACAAAGCAGACTGTTGAAGAGGAGAGCCTCACTTGCTAGGTTTACCTGGAAATAGGAAAAAATGCACTAATCCAAGATACTCCCATTAACTTGAGCAGGCTTTGGATCAGGCTCTGCTTGCCTGCCTAATTAGGGCTCTTCTGCCTTCCTGGCAGCAAATTTCCAACTGGCCACCCTGCCAAGAGCTCTCCTACTTGCTGCTGACTCTACTACTCCCCCTCCCCAAGGAGGTGGGGGTTCTACAGCACAGAAACCGAATACATCCTTTACTAAACTGCCAAAACATGTATGAATCCAAATGTGCAATCCAAAATTCGGTTCAGCTTCAACAATATTTCCTTTGTCATACGGAAATTATTGCACGCTCTACTCCAAGGAAAATACAGATATCCCAAAACCTTACTCCAAAGTCCAGCTCTTAACACTTTGAAGTAAGCTGCAAGAGTGGCAAGCACGGCGAGCGTTACGGGCCGGTTTATCCGGTGGGTTTTAATTGCCATCTAGCGGGAATAACGTGCAACTCCCGCCTCTCGGCCTGTCCCGGGTTACAGCCCTTCACAGAGGAGTCCTGGCCTCTCCGTCCCACCAGAACTTGTGTATTTGCAGGACGTAACTACCCAGAAGGTGTTTTTACTGTCTCGACTCACCCGGAGAGTGACTCGTTTTTTTCTGGGCCAGGGAATGTCTATCAAAACGAAGTGCTGTCCTTTTGTCCTCAAAGACGAAGCTATACCTAATCAGAATAAGCCTCTCACTGTTCTAGGGTCTGAGAGACAAAATATTCCTCTATGCCATTCCCAGTGTGAGGCTTTCAAAACTCTGGAAAGACTTAAACTGAAATGCCAAGAGCCTAGACTAAATTTACAGCAGCTCTTAGGCATTGGTAAGAAGATACTGCAGTGCTTAAGAATCATCATCAAATTCCCAATATTTATAGAGGAATAAAAATATTTATAGAGGAATAAAACCGATAATTCTTCACTTATAGGTTATTAAATCTTTAGGACTAACTCAACAAGTAGGCTGATCCTAATTTACAAACATATAATTAAAAATCTTTTCTTATTTTTTAAGTGTAAAGCACTGAGCCCAACAGCGAACTCATTAAGCAAAAGCAATTTCCATTTATAAGAGCTGAGATTCAGCTTTCCAAATACCTCATTTCTATTCCTCCAATTAGCATGCTACATATGGAAGATATTATACCAGATATCCTTCACCTTTTGTCCTCAAAGCTATGAGAGGGACCAAGTGTTCCTTATTTCCTGATGAATCCTTAATTACCTGCAATGTGACATATTCCTCCTTTTTTCTTTTTGATCCTACGATCAAAAAGGCAAAGCCAACAAGGCACAGTGTCTCACTCTGACCCTTTCATTCTATATATTTCCTAGTAACAGACTTTAAATAATAAACACTTGCAAATGTGTAGCACCCCCCTGCATTTCCTTCCAGCCTGTCAGTCTCTTCACAGAGCTGGGTAGTCTCTCAGCTAAATTCATGTCCACGATCAGTTATTCCACAAAGGGCGATGGAGATGTGCCATCCAGCCCACTGCTGTGTGCCCAGGATGGTGCCAGACCCTCAGGCCCCAGGCGCCCGGATGGTCACCAGGCATTACAGCACAATGAGCCTTTAGGTTGTGACATGACCTCAGACCTCAAACCCTGTGTGTTAACACGGGCATCACAGGGTGACACACACAGGAACTGCTGTCATCACATATTTCTGCGCTTAATCCCTGCTCTGAGAATATTCCAGCACCAAACCACTCCTGATAACAGCAAAGTGCATCAAGTAACATTTTTTATCTAACAAGTCTTACAAAATGCATGTGTCTCTTCATTTGGTACCCTGTCCCACAAATACAAGTAAAGCAAAGACAAAATGCCTACTTGCAAAAGAACAGCCAACTAGATGTGGCACTTAGCTATCAGCCTGGAGTCCCCATGTTGGCAGACCTCCATCAGGGCTGGACTGGCATTTAAGAAACCCTTTTTGGGTAAGTTTGGAATCCTGAAGTTGCTATCCAGTCTATTCTGGCAAAGAACTCTATTGCATAAAGTTGACAAAGCTCACTTTGGCCGACTCTATCCTACATCTGCCACGATTATCAAATGGTACTTTATACTTAGGACAGAGGCAGTGGGGACAACTACACCACCCTGGAGGG
This sequence comes from Oxyruncus cristatus, assembly GCA_013399855.1. Classification (NCBI taxonomy): domain Eukaryota; kingdom Metazoa; phylum Chordata; class Aves; order Passeriformes; family Cotingidae; genus Oxyruncus; species Oxyruncus cristatus. Next base: position 1,155,295 of record VXAY01001104.1, on the reverse strand, counting down.
CTTTGCTCAAGAGTGGTTTTATTAGAGCACGACAAAAACGCAGCTCCAGTTGATGAGCTGGGCCTGTGTTTTGCTTGGGTAGCACTGTGGTATGCACCTGCATGCTGTACCTAGAAAATGCAAGAATAGAATAAACCCACTCATGTCCTTTTTATTATTATGCTCTAACCTACTTTAGAATAGGATGGCATCACAGCAGCCCAAGCAGTTTTCCAAAAAGTATGTCTAACAGCAAGGTAAGTTGGTTTCATTATGTCTGTGGCCTTGACTGGAAGAGACGGTCTCTCCAGACACGTTTCTCTCACTGCAATTAGCACAGAAATCCTGTGTGTGAGAGCAATTGTACAGTCACACTTTACAGTACACGGCAAGTGAGGACAACAAGAGTGTGACCTGCCTATAAAACAATAACCTTATTGAAAGAAGTTCATTATCCCAAAACGATCTGGTCTTATTTGTTAATACTGCCTTTCTATTTCAGGCTCCCCAACGCTCCAGCTACAAGAAAAGCCCAATCACATGCTCAAATCCATGTTAAAGTACAAGCACAGTTTATAACTCAACACTTTCTGAATTACGATGTCCTTGGGATACAGTCGGTTATTTTTATTTCTCGCGCAGCAGTGATTCCATCTGGACCCAACACAGCTATCTCCTATCCAACAGGACAGCGTGCTCCCATGTGCTACGTGTCATCCCCGCTATCTCGGCTTTCCCTGGACTTCAGCTGAAAAAAAACGGAGCAACAGGGAGTGGCCTGTTGCACAAGGTAGCTCAGCTGCCCACAAGACTGGCCAGCAGTTAAGGAGGCACCAGGCGCTGATTGCTGGGACAATTTTCTGAACGATTGCTCCATAATGCTGTCTGGGTCAAGCCTGACCAGCTGCGAGGAAACCACCAGCAGAGACTTTGCAGGCTGTTATTGCCAGGCTATTTCACTACATTTAGAGGCAATATGACCATCTTACACCCACGTGAATGATTCAAGGTGCCCAAAGTATCAAAACAGCCACACATTTTGTGACAATCCGCTAATAACCATTAACATCCACAAATAAAAAAACTCACATCTCCATGCCAATATTAGTGTAATTACTTACTGTGCTCTTAGGGACTAACTTTAAACCATACAAACAAAACTGAAAAGCAGTAAGTACTGTGGGTTTTGGTTTGTGGGTTTTTGTTTTTTTTTTTTTTTTTTCAAAACATGGTTAATAAAAGAATAGTAATAATGTATCAGAAAAACACAGACGCAACAGAATAATTATCCTTCGCACTTGCACAGCACGTTTCATCTGAGAAACACAGGGTACTTGAAAGCCTGAAATTAATTCTAATTAAACCTCTCAGCATCCTATGTAGTTACATGACATCTACCGAGCGGTGAGTGAGACTCAGAGGTTTGGGAGGTTGCACAGGATGATACAGCTTGTCATTGGTGCAGTCAGAGCAAAAATCAAGATCCTGGCTTCCAGGTCTGATTTAACTGCTAGGCCACCCTGCTTTCCTTGGTCAGCACCAGGTTTTCTGCTAGAATAAAATGACAGATGAGGCAAAGGGAAGAGCAACCTATTTATATTCAAAAATTGTGAGATTTAATGACAAGCTAAATTGTTTTAATAACTGGCTATTTTCTTCAGGCTCTACATATGCTTCTCCATTCCCCAGTTTTTCATCTCATACATAGTCTAAGCATGTTGAATCAAGCACTCTGGAAGGGAAAGGTTTTGTCTGTCCACACAAGATGCATTTTCCAAATCTAGAATGATTTCAAAATACATATAATAGCAGCAGCCATCACAAACAGTTTTCCATTAGAAATAATTGTTAAAACATACATATTTAACTAACTGTATTTTAATGAGACTTTTAATTATTTTCAGTTGTCGGGAAAAAAAAAAAAAAAAAAAAAAAAGAGGGAAACTGAAGAATCCAGACAAGAGAAAAGATAGTGGGGGATGAAAAAGAAAGAAGGTGCCAATCAGATAACTGTTTAGACTAAAGATAAACAGTTCCTAAAGTTTCACTATACAAGAGATGTAACCTCTGCAAAAGACTAGATTTTTTTTCAGTCTTTTTTCTTACCTTACAGTTATTTAAACTATAAAGCAGAAGAAAAGCCTTTTTCAACCAGTGAAACTTGTTAAATGTCCCTCAGATCTGTTATTTGAAAAATATTAGCAAACTTAACAATCACAGCGATTATTTGCAGGTCACCAGGGAAAAGACATCATGTAAAAGAACCAACCATTCTGAATGCTGATGCCTCAGTTTCAACAATGTCATTCAAGATGTAATTGATTTTCATAAAAAAGTGCGATACATTTGGGAAAGGGGGAGAAAACTAATACTAATTCACAAAGAAAATTTAAGCCTCTCAGTCCCATACCCCATATAATTCCTACTGGCCAAGTGACTGAAGCTGACAGTTTACATGCAGCTTAACACAAGGAAAGCAGGATAGAAAATTACACATTTGATTGTAGCCATCCATAAAAGGGCAAGATCAGGGGAACAACAATAGGCAGGACAAACCATCGTGCTTAAAACAATTAAAATACATAACACAGGGTTAAGTCTATTTAAAAGTGTGTATGCTGAATTCACGCATTTTTTTCATAGAAAAATTACTTATCCTGATAATTTGGTTTCACAGTATTGAAAAATCTGGTCTATAATGAGTCATCAGTGGAACTAAGATATGCAGAACCAGATGGAGATGACAGAACAGCTGAGACTGGAAGGGACTTTTGGAGGGCCCCAGTCCAACCCCCATGCTCAGCATGGAGTCAACTGCAGCAGGTTGGTCAAGGCTCAGCTTTCGAGCATCCCAAGAGTGGTGACTGCTACCCCTTTGGGCAGCCTGTTCCAGTGTTGGACCAGCACCCTGGTGAAAAAGAATAGAATGGGAAAAGTATGAAAAAGTTCGATGCTGAGCCTCCTTTTTCACAAAGAAATGACTAGTATTGGGTATCTGAACTGCTGGATCTTGCCCATATAACCCACAAGCGTAAGGATGTTTGGTTTTTTCTTTCTTCCTAAGTTTTTTTGAGTTGAAGACCAGCTATTTCATGTGGCTTATGAGCAAACTGTAATTAATTAAACCAAGTAGCTGGAATCATCAACAGAAAAACCTTAGCATGCATTCCAGAGTGAACAAGTAAACAATACACACAAAAAACCAGATTAAAAACTACTGTAACAGTAAGCTGTCACTAATGGCAAAGATATTGCTGCTACAGAACCCTCACTTACCACCCAGACCATCATACAGAACTTCATTCTTTGCTGTTATTCTTTGGGTTCTTGGCGCTTAAGGAACACAGAAAAACTGTGATCCTGGAAGAACTCTGTGTTGGGACAGGGGGTTGGGGAGGAGGTGAGAGATGAAAGCTGCTATATCGCAATAGCAGATCACCTTGCCTCACATTTACCAAACTTCTTTTCCTGAGGAAAATGTCTTTCATATGAACTTCTACTTCTTAATTTAGCAATAAAACCTTCCTCTTTTTTATTTTTTTTAACTCTAGTAGCAGCTGCTTAAAATACATTTTGCAATTTTGTCCAGTCTTTCCATTAAAGGGGAAGGGGTATTTTTTTTTAATTTTTAAGTTTTTACCTGAAACTGTAGCGTTATGCTGGTACAGGACACCAAAAGGAGTAGGATAGGATACCATTCTCCAAAGGTCAGAGAATTGCTTGTTTTCTGCTTTGTGCTTGCTACACCTGAACACTTGCATGACTGAGCTAATCCTGTTTAATAAGCAGACACTCATTTTATGAGAGTTCTGCTTTTACAATCCTAGGCTTCTCATAGTCTGTAATCAAATTTTTATTCACTTCCATCTACAAAATAATTGAAACTTCCACACACTGGTTTTGGTTTTTATTGTTTTGTGGGTTTTTTTGTTTTGGATTTTTTGTTTTGGTTTTTTTTGTTTGTTTGTGTTTGGTTTTGGGGTTTTTTTAATTTTGTTTTGTTTTGGGGTTTTTTGTTTGTTTGGGTTTTTGTTTTGGTTTGGTTTTTCTTTTTTTTTTTGTTTAGTTTGTTTTTTGGTTTTTTTGTTGTTGTTGTTGGTTTGGGTTTGTTTGGGTTTTTTTTAATGAAAAGACAAGGAAAAAGGAGCACAAAAATTGGATTCATTCCACTGGAAAAATCCTAGTTCCACTGACCAATGTCACTGAGAGAAATCAAGACACAGAAAGGTTTTTTTTTTGTTGTTTCTTTGCAATGACAGTTGTCAAAACTGAGGGGACCAGAAAGGAAATAGTGTGATAGGGTTTCTGCTTTGCCACAAGGGCCTGCTAGATTACTTTCCATGTAGCCATTAACCTCTGAAGTAATGGATTGGCGTGTCAACCATTTCATTAGAGCAGCACAAGAAGAAGAATGACTCTGTGGTTAACACAGAGCACTGAAAGGCAATGAGAAAAGTTCCTGTTTGTGCCTGATACACCAGTGTGTAGGAATCAGGGCTAAATTTGATCAGTGATCCACAGAAATGTCAGTCCATGGTGTCCTGCCCAAGACATCTTACCTCTCAGTCTTTCAGAGCACTAATAGTTCCTATAAAGTTCCTGGTTGTCCACTATGGCCATCATCACCCAAAGCTAGGCACCCAGATTTGCACGATTTACTTTGCAAATGTGAAGGCCTCAGTCTCTAGGACTCAGAAGTTGTGTTTGATGTGTTTACATGCCTCTCATCTAGGATGCAAAAGCTGTGATGGGATCAGAGGCCATTGGCTAAGTAACGCACTAATACAGGTAAAGGCACTTCCCATAAAGACCTGTTTGGCTCCAGGTGCTTTCAGATGAATACTGTTCAAAAAAACCCACATGACTGTGTTTTGAAATCAAAATAAGCAAAGTCTTACTACAACAGGCACTACAGATTCTATTTATGAAACAATACAGTGTGAGGTCCAAGGAATACTCACCAGAGAGCAAGGTATATGTTTTTATATACATATCACACGTGTGCAGCTTACAATATTGTGCAAGAAAAGGGTGTGTGTGGTTTGGATCTTTGTGGTGGGTTTGGCTAGGGTAGAGTTAATTTTCTTCACAGTGGCTGGTATGGGGCTATGTCTCAGATCTGTGCTGAACACAGGGTTAATAATATATATATGTGTTCTGGCTATTGCTGAGCAGGGCTTGCACAGAGCCAAGGCCTTTTCTGCCTCACCTTCTGCCATGTTCAAAGGGAAGCTGGGGGTGCATGGGAGGTTGGGAGGAGACACAGTTGGGACAAAGAATTCACAAGAGCACTAAGCATTAGGGCTTGGTCTCACATTTAAGATAAACCTGGGATCACAAACTCAGAACCCTCGTTGATCTCATTCAGAAAGCTCGTTCTCAGACCCTGGAGCAGACCTACCACAGTGGACCTTGAAGGTACATCTGAAGACAGACACAGTAGTGTATCCCATCAGTGCAGTGCAGTGAAAATTTATCTGTGATGTAGGACACCTGGCACACGTACCAGAGCCTGTGTAAGGGCCTGAACGATGTACACCTTTCAAGGCCTGAGGTCCATTATGTTCCACTGGGACTCACAGTATGATGCTCACGGTGCAGCAAACAGAACGAACCCTTGGCCAATGGTTGCAGCACTCAACTGTCAAGGACAGCAAAACTGAACAGCTTCAGAGACCTAAAGAATCTGGCAGTGGCACCTTTCCTTGACAAGCTGGCTAGGAGAGCACTGGTGAGCATGTTGCCCTGGCTGAATCACACACCCCATTCCCAGGGTGAAGGCCCAGGTGTGTAGGGCAGGGTTATGGGGGTGCAGGTGAGGCTGTGTTGGTCTGTGGTTGTGCACAGCACCACAGGGATGTTATGGGGGTGCAGGTGAGGCTGTGTTGGTCTGTGGTTGTGCACAGCACCACAGGGATGTTATGGGGGTGCAGGTGAGGCTGTGTTGGTTATGGCACCACAGGGATGCAGAGGACCTTACAAGCAGCAGTGCTGTCCAGCACACACCCCATGCAATGCAGCAGCCCTTCCCAGCTGCAGTAAATCAGAGCTGCCGCACAGAACCTGTGGGGCAGGACCACAGCATCTCATGGGCAACAGCTCGCAGTTACACACAGAAGGACAGGTCATTTCTGTGATCTTCAGCCCATGGTTCTGAATACAGTGAATTAGGTTCAATCCATGTGAGATAAACTGATTCCTGGAGCTGAACTTCTGTTCAGAAGCATTCCAACTCTGCCTGTGTAACATAAGTTTGCTGGTCAGGCCTTGCTACCCAAAAGCAGCTGGTGGCTGAATATTTTGGATCTAGATTACCAGAGCAGGTCCTCTCATTCCAAAACATCGTCACTTGTCTTCTTCACCTATGTTCTGCTAGTTGTTTCTTGCCCTAGAATAGAACTGAACAGAAATTTTTAAAAAGCCAAAAAACCCCCCAAAAAACCACAAAACCCCCCAAAAAACAAACAAACAAAACCCAAACAACAAACAAACAAACAAACAAACATAAACAAAACCGAAAAACCCTAAACCCAAACAGATAATTTGAGAATTTTCAGGCAGAAACCAGTGTGCAGCATACATGTGTGTATGGGCACCAGAGTGATCTTCTTTATCCTTGGAGGCATAGGAGAAATTGCACTTTTATTCTCTTCTAGTGTCTGCCTCCCTGATTCATGTTACCTTTTCACCCCAGTTAACATTCTTGCAAGGAGCATGCAAAAATCAAAGAAACAACCATGTACAACTAGGGGCAGTGCCCTGTTTTACAACAAAAAGCAGACGGCTGTAGGCATTCTTCAGAAATTGAAAAGCTAGCAAAAAAAGGGTGTGTTGGGGTATATGAATTTTAACTTCATAATTACCCTGTTATTTAAAGCTAATGAATAATTACTACAGCAACCTTGCTGTCATACAGCATACACCTACTCACCCCCAGCTCAAGATGAAACCAGAGAACCACATTTGGGGCCTAATCCTCCAAATACATCTTACTGAGTTTAACACTTGGTTTGCCAGCATCTTATGGCATCAAGCACTATTTACTGAATTTAGATCCTTCAGTGGCATTCGTTGGTCTCAAAACAGTTTCAAGTTAATCACATCAGGGTGTGTGGGGGGTTATACTTCAAAATTCTTGACAGTAACTCTTCTATTCACAGAATCACAGAATCAGCTGGGTTGGAAAGGACCTCCGAGATCATCAAGTCCAACCCTTGATCCAACACCACCGCGGTTACCAGACTATGGCACTCAGTGCCACTTCCAGCCTCATCTTAAAAACCTCCAGGGATGGAGAATCCACCACTTCCCTGGGCAGCCCATTCCAATGGCTGATTACCCTCTCTGGAGAGAATTTCTTCCTCATATCTAACCCAAACGTCCCCTGGCAGAGCTGAAGACCATGCCATTCATGTTTACATTCTCCTTTCAATTCTTCGTTGGAATTTCTTCTAACATTTAAAACTTATTACGTGCTGAACTTTCCCTCAGAGGTGCTGCTGACAGGGAAAGAACAAACGCAAAAACCTTCATCAGTGCGTGTGATTCACAGTAACTGAGGAATCCCAAAAGTGAAAGTAAATTCAAACAAATTGAGGTGAAAACTTTTGCAACTCTTACAACACTGAAACTTTGAACAATTAAGGCACAATAGGGCCAGTACTAGGAAAGTTAAAATGGCTCTCCTATAAGCAAATTTTATTTGCATTTGCCTTTAAGCAAAGCAGATTTTCTGACTACTGTGTGCTCCTGTATGAGAATCAGGTTAAAAACAATGTTTGGAGAAAAAAAAAAGACAGAAAATGCTAACCTTGAATGTGCTTTCCCCACATTATCCCCTCTCCAAGAAAAATACAGGTGAGAGGTTGATTCTGGGGAAGAGTGGTGCAAGAGAAGACAAAATCCCACTAGAAGTCTGGGTTACCAGGAAGGAATAAATACTTTATCACCCTAATGGGAAGCAGGTAGACTTTATTCAAGTGTATTATCAGCAGTGAAATCACTGTTCCATACAGAAAGAAAACAGAAATAGGCCTGCTTTAGGCAAATGTGGGGTTTTGCTGGGGGAAGGGTTGGATTTTTGCTTCAGGTTGGTTGGTTTGTTTGTTTGAAAGACATCCATGGAAGAGCCCAGGAAAAGAATGGAAGTTGTCTCACATAGCAAAGCACTGACCCTGGCTCACTTCTGAGCACAGGGAAAAGAATGTGTGCAATGTGTCTCCTGTCAGAAGGGAGAAATAGGCCAGCCCTTCTCTCACCAGCACAGGAGGAGATGCACAGAAACATTGTGAGGACCAAAACCCAGCGTACAGACTCAAACTCACTCCGTCTTTGATGGTTCTTGTCACCACAATTGCAGAGTTCTGCCAAAATAAGCCTATTTGTGCATTCTTATGCAAAATAAACAGGGTCATCTATTTGTCATTACCACTAAAATTGAAACATGTGTATTAAATAGGACTACCTATACTGTAAAAGAATTTAAGACTAATTTCTAATGCCCATCACTTAAAACCTCTGTTCAGAACTCATACCTTTTCTGCCCATTAACACTGTTTTGATGACATTTCTCAGCTAGAGTTGCTGTTTGCTGGTATAATGCAAAAGAAAAACTATCAGCTACATATACACTGTAGCAACATAAAGCAGAGTCAGTTAAAAGATATGAGATTGTATTGTCTTCTCTGTCAATCTTGGAAGTATTTTGATACTTCTAATGTAACAAGCTCTTTCAGTACAGACACGCAAAATAGCCGTCACTGGCATCACAGCAGCCTCACAACCTGCAGGCTGTAATTTCCAAGGTGGCTTGCTCATTTTGAGCTATCTTTCCAGAATCAGCTTGACACAGATGTCATGTTCCCCACAAGAAAACAATGACATGCAATCCCCATTTTAGTGCTGACAAAGAGACCTGAGCAGATTTCCAGTGACGAGAAAGAGAACAAGCGGAATTTGGGCAAACTTCCTGGATTCCATTACTATGACTAAAACAATTCCCTTTAACAGCCAAAAGTAAATCCAGACCTCCACAATTTTATTTCTCTAACAAGGTGAAGTACAGGCTAAATGCATGTAAACATCTTCCATCTTTGGAACTAACTGAGCATGATTTGCTTTGGACATTGAATTTATTTGGTCCTTATACAACCTCAGTCATAAGAAAACTTTATCCTCAGTAGGTGTTTCTTACCTGAAAGGAAAACTTAATATTATTATAAACACCAGAAATATGTTTGGCACTGAACAGGTTACCTGAAGACAGGAAATACATGCATAAAGTTAAGTCAACTGTCTGTTGGAACCTTTATTTTCTTGAGCTCTGTGTTATGGAGTTTGAGTTCTCCACAATAATCTGGCCATTCATTGCTGTGCAGGTCTGAACGCCGGGCTAGATCAGCCAGTGTCAGCTGGACAGAGGCACAAGCCTGAACCACTAAGGAAAGATATGTATATGACAATTAGAGAATGCACAGCAGTAATTTTATGTAGAAATATTTTGTCTCGCTCTCCTCCTTTGACTGCTCCATAAGGAGCATGAGATGTATCTCCTCACCAGTTCTCAGTTATACAGACTAAAATAAACCAAACCCCCTCTCTGCTGATGTGAAACAAGCAACTGAAAAATCAGGAAAGGATAGAAGTCCCACCCTGGAAATCCCAGCCCTTCAAGTGATATCACTTGTGACACGCTGAGGGTGGCAGACAGGTGCCAGCAAGACAGCAGCCTAAGCTGAGCAACTTCACGTGCAACCAGCACAAGAGCACAAAAGTTGCCAGACAGGCACTGCTGCTCTAGTCAAGCCTTCTGGGTCACAGAACAGAAATTCACTCTTCTGACCACAGCAGAAGACACAGACCACCAAAAAACACCCAGGAGGAGAGGTCGTGGTGCTTTCTCAGGGAAACAAAATGGGGCAAGTTTATCACTCAGAGTAAAATAAGTCATTGTTAGAGTGGACATGTTCTGCTCTTGGCCCTGTTTTAGGACTGCTTTTCCCCCTGGTGGAGACACCAGGCAGACAAGTCCAAGTAAGAGCCTCTCACACCACAGGGCTCCTCCAGTGCGTTCTGAGCTACCTCTTCCATGGGAACTGTTGTGAAACAATGCTTGTTGCTCTACAAGAGGGTGGTGGAGTAACACAAGAGAGGCCCTGACAGTTGTCTGACTGTTGTCTTTAAGAGGCGAAACACATGGAACTTGATTTATCATGGCTTTAGTCCCCTCAGGATTTTTCCACCTCCTCCTCCTCCTCCTCCTCTCCTTGTCAAGAAGAGGATGGAAACTATGAAGAAAAGAATAATGAATGTAAGGCACAGAGATAACAAGAAGAGCCTTTTCCATTGAGAGGGATGGAGGAGGAGGAAGGGCAGCCTGGGCATGGAAGGAGCAGTCCAGAGCTTGTTTGCAGAGGAAGGAGGGCAAACTAAAGGGTCAGATATCACTGACCTTAAAACTCCTCTTGAGGTGCTGTCTCCAGAGTGAAACGGCACTGGTGTTTGTCACCTTTCAATACCCACCTGGCCACCTTGCTTCCATTGGCTTTGGGCATTGACTCCCTCACCATGTGTGCTCCTCAGTGCTAGTTGACTTACACCAGCTCTCCTGAGAGACCCTGTGGAGACATGGGGAAAGAGGCAAAGAAAGGCCAGGCAACTGAAGACAGTGATGGTGCAGCACAAGCTCTGGTTCTCAATTCACAAGCAGGGGAAAAAAGACAGGTGGATAGGACAAACACTGCTGAATCTTTGTTATTAAATGAAACCAACTCTCATTATTTCTGCACCTGCCTTGTAATTGTGACAAGCAGGGTAAATGCAAATGCATTCTAGTTAATTTTAGTTTTCTGAAACCACATAAAAATCAAACAAAATTTGGATTTGGAATATTATCCATGTTGAAACAAAGCTTTACAACACCTTCTGAAACAGCCATAAAGCTGTTGCTGCATATCAAAACAATGTCAAGACAGCCCAGTGTGTGTTAATGGGGCAGCTTTACAGTACATTACACCTCAGCTATTTTTATAGATTTATAAGAACTGAATTTCCCAGTTGTTCTATCTTCCCGCAGGCATGACTGTCATGGATATAAGTCCTTCACCCACCCACTGTATGCAAAATGTTAGATACTGAGTGCCCAGGACCACACTGATTACTCACACAAACAAAAGGACCCTGTGGGTAAACACCCAGCTTCAAAGCTATCGTTGTCTTCCCTTAAAAATACACTTCTTTTCAGAAATGCAGAAGCTCTGAAAAACCACAGGAACAGAAAGAGTAAAGCAGCCAGTATTTCAGTTTCATAATATATCCTACTACAACAACTCAGTACCAAAAAGGGTAGACACTGGAGCCTGGATGCACAGTTTTGGAATTCCAGTTAGTGAAAGGGGCCTGTAGCAAGCTTTATACTTGTACAGTGAGCAAATCCACTAATCAATATCCTTACTAGTACATGCTGGATCTCATGGGTTAGGAGTTTTTATGAAGCCTTCGTAACATGCGTCTCCCCAGCTCTATTTCTACCTATCATTAGTTTTTGTTTCCATGGGAGCTCTCCAAGCATTAACCTTACAAAAGTCACCTGAATTACTGAGAAACAGGGAACAAAATATCTGCAGAGATTACCCAGCTGTGCCCAGAGATTTAAAGCATCATGTACATTTTTTTCAGATGACTCCCAGCTTGCAGGCATTTGGTCCACATGGAGGTAATCCTGTTGATCTATTGTGTCTTTCAAGAGCCCCCTTCTTGATCTGTTGGGTTTTTTTATTACATGACACGAACTGCTATTTATATCCTAGCAGTGAAGCAGAAAATCTCTCATGATTTAATGAGTCTATGGGTAAAAATAATTTTAAAATACATGCCACCCTTGGAGATCGAGAAGATTTGCCACAATTTAAGACCCTGCATGGTTTATTAAGCACAGAATAACACATCTCAAAAGACATTCAATGAACCAGAAGAACGCTATTTAAATGATTTGTGGATGGTCAGTCAGGGAACATTTAATGCATTTCTGATGATGGAGCATTATTTAATACATGTTCAGAAACAGACAGAAGTAGATATATGAAAAGACTACTGGGAAGGCATCCACCACCACAGATCCTCAACACCAGACAGTTGTTGAGTACCCTCTGAACTGCAAGTTTGGTAGCAGCAGAATTTTAGGTTAACGGAAGCCCACGTCATAAAAACATTTTTTGAGTCGTGCCTCTGTAGAAAATTCAGGAAAAAAGCTACAGCAAATCTGTCATGAAGACTTCAGCATCTCCCCACAGAGTAATTGGGAAGCCAAATTCTGACTTACCTGCTCCATCAGAGCTTCGGGCTGTAGTCTCAAGCACCTACTCAAGCCAAAACAAATTCAGATGACCTAGATAAGTGTGTGACAGGGGTGGCAGAAAGTAGCACATCCTGCAACAGAGGAAGATCTTGAATATCAGACTATTGTTAGAGCACAGGTAAGGCTTTTGCTATTACCTGAGAAAGCAGAGATGCAGACATGGCATTGGCAAAGCTGAAAACTGTTCACATTTGCTTATCAAAGGACAGCAGCTCATATCAGCAGTACCTGGAACAACAGAGGCCTGAGCAGGGTATGAGACCTAAAAAGAACTCGATCTGACCCCCTGTTCTGAGTTGTCTTCTGCAAACTTACCTGGTTAATCTGCCCTTAACACAACCTGCCCCAGAGGGCTCTTGCAGAGCAGCTGTGGCAAAGACTGTGAGGCATACTGAGGACAGGGAATGGATGCCAGCAAGGAACTGCTCTTCTGTCTGTGCACTGTATTCCTTTCCCTTCAAGTTAACAGGGACTGGAGCAAAGCCTTTTGTAATGAACATAACAGAAGATGATGAGTTGGCCTCAAAGCAGTAATAAAAAAAAAAAATTTAAGAACTCTTATAATAAAAAACGCATTCATATAACTGGGTTTTATTATTTCCCACAGTTTTATTTTAATATATGACTCAGGGTGTGGAGATGAAGGTGTGATTCAGAGCAATAATGGGACTTTAAAAGCTTGTGCCACAGGGGTGGGCTAGGCCCTCTGGTTGCCAGTTACAGGAAGCCTCTAGTCAAACAAAACTACTACCCAGGTCCACGTATACTTTGTCCACATAAGATAAAATGTGCATAAGGCATGGTGGGTATACTGGAAGAAACACAGAGTAGATATATGAAGATAGAAAATAGTGTGACTAGAGACCAGCAGAAGTGAAAGCACTTTAGATGCTGTTAAGTATTGGTAGCACTTAACATAAGGTGCCAGAAGGAACACCTGGGTACATGTTGGGTCTTAGACCTTGCAGAGTATTTAACCAGACCCTTTAGATTTTGGGAGGCTGAGCACCCTGTGACCCACGCACCACACGGTGCCACCAGCAATCACTGCTGGGTAAGCAAGGGGTGCTCAGGTAAAGCAGATGTATTCAGCCGTGGGAGCATGCAGGTGCTCATCCAGCACACTTGTCTGTGGCCTTCTGCACACACCTGCCATTGCTCCATTGGGAATCACCACCATTTCAGAAAATTGTTTGCTCCCCTTCCTTCAACAGGTCATCTGGGGAACTGTCAGTGAAAAGAAGCAGATGTTGTTTGTGAATCAAAGGAATATGCTAAGCCTCACAAGGAAGTGCAGCATTCAGCCATAGCCAAGTTAAACAAGATCCTTTGATTCGTCACTGGCTCCCCAAAGCCCCAAAGATTTGCTCTGAGCTCAGCTTGAATGGCCAACAACTCAGGTAGAAAAGCACCAATTTGTCTGAGCTGTCAGCAGCTCCCTGAGCTATTCCTGAAACACTACAGGACTTGACTGAACAATTTGAGACTTTCCAGCTGAAAAGATTCCATGTGCCACAATATTCCAGTTCAGTATTCCAGGCTGACCAATATTCCAGTTCAACAAAGCACTTAAGCACATTTCATTAAGAGCACTTGCTGAACAGTCTATTGACCTATAGTTCCACAAGTGATACAAGGTCTAAATTATCAATATTTTCAACACTGTGCACCATGTAGTGCTGGATTTCTACACCCCAGTGCTTTAGGACTGGCTGCACTTGGATGCTTTTGAGCAAGATTTCCCAAGAAAAGGAGAATTTGCAGTCACGCTGTGGGTATGTCTGTCTGTCCACGTCTTCCGAGTCTGAAAGGAGGATGAAGACGGTCAGGGGGCGTGTAAGCACATCTGCAGGGTGTGAGGAAAGGAGTACGAAAGGCAGAGTACTGAAGGGAGGCAGAAAGAAGCCACTGAAATTAGGGTGAGCAGCACGGAGGCATCCTGCAGCAGCATTTGTTGTGTGAATGTACAGAATACTACTGGAAGACAGGTCAGTGAGATTACAAGCAAAACTCCGAATTCTGGTCCTTTCTGTTGTAGGGACACAACCTTTCAGAGTTTACAAATTCCCATTCCTCTTCCTTCTTGTGATGTGCAGACAGCACATGAATACCAACACCCGGCTGACACTGCATCCTTCCAAGAGGCTGATGTGATCACACGAAGGATGATTAGCCAAATGCACACACTCAGAGAACAGTCCAGCTGCTTCCAACATAATCTCCTTCTCTATTGGCAAGTTGCTCCAGAAAGAAGAAACATGCTGCCTTGGAGAATCTTCTGGTTCTACTTGCGTTTGTGCAGGCTGCCCCCTGTTTGGGTTGAGGGCCCTCTGCCCTCTCAGTAACCCTACAGAGAGGTGCAGCCAGAAAATCTCATTGCACCCACCCACCTCCTGAATTTCATCAGGCAACACCCAAAGAGCCTAATCCCTTTCTAGGGAAAGGGGCAAGCAGGAGAAAAATCTGATGCTATCATGGAAAATGTTTGGGATGATGCACTGCACAGCAAATCCCCCACTCCTGTAATGACACTGTCAAAGCCTAAAACAAAGAAAAGGCATCCTGTGCCTTCTCCACCTGAGAAAGTTCACCACTGATAATAGCAAAGGATAATGCAATACATACTACAAGTCTCCAGGCAGATTGCAACAGGAAGGAAACATCTGGTTGAGAGATAGGCAACCAAGTCAGAGAGGTAAGAAATTTGTCCTAGATCACATTATGCACCAGTGCCTGAGCATCATTCACTGCTTGCTGGGCCAGGGCATGTTGCAGATGTGAGAGAATGGGCTTACTGGCAATCCTACATACCCACAGCATCCCCGCTCACATGCAGCTTTTCCTTAAACACAAATTGGTTTTCCTGGGAGCTGTTCAAGGCTGACAGGTTAAAAAAGGCCACCCAGTACTGACAGGAATCCAGCAGTGCTGCAGTAGTCTTGCAGTCCATATTCTTCAAATATGGTGCGAGGAAAGAAAGGTTTGGTGGGGCTGGTCTGATGCACCTGCGTGGGACAGGTGTACAGCGCTGCATACCCACATCTCCCCCACATCTCCCTCCTCTCTGCTTTGGGCGTGAGCAAAGCTCAAAAGCAACGCAGTCCTTTCAGTCTGAGTGCACCTGTACCCTGCAGCAAGCAGAAAGGAGGGGTGGGTGCATGACCCAATGTACTTGCGAGAGCCTGTCATCTCTGTCTCAGCAAATTTTGGGGCCTGAGTTTGTCATTAGTGGGGAAGCCAAGCCCAGATTTTAACTTCCTTGCAGCTCTGTTTTCCCTGTTTACCTGAGAAAATGATTTAATAAAAATTATTCCAGCAGGTTTACAGTGTAGTTTCTGTGAACTCTTTTAATAAGTAGGTACTGGAGGGGATGTGTATGAACTCCAAGCACAATACACTTAAACCAAATATAAATTTCTGTCTGTAAGACAACTCCTCATTTTGCCATGGGAAAATCTATTTTATTTGAGGTTCTCTGTGCAAGTATTCACCAATACATTAAGTGAAGAGCATGATACATGTTCTAACTTTGTTATTCTTCCCAAAAGTGATAATGTTGTACGGGTAAGAAGTGTTATAATTTCCTTACTATTCCATGGTACAATAGATGAATGAGCTTTCACAGAAATGTGAAAAAAGTGTGTTTTTGTATTTCAGCCACTGTTAGAAAACCTAGTGTGCCAAAGTGCCTTCCCCATTCTCTGAAGCACACAACAAAATTACGTTCTACAGCGAAGTCTGCACCTCCAGCAACCCTGCAAAGCACATTGTGTGGCTCCATTGGACACTTTCAGGCACAGCAGTCCCATGTGTGCTGCACAGGTAAGGAACACACCTTTGCAGGAATTACACCAGCTAGCAGCTGAGACATGACAGCTTCTTGTAGCACCCCTCCATGGAACAGGCCACCCTGCATCCTCCAGGGAAAGCCAATAGGTTCATGTAAAGGCTCTCTCCCAGGGCATACAGTTCACAGGCTTCTTGAAAGGCTGCTCCTCTCTGTTTCTCTGCTGTTAACACCTCACAGCTGAGTCCCAGTAACTGGCTGTGTAAGCACTTCTAGTCAGTTCGAGGGCAAAGCCAAACAAGTTCGTTCAAACCACTGCCAGGTGGCTCAGCTAACTTGTTTTATTTTGTCCTGGAAGACTCAGGAGTCTTCACAGGTCAGGAAGAGTTGAGAGGGAGCTCTAAAATCCTGGATGAATGAAGTTAACTGGCATCCTAAGCATTGCCCTTTGAAGGCAAAGCCAAGACAGGTTAAGCTAAACACCACGACTTTGCCTCGACACCATGAATTATCGGCAAGACAGTACCCAAAAAGGCAGGAGGCAGCAGTGTGCTCCAATCACTGAACTAGCAGTCCAGAGATTTCCTCTAGAGCTGACTTGCCCCCTACATGCAGAAAGCTGCTTTGTCCCGTACCTTGAATGCAGGCCCAGAGCACACCAGCACAGCCCCACAGACATGCCCTGGGCCGCCAGAGAAAGCTGGGTGCAATCCTCACTTCCCAAACCACTGCAGGAGCCTACAGAGCACTCAGCAGGGGCAGAGCCAGCAGATCCCAACTGTGATCACACCATGCTGTCAAAATGAAGGACTAGGTATGGTTTCAGACAACTTAAACACAATCAGAAACAGAATTCCAGAGCTAATGCCATTAGCAGAACTAATGTTTCTTGAAGTCTTTAACACAGACTATACCTTTTCTGTGACCTATGGATCATGGTGATAATGGCTGGCCTGATCAGCCTTTGTGCCTTCATGCCTTCACCTAAATTACAACTGAGCCATACTCAGACTGGCAGAATGTTCCCCATCCTCTCTCTTTCTATTTTGCTTCTCCGTGTATCAGACATGGACACCCAAGTGCATTGCACAGCCAGCACTGGACTGTCCCAGTTGCCCTCACAGAGGGGGCTCACTCCCTCAGTGGCACACTACATAAAACTGTGCTTTGCAACATAGGCTGAAGGGTTATTTGATTTTTTTTTTTCAATGACAGCATGAGCCCAAACCCACGTAAACAAGACTGTTACTACTACAGCCATTTCAATCTTAAACTTACATGCCAAACTTTGAAAAATAAGCACTTAAAATAATATCAGAGGAGACAGTTGAGATCACATTTACCGTAAAATGCTGAGTTACAGACCCAGAGTGCCATCTAGTGCACTTCTCTGACAAGAAGTGGGAAGAAGAGATGATGTGAGTCGTGGCTTTTGTGTCCAATAGGGAACTTCTTTCAGAAGATAAAGGGGAAGTGGTAGATATTAACTAATTTCCTTTAAACTAGGGCTTTTAACCCTGCCCAACATATCGTATTCATAATCAAGATGATATAAGAGCCAAGTGACAGTGGTCATATAACCCATGTAACTGGTTTAAAAAATAATAATAAAAAAATCCCTATCCCTGTTGAGGTAATTATTCACAAGGCACTGACAAACCAGAAAGAAATCTCAAGGTGGGTCCCCTGGAATCTCTTCAAGAACCAATATAATTCATTTTGAGTGACCAAACAGATTAAAACCTCATGGGTTCACCAAGTGCAGAAGTGAGGAATAAAATTCAGGATGATCTCAGCTGACTGGTGAAATGGTGTAAAGTCAGGATGCTGCTATTTAGCTGAAAAAGTGCAAGAAGAAAGAAAGGATATAGCTTACATATGCAGAACAGGAAAGGATGGGGTAGGTAGCAATGCAGAGGAAAAGGACCTGGGGTTCTCTTAATGAGGGACACCTAGACACCTAGACACACTAGACACCTAAGTCAACAGGCACAAATTAGACTGGTGATTTAAGAAAAGCTTTTTGGTTGTTACAGTGCTGAAATGTTGAAATACAGTGTTGTCAGAGGCCTTTAAAAAAGCACATAAAACAAGTGTTCATTCTGAAATTGATCCCCTTTTCAGCACTGCATTTCAGTGTGCTCTGATAACACACCAGTTGTACCAATGCTTAACTCAAAATGGGTTCTTTTGGTAACTCTGGCTCCAGAAATCTCATTCATCAACAACATACAGTTAGCTCTTTACATATTCTACTTTCACTCATCTACTTATGAAGTGTCATGAAGTGTCTCTGAAGGGGTAATACAATTTGAGCACACAACGGCTCACTTCATGTAGATGGATATTTAGAGTTTTTACCCAGGTATCTACGTGTCTAACAGTTCATACCTGATGAATTACCAACCTAAAAGACAGCAAACATTCCAGTCACCAGGATCTACAGATAAAAGCCTGCTGTTCAAAGGAGTGAAGCAGCTGGCCCCGAATGTTCTGTGCATTGTCAAATTACGGTCCTTTATGGAGGCCATGGAGTGAGTTATCAACACTAGCAAGCCTCTGCTGTGCACAAGACCCAACCCACCTGGCTGGCCAGGGGAAGCCAGTTGATGTGATCTTTTGGGATTTCAGTAAAGCTTTCAATACTGTCTCTACTGGGATCCTCCTGGACAAACTGCCCAGCCCAGAGCGGGATGAACACACCCTGTGCTGGGTGAGCAATTGGCTCAGGGGGTGGGCACAGAGGGTGGCAGTGACTGGGGTGACACCAGACTGTGACCTGTCACTGCTGGGGCTCCACAGGGCTCCATCCTGGGCCCTGTGCTCTCCAACATCCTCATCAGTGACCTGGACACAGCACTGGAAGGGACACTGAGCAAGTCTGCAGGTGACACAGAACTGGGAGGGGCTGTTGAGTCCCTTGAGGGCAGGGAGGCCCCTGCAGAGAGGCCTGGACAGATCCGAGGGCTGGGAATCACCAACCATGGGAAGTTCAACAAGGGGAAGTGCCGGATTCTGCCCTGGGATGGGGCAACCCCGGATGGACGGACACACTGGGAATGAGAGGCTGGAGAGCAGTGCTGGGAAAGGGCCCTGGGGGTGCTGGTGGGTGCCAGTTGTCCCTGAGCCAGCAGTGCCCGGGCAGCCAGGAGGGACAACCCTGTCCTGGGGGCAGCAGGGAGGGGATTGTCCCGCTCTGCTCTGCCCTGGGGCGGCCTCACCTCAATATTGGGGCAGTTTGGGGGGACACAATGGAAGGGAGAGATGGAGCCATTGGAGAGTGTCCAAAGGAGGGACACGGAGATGGGGAAGGGCCTTGATTTGAAGCCGTGGGAGGACACTGAGGGCACTTGGTGTGTTCAGCTGGAGCAGAGGAGACTGAGGGGAGACTTCAGTGCAGTTCCAACTGCCTGGGCAGGGGCAGAGGAGGGGCAGGACTGAGCTCTGCTCTGGGGGGACCAGGGACAGCACCCAGGGAAGGGCTGGAGCTGTGTCAGGGCAGGCTCAGGTTGGATCTCAGCAAAAGGTTCTTCCCCCAGAGGGTGGTTGGCACTGACCAGGCTCCCCAGGGCAGTGGGCACAGCCCCAAGGCTGCCAGAGCTCCAGGAGGGTTTGGATGATCCTCTGGGGCACAGAGGGTGACTCTTGGGGATGGGCCTGTGAAGGGCCAGGAGTTGGGCTCGATCATCCCTGTGGGTCCCTTCCAAATCAAGATATTCTGTGATTCTACGAGTTAGCCTCTTTATCGTATTTCAGAACAGTTCCACACTTGCGGGTACCCTTTTCCTGTTGCCATTATTGGAGAGCAGAATAGCTACCCAGAACAAAAGCCACTCTGGACATTTTTCTCCTTTACTGAATTAGAGAAAAAGATTCTGCCTTCCCTTTTCAAATGTACATCCTCCATTTTCTTGTGCAGGTACTGGGGAGTCACACAGGAGTCACATACTAATGCATCTTCTTCTGCTGTGGCTTTCTGAAAACACAGAGGCACAATGGAAAATTGTATTAGAAATACAACGAGCACCATTTCCCACCTTTATCTTAGAGACTGAACACAACAGAGTAAGGTATGGAGAATAAGATGCTCTCATCAAGTAACTTGATTTTGTACTGGAACAACAGGCTTCCCACAGACACTATCCAACATAAAAACCTTATTCTCAAGTCTATTAGCAATTCAGAACACTTTACAATCCCATTACTCCCAAAATTTCCTTTTGCTAAACCAGTCAGCCCACTGCACTGTTTAAAGATACACCACAAGATAGGTTACCCTTCCAAGTAGCTATTTCCCATCTGCTGTTTATGGTGACCCCACTAAATTCAAAGTTGAATTATCCTTTAATAACTATTGTTTAACATCGGTTTCAGTTATGTAGGGTTGGATATATTTTAAGACAATAGACGTTTCTTTAGATGGATAAAAAACCAGAGCGAGACTGGAAAGAGTGTCTGCTATCATGGAGAATTTTTATGTTTCTTTAACCTTGCCCCCTTCCCATATATCAAAGACCATTGAGTTACATCACCCCTTTAAGAATGGCATATTAAATTTCCTTCATTATGTCTTCGCAAAATACAAAACTCAAACTGCATCGTTTGCTTTTCTTTTTTTAGAGCGTAAGTAGCAATGAATGAAATAACTCATTCCAACAGCTTCAATAATTTCTGTACATTTCAGAACATGGAGAAAATGAGGACAAAAATGGCAACAAAAGAGAACACATGCAAGCTTCATTGCATCCTCTCTGAGCAGTTGCTATGCAGCAATTGCCTTCCTAAAAAGAACTTTGGCTTTTTTGCTTACTAACATTTCGTCATTCAAGTAGATACAGTATGTTCAGATCCAAACCAATCTAAGTGAATTCTTTGCTCCGAGAGCTGTCTCAGATAACTACTAATTAGAATGTACATGCCCTCTGACTTGCTCATTTTGAAACTATATTCACAGTGGGGCAGAATACACAACCTAAATAAGCAGCCAATGCTACCACAAATGGAGAAAAGTCCTCTCTTCACTCCCATGCACAAAACACAGAGAACCAGGCAGGCACCCAGCCTGAAACGAAAAAAAAAAAGAAAGAAAGAGCATTTTTTGGCAGTTAATGTGGGCAACCTTTGTCACTGCTGTCTTTTCCAACAGGTTTCTGGCCCACTGCTGCTTTATACTCCTATGTTCTGCTATGGATATTGTGGGCATATCGAAAGCCTGTGTTTTAAACAGCCACCTCCTTAATCATTCAGCAATAGTAAAACACTTAAAACTTTGAAAAGGACAATAATTTATTATGCACACACTGGGAAAAGAACCAGTAAATCAGTGGTCTTTATATTGATTTGGGTAATGAATGTATCCTCTTTCCAAGGATAAATGGGAAAAATTAAGTACTCTACGGGGGTCCACGATTACAATCCTAAATTAAGGTATTGCACAGATTTCTTGGCTGCACCCCCTTGCCCATAAACTTCAATCCATTCAACAAGAGTAGGAAGGGGCTGTGCTGTTGCTGCTGCTGCAGAGCCACCATCCTCCTCCACCACCACCAACACACCCCTTGCCCACCAGGTAGTCAGGCTAAAATACTCACAAGCTGACGGCCCACAGTGGGAAATACATTCTGGCAGAGATATCACAAAGAAACACCCACCAAAATAATGCTGAGCATCCTGAGAAAAAGGCAAACGTGTACCTTTATTTTCTACTCCCAGGGCAAGGGTACAGGTTCCTTCAAATGGACATTTGTGAGATCCTTGCTTGGGTGGGCAGTTGAGTGTTTGTCACAGGGCTCTGTTGTGTCCCATGGAAGCGCACCCTTCCCAACCACAAAGGCTGCTATTCCTTCTGGGAATAGCCCCACATAAATGTAAGGGCAGGGATCCTGCCCCCTGGGATGAAAATCACAAACAGGGTCTGGTGCTGAAACTGCGAGGTGTAATACCCCATATCGTGGCCTTGCTAAGCCCCAGCGACAGGTGACAGTTCATTAATGTTTCTGCTGCAAAAGGTTTCTTTGGGATGAAGGTGAGATTTCACCCCGTGGTTCTCTGGTGCCAGCTCTTTTAGCCTTGTTCAAAATGCACCTGATGTGAAACTGGATAGGAAGACAGAATGCTCTTAAGGCCCCTCTCCTTTTTACAGCTTTCATGGTTTGTTGGCTACCTCTCCTAAACAGAGGTTTCTGGTGCTTTTCTGTTAGGTTCTTCCTTTCTTATTACCAGTAAAATACACGAAAACATATCAGTAGAGTCACTCAGTTGTTCCTTGTGGCTTTCAGTAAGGAGGAACAAACACAGAACAAAATATTTGTATCAGCAGGCAGAGTGCACACTATGAATTCCTAGTATTTTTCCCTGGCAAAGCTCTCTAAACTGGCCGGAATGTCTAAAAGAAAAAAAAAAAAGTCCTGCAGCTACTGATCAGTTGATTTAAAGACGATCATTAGAGTTAATTGAATTCTAGTATTCATCAACCCAGTGTGCTCTGTTGCTCACTAATCAGCAGAAGAGGGCTGGACTGGGATTTTTATCTTCCTCACAATACCATGAAGACTATACACATATTTCAAAACAAACCAACATTTCTACCACAGCCCAAGAAACCAAGCCCAGTGAAACCAAGTCCTTTTAAGTGGTCATTCATTTAACAGATTGTTGGTGGTTCTGTAAAGGTTAATTGATCCTAAATTTCATTAGGCTCTTGGAACTCAGTAATACAGCTAGAAACACAGTTAGCAACATCATTCATTCACATATTTCTTGGCTTTTGTACTTTTTTAATGAAGTTCAACCTATTTTTTCCAGACAACTTTCACAAAATAAATTATGAAGTCCATATAAGGCTAACACATAGAGACTTTCAGAGGTACCAGAACTTACTTGACTTGCTACCAACAGAAAACATAGCTCTGAAGCAATCAATTAAACCACCTGGAAGTAATTCCTAATCCATCAGGTTACTTTTGAACATCTGAAACTTTGTTCCCAGTCTTTGCATTTGTTTCCCTGTCTTTGAAAGGAGAGCAGTAGTCATGTTTACATAGTTCAGAAAGTAACTCTTCTTGTAGAATATATAAAAAGTACAGAGTAAGTCAATAAACGGACATTTTAAAAGTGGTTAGCGAGACAGCTCGTTTAGAAAAAGAGCGATAGATCAATTTAGAAAACAAGCCTCAACCTCTGAAAATCAATCAGCCTTTCTACAGCAGCAGCAGTGTAAAGCAGCTTTACAAGGTGAAATTGCTTACAATCATCAGCTTTCTAAGAATAGTCCACGGATTTTCTCAAATGACTCCCCAATTTTCATGTAATACTTTTCATTCTAAAGTCAAAGATAACCAGGCTGATGTCACCACAGAAACTTCCCATCTTCCTTCCCTGAGACATTCCTTCTCCCATTGACACCACCCCACCACAATCCATTTCTGCTGCCTCGTTGCTTGCCCCACACTCTGCCAGTTATCACTTAATCTTATGAAAATTTTCTAACCTATGCATTTTCAGAAGGGGCCACCCACGTGGGGCTCCTCTCCGGGCACAGAACCGCTCTCGGGAAGGTGCTCATCTCATAAATAAGCAACAAACCAGGGATTTCCATCAATAAAACCCTTGGCTGTTACAGCTTGGGGGAAGAGCCCAGGTCCTCAAGCTACGATTTACCTTTCTGAGACCTCGTTCACTGACATTCCCGCGAAGGCAGTTTGTTCACAAAGCAAAAGATTTGCGAGCCGACACAGATCAGGGACACGTCTGTGCCCCATCGCCTGTGTGAGGAGAGGAAATAATTATTATTTCCTTGAGCTGCCCGGCCGATAACCAGCGCCGGTGCCGTGTGGGACCCCCTCGGGTGCGAAAGAGCCGGTGCAGGCGCGGGCTGGGGCTGGACTCGCTTCGGGAGCGGGAAGGAGGAGCGGAGAAATTAACGCGAAACGTACAGAAACCAACCAAGCTCGGGCACTTGGTCGGACCCGCGCTTGTTTGTACTGATGACAAGCGGTAAAGTGTTTGTTCTTCGCGTTATTATCGCACCGCCCCAAAGAATAAAAGCGCCCCAGGAGGCGGCCGGCGCGGAGCCGGCGCTGCGAGGGGGAGCCCGGCTCGGCGCCGGGCGGGCTGGTGGCGGCGGCGCCCGGCACGTCCCTCGCCCGGCACCCCG
>VXAY01001104.1:1057154-1130664 GCA_013399855.1 Oxyruncus cristatus | reverse complement strand
CGCTGCCGGGCAGCCTTGAGCGGGGCTGCGGGACAGCGGGTATCGCTGTCACACACGCTCCGTCTGGAGGTGCCAGCAGAGCAGGACTTACAGCCCCCTCCGGCCCGGAACTCGAAGTCGTGAGGTTGTTCTGAAGTCTTTTGCTGATGGCGCTCACGTCTAGGGATGAAACAGGTAGCTTGGCGTGTCTGAGCCCGGGGCTCTCCGAGGTGCGGCGTTTCTCCGAGTGGCAGCGCGGGCTCTCGGGAGGCGCTCGCAGGGTGTCCCGGGACCCGCGGTGTGTGTGGCGCGGGTTGGCAGCGGGGCCGCCCCGCTCGGTGCCTTCTCCCGCAAACCCGTCCCGCGGGGCTGAGCCCGCCGCTCCCGTCACTGAGCCGACACTGGGACACTGGGGCAAGCTGTGCTCAGCCCTGTCCCGCTCCATCCCTGTTTGGGCTGGAGGATGGGGCAAACCTGGCGAAGGAGCGGTTTCCCAGGTGAGTAGCAGCACCCAGTGAGCGCGAAACGCCGTGGGAAGACCCAGCGTTCGCCTACACCGAGAGTGTAGGAGAGATTCGCAGTGACAGCTCGGTCAAGGCCCGTGGCAGCACTGGGCACAGCAGAAGCTGCTGCATCTGTGGGAATACACTATTCAGTGGCAGAGTTGGCTGGGCCACCTCTTTGTGTCTCTGTGATTGATGTCACCAAGCCTGAGGAAGAGGACTTTACTGCAGCCTTCCTGTAGATGATCACACTGTCCTACTGCAATTTTTTGCTCTTAATCTTGTGTCCCTTTATGTCCAATTTAGGTGGATTGGGTCTTGGAGAAAAAAAAAAAAAAAAAGAAAGAAATTTGAATTCCATTGAACAGAATCTCTTGCATTGCGGGCAGGGCTGTTATATGAAAGGAAAATATTTCATGTGGTTCCCATAGTGAAATACTAAAATCTGTTCCTGCAGTTTGTGGGAAGATGTGTTCTAGGTATACAGACATACCATTACTTTGAATCCTGCAGCATTTCTAAGGGGAAAATCTGGTTTCTGGATCTCAGTGGAGCACAGATGACCTTGTGTAAGAGTGGAGGGAGCACTGGTGGGTTCAGTGCAGCACAGAGCTGTAAGTAAGGCACTTCCAGGGTTAGGTATTGCCTGAGCTGCTGCTGGCTGTAGGGAAAATTTATGGCATCTCTGTCATTTATTAGGTATTAGATCTTAGATAATGGTATCTCGAGACTGCTACCCTGATCCACCAGATCCCTTCCCTGTCAGCCTTTCATCAACCTGACTTATCTGCAACATCTTGCAAGCAGAATACATCTGTGTAACACTTGTCCACATTAAATCTTGTGAACAGCCCCTCATCTAATCAAGGACATTTGAGCAGGAAAAAGTATTGACATTTATGATAAAGGCTAGTACTCTCAAGTGGTTTAGGTATTAGAGAAGGTTATCTGCTGTGCCACATGAAGCCTAAAAATTCTTCTGCAAGTCCCCCCATATTTTTATAAAAGGCATTTGAAACACAACCCTAGAATCCTATTTTTGAGCTTGATCTGTCCGTGTGCAGATGTGTGAAATTACATCAGGTATCACGAAGTGTTCAGTAACAAAGTGATACATAGTAAGAGCACAGTATAGCTTTGTAGGTGTCGCTACATAAAACATGACAGCCTGGAGTCAGAGGACACTGCAAGCCACTACTGGAGTTAAATAAGTGACATCTTATTTAAGACTTTCAGCAAAAAAAAAATAAACTAATGGATCCAAATTGGTATTAGGCAACCAGTGAACTCACAAATTTTTTATATGATAAAATTCAACATAGGGGAAGGCTTATTTCCAAATGATTGAATGTGGGGAGAAAAATGGGTGCAGTTGGTATGTCATAGCCTTTGGAACTGGTGACAGACCAGGACTTTTATGACAGCCAACATGTTGAATTTCCTGTTATGAGTTGGGGAGGGAAACCCATTTCAAGGGTTTAGGCATCAAATGGTGACACGTCCCACAGCAAAGTCACGTTGCTTGAGAACCCCAAGAAAAACAGAAATTGCCTTTGAAAAAAACCTCTTCTTGCTCTGCGTGGAGCTAAAAGAAGCTTGTGCTTTCTTACTTTTCTTTAAGTGTTCTTTCAGGTTATCTTTATTCTAATAGTGTGTGAAAGTGCTGCAGATAGAAAATGTGCGAGTGTATTTTTTCATTATCAAACAGAAGTTTGATGCTGTGATCTGCCAGCATTACACCAAATGTTCAGGTTTAGCAGACTGTTCTACAATTCTAATGAGCTGCAGGATGGATGGAGAGAATTATAATCTTCTAGTAATTAGGAAATAAGAGGAAACACTAGGGAGTATTTGGAAAATACTCTAAATATGAGCTTATGTTCCTTTGCTATTTATGTTATGTTATTAATAAGCTGCTGGTTGCCTTCTATACACTAATTCTGCTTGTTTAAAATAAAGCATTATATGATTTGCAGTTGGAGGCGAGGAGTGCTGGGGAGCACTCAGAAAACAATGAAATTAAGTGAAAGAGAGGGATTGGAGGTGGGACCACGATTATCTGGCATATTTGAGAGTATTCCAGTAATGTCAGGGTCTCTGGATATTTCATAGTCCATTAGTACCGCATGCAGTTGCAACCAAGGAAATAAACCCAACCTGTAGATGCAGGTACATCACTTCATCCAGGTTGGACATGACAGGCTAGGGAGGTGCTCAGCCTGCCCTGGGAACATGGGACATGTTCAGGAAGCAGGGAGGGCAGAGGCACCCCTCACCCATACCGTGTGCTAATTCCCTGCAAAACAGGTGTTCCTTGCCAATCTTCTTGCCATGTTTTGAATTTTAGGACAATTTTCTTGCTATGCTGTGTAAATATACTCACAGAACTCATCCCTTCAGATTTTTATCCTCTCTTTATAGAGATTTGAAAGGCTTTGGCATTAGAAATACCAGTACATCTAACAGAAGATATTCATAAGAAAAATTAGCATAATGAAGTACATCAAATTAGGAATATAGTGTGCCTGTCCTATATCCACCTCATGGAACAGTCTCCTGAGTTCTTCCAGCAGCCTAGCCTTCTCACAACATGTCTGTCCTTCATTAGTTCATTATTTATATTTTTTAGCTTGCATACAAACAAGCCTGATTAGAGAAGAAAGGTGTTTCCAAACTTCCTTTCACACTGAGGCAGAAGACACATCTTTGGAGTATTCTTATGTAAATGCAGGTACTAAATACAAACCTTTTTTGGTTTAACGCTAGAAAGAGACTGATACTTAATGACTGCAGAACTGAACAGTGTCTAGTAGAACTAGCAAACCTTCCTGGCCACATCTCTGCCACAGAATTTTGGACTTGCTGTAGAAGCACACAAACTGCTCTGTCTCAAACATGGTTATGTACAGTGGAAACAAATCTCTCATGTGCTCCAGACATTAATAATCTTCTAAAGTACTCAATTACACCACAAATCAATCTTGCCAGATTGATACCCAGATGAAGTGGTACGGCTTAAAAAGTAGTGACGTACGTGTTTTATTATCCACTAGATAATAACTAGATAATTGCTTGAAACCCAAACTAGGTTTGGTTGGCAGACACAGAAATCAATGCTGTGTTTAATTCAACAGTTATTTTATGCACATACACATAGCTGGCTTTCCATGTCATTGGTAGAGCTACATATGTAATGAAGATTATTGCACGTGTCTTTTCTATGAGCACAGGCACATGAGCTATACTGAGAACCTCTTACTCAGTGCCTTCCTGAGAGATTTGCCTGTAGAGATGAAAAGCTAAGTAAGAAGCTCCACGACTCATCTACTTCAAGTTTCTACTACATTCCGTAGTTCTTTAGAAAACTACAGGAATTATAAACAGCAGCCTGATTAGTGTCTGGTACCAGCCTGGTTCTTTTGGTCTGAATAACAAAATTCACCATTCTTACATTAGAAGGGTACATTTAACTGTGTACGCAAATTGCACGTATAACACATGTAACAAGAGATGTTTGACTGTTTAATGCACATCAAGTAACTTTATATAAAACAGTTCAACATCTCTTAAAACTTTTGTTTATGTGGCTTGTAAAACTGCATGAATGTAGCCACAGGGTCATGCTTGCATTAGGATGAAATCTGCTGAATACTTGTGAATATTCTGTGTCAGGCTATATATGGCCTATCAGAAGACCTACAAATTGAGCCACAATAAAATATGTCAGCTAAAACTAAATACATCTCCTTATTTTGCTGAGCACAGGCAGTCAAGTTATCTGCATCAGCTGACTTGGCATTACTTAAAAAATGCTTGCAGTGCTCATTCTACTCACACAGAAGTTTAGTGTAAGATCTCTTATAAAATGGTTCCTGAGTCAAGTCCAGTGATAGCATCAAAACTGTGTTCAGCTGACCAAGTGAGCAATCTGTTCAGTTCCTGCTAGTCCTGAAAGTAACTGTCTGGAATTATCTCTCCATATCACCCAGAAAACAGCACTCACTTACTTTCTTCCATGGCTGACTGGTTTTATCTTTTGTCTGTTAATTCAGGGTTTAGACACTTGAAAATACATGATCCAAGACAGATCAGTGAGAAATCAGACGAGTAAGTTTAGTACTATAGAACTGTAATTGTCAGTTGTCCTTGTGCTTGTTCAGGTGTGATGCTCCTCCACAGGGGAGACAAAGAGGAATCGTTCCCTGTGTTGGCTCTGTTCCAAGAGTGTCAGAGCTTTGACCCCTCCTGAGCATGGGGAACATCCCAGAAGTGTGTCTGGGGAATTATCAGCAGGTGGCTGTGAATCCCCTTCAGTGAGCCACTCTGTGGATGGTCTCAGGAGAGTGCACACAAGCTGAAAAGCCTCCTTACATCAGACATGCTTCCTTATGTCGGAGTTGTCCTAGTACGCAGTGGGAATTGCTGCCCACACCATGAAAATACATCAAGGGGATGTATTATCCTACAAACAGAGGAAGTTTCCTTGGTTGTCGTTGATCAGCCAGCATTGTACTTACATGTAACAATTGCATCTGCATGTACAGGGGAATTAGCATTTGCAGAAATATCAACTTCCAAGGACAGCACTTGAGTGTGATTTTTCCTCCTTCTCATTGGCAGAGAACTATTTACCAGCCTTCTTGTGTGTCACTTTGCTCTCTCGTTACCACTGTGTCCCCTGCCATTCTACCATGCCCTAAGTCCCACAGTCTTTATAGGCAGAAACCTTGTACAGCTTTAGTTCTCTGTAAGTTTTGGTGCTGTTCTAAAGGAAGTGTTAAATGAATCGCAGCAATTCAGCTGTGGGGGTTATTCCATTACTCAATGATATGGAAATTCCTCAGGCTTAAACATCAGCAGCATATTCCTCTCCACCTTTCTTGCTAGCTAAGCACTGGGGAAGAAGAACACATGGAAGTGGGAATAGCCTTCATAGTCTTTTTTCGTAACATAGAAGAACTCAAGTGGAAATGGGTTGGTATTAACTCCTGCTGCTTGGGGAATCCTCTCTGATCATGTTCCATGTGCCACCATTGCTTTAGACTGGGCTTTGGTCATTGAATCAACTGGCACCCATCAGATCCATCTGTTATCACATCATTAGGAGATCATTCCTAATCAGACACCATGGACTTCACTGCAGTAGTACCCGAGTTAAAGGACTGCAGCAGAAAGAAAGATGTACGAAAAATACAGCAAAAACCCACCCACATCTCTGGGTGGTTTCTTCTGATTCCTGTGATCCCACCTGGGATCCATATGAGACCATTCCACTTTTACAGCTAGCTGAAGTTTCAGGACATGCTTTTGTTCGCTGACTTGTGAGAGTAATACAGATTACACTTCAATGGTTCTCTCTCCCAAAAAAAAGTGTTTCTAAAAAGAGCAAGCCTTCCTTATCTCTGTTACACACCTTGCTAACCAATCTTTTCGAGCATTCAGTTCCGCATGGCACCTGCTGACATAACACACAAAATATTTATAAATGCACAACTGATTTTTTTTTTTCAGTGATAGTTCAGGATCAATCTGTGGACTATAGATAAATGTAATTCAATATCTTGTTCTCTTATAAATGCAAATTATGGTTTGGTAAAGCAGTCAATTTTTGTTCAAGACCAGTGGCACATCTTCCTTACTAGTGAGAAATCACACAGACACTTTTGAGGCACTTGTAAATTTTTTTGCCATACTACTGAAAATTACATGTCCAGGTTCCCTACGTACATTAGATGTCTGATAGGTGTCTGTAATTTGGTGTGACAGCCAGTATGAAAAAGAGGCTGGTAATGCTGAGAAAGATCAGACCCTGCTTTTTTGAAAGAAAGAAACCTAGAGATGCCCATCCAAACTGCAAGTTACATTTATGGCATGATATTTTAGGGGCGATGCCATGTTCTCACGTTCTTTGAGACTGTTCCAATACACAGTTCTCCATCAGAATTGTTTGGGGTAGCCTTTCACCTGAGCTAAGGGAGCTGAAAACAAGCTACAATTTCATTTGAGAGTAAAAACCATGGCAAAGCTTAAATTAAACTGTTAAAAATCCAAGGAGATTGTGCAGCTGCTCTGGGCTAGCAGTTTATATCTGAGACTAAACTTACTGAGGAAGGCAATGAGGAGATGTAATTAGAAAGTCGTGGCAGAAACAAAACAAAACAAGCAAACAAACACCACCACCCCCCAACAAAAACCCAAAACAAAAAAGAAAGAAACAGAAAAAAGTCTTAGAGATTATTATTTTTTCTTTTTTACTGAGTATTTCTGGACAAAGTGAAGGGTTTTGTTTGTCCACAGATGTGCCTTTCTGCTGCAGTCTGTGTCCAGGAGAATTCAGCGTGTGAAGTCCCACATGTACAATACAAAAAACAAGAGCCAAAACAGCAGCAAAAAGACAAAGTAAAAAATGTCAAAATGAAAGAATCCTTCTCTTATCATCTTCAGGAAAAGCAGTAGGGCCTGATAAAAAATACTTTGAAAAAAACCCACCCAAATCAAATATGTACTTCATTGTATCAGTTCTGTTTCCAGGTCGTTAACTATCAGGTATTCATTGACTGATGGTTTTGGTTTGGGTGGGTTCAGTTTGGGTGACTTTTGCTAGTTTTGGGGTTTTTTTTTTACCTTCTTGCCTTCTAAAAAAGTAGAGAATTCTGGTTGGGACACAGTGACTCTGATCACAAAGCTGAAGCAATGAGCTTTCTGCAATGGATGTTGGTCGTTTAGATACCCTACAACAGAAACTCCTTCTTCCTCGATAGATGAAAAAACAAAGGTAGCATCCTTTGGTAAGTGTCTCACTCCTGATCTGGCAGTACAGTGCCTGCTTTCAGCAGTGCCATAAATCTCCACTCGTGTTCCCTTTTCCTGTGCCCTGCAGCTCATTTCCTTCTAGCATAATGTAGCCTTTTCTGTTGAGAAAGTCTGTCCTGCTTTGGCAGGCTCACAACAAGCAGAAATGGTTTGCTAGAGGTTTAACTTTTTTGTGTTTGGAGCTTTTCGTGTGCCAGACTTTTCCTTTTGAGCCCCCGTTTTTTGTTGGGCTGCGGGGGGAGATTCCATTCCCTGCCACCCTTTTTTGTCATCTTGATTGCAGCATGATAAAATGAGAAGGCATTTGTCACCACCGAAGTGCCCTAAATATAAAACATCCTAACAGTGTTTGGGTTTTTTTTCTGCTGGTCCTGAAAAACCCAAAAGCATCCCAAAGAGTTCTTTAGCAGATGCTCCACGGCGAAGAGGAGGGAGCCAGCAATCCAGCATGGGCTGAGCATCTCAGCATCCTAATTCCTTTTTCAATGCTCCTATCCCCTCTCTGTGTAATGAGAGAGCATAGAGAATATCCAAGCCCTGTTCTCCTGCTGAGGAAAGCCATATATAGTGGTAAATACATGCATTCACTTGCCAGCCTCCACAAAATCTCCTCATGCAGTATTAGTTTATTCTCCTGATGTGTTCTTCTGGCACTGGCCTCTGTGATTCAGGGCTGAAAAGCAAGATTTGAAGAGTGCTTGTCTACAAATTGTTCCCATCTTCAGGAACTTGTAGATTCTTTAGGAACTTGCAGATTGTGTTTTTCTGATTGCAGGATAAGGAATGAACCAATTGGTGTGAGGGTGAGCTGTTTAAATTCTTGCTCCTGGATATGGACATGGTTCATCATCCCCTTCAGACGACAGAGACAAATTCCATTGGATCTCAGAGCAAGAAAGGTGGAGAGGAAAATGGGTTGATGTTTAAGCCTGAGGAATTTCTGTATCACTGAGTAATGGAATAACTCCCACAGCTGAATTGCTCCGATTCATTTAACACTTCCTTTAGAATAGCACCAAAACTTACAGAAAACTAAAATCATTCTGCATCCGAAAGTTGAGTTGAAATTTTTTTATCTGATCCTTAAATGCTGGTGTAATCACACTTGAAATATGGGGCTAGAAGATCAATATTGTAAACCATGGCATTAAAAATCAGTAAAACTCCAGGAATCAGAAAACCTTAGTTACTTCTAACTCCAAGAAATAGGTCAGCGATCTGGATGAGTGGCAGTTTTTCTGCCGTGAGAAACAATAGCTCTTTCATCAGTTACATGAAGCCGCTTAATCTAGATCAGGCCAAGCATCTTAATATAGTATAGCATGAAGAATTATGTGTGAACAGGGTAAGGACCTTATCTGCAATCACGAAAGCCAGGAAAAATCAAGTTAGGGAAGAGTCTCGTTCATTCCACTACGCCGGGTCAGAGAGCTAAAATTCACAATATGGTGGGATCTGTGACAGTGACTGTCATGAGGCTGCCCATCACAAACCCTCTAATTCACCTGCAACACTGCTCAGCTCAGGGGCGTGTTAATGATGCCTCATGAACTCTGGGTTAGATAATCACACAGGAATGAGCACTCAGGCTAGAAAAAGTCGCTCTCTAATTGCAGAGATGTGTCCAGACAGAAGCTGAGGTGTGAATACTGAAAAGCCTTCTCTGCAACACAAGCAGTTTTGTGAAAAGGCCACTGCACTCCTGTAGCTGTGCATGACGCTATAAGCTACAGGTCTGACAAGATAAATCATCCAGAGCTGGCTGGTCTCCTGTAATTCCTAAGTGTCCTCCATCTTTTTGCAACCGCCCCAAGAGAAGGAGAAAAAACTATTAACACATGTCACATGTGATGGGTTTTTAACAGTGCCATTAGTTGTGCCGTGAGATCACTCCTGCTCAGGCCCCACAAGGCAGGCTGATGAATCTAGAAGAGCGTTCCTTGCCTCCCTGCCCACCCATGCCTTGCAAAAGATCAATATGTGCTTCTCCATAAACGTGAAGATAATGACTGCCAAGGAACGAGGACTTACAGCTTTCACCTGTGTGCTTTTATATCATAAAAATTCATTCTTTTGTACAAAACACCCAAGGGATCGTTTTTTCTTAGGGAGTTGCAAGGAATGGACCAAAAAGAATAGAAATGAGGGGTTGAGTTCCTTTTCTGGATTATTTCAAAATTCTTTAGCAGCTCTCCTGAGAACTTAATGGAACAGGATTTGCTTGTTTGCTTTAAGGGAGGTCACCTCAGACTATATTTCATTTCCATTTCCCCGTGACTTATTCTTTGTCTGCCCAGATTTTGTCCTGGTTTGATAGCAGACTTATTCTTTGTTAGCTGGGGTCTCAAGCCTTGTTTTGTCACTAGTTTAAACCAATGCAGACAGTTCTGATGTCCATGTATATGAAGCCATATCAGAAATGTCATTCTGGGAGTCCATGAACACAAAAGTTTCATCTGTTCTGATGCTCTTAAATGCAGTCAGAAAACTTGAAAACATTTTGGAAGTATATATAGTCAACTCTTTTTACAAGTGTCTTGAAAATAGTAATAGCATTAGTTAGTACAAAAGAGCAGAGATTATCCAAGCTTGTTCAGCCTCCAAACACTTTGACTCAAGTTAATTAAAAAATAGCTGAATAAATATTTTAAAGAATAAGGAAATAAGGATTTCATTCTGGTGGTGTCCTCTCATGCATACCCTTCAGCTTGGAAGGGATTGCCATTTGTGTGATAGAATTAAAAAAATGGTAATTAAAAAGAAAAAAAAAAGCTGACAAACTACTTTTTTTGTACTCCTGCTAGTAGATCTTGTTGGAATAAAGCCATTTCTTATGGTAAACTTGGCCAGAAACCAGTAGGGCACAATGTCTACATGTTTTTTTGGTTGTGGCACAGCCCGTTCCTTAGCAACTCGTTAAGATTTAAGCAGACTATTACAGAAGGTACCCAAATCCTGTACATACTACGAGTGTGTGCAGAAGCAATAGCTCCCCTTAGAATGAAAAATTAAAGACCCTCTTCTTAACAGGTCCCAAGTCCCTCAAATCCTACTGAAGGCAAGGAGAGCAGAGGACTTCAGTGCCTCATAGGCTCAGGCCTTAAATTAAATTAAAGCAGTGAGGTACAAAGCACATGAATTGTTTATTGCCCACATGCCTGAGCGAGGGTGGCAGTCACACTGCAGTGAAGCTGGGTGTGAATGAGCCTTACTGCGTTCAGGTTGCAGAGCAGAGAGCAATGGCAACAAGTGTAAACTGCTCTCATTAATTGAAGTTGTAGGGGCCAGTCTCATTTCACCACAAGTCTAAAATCAACACACTTGTGATCGACCAAGTGCAGTCAGGAGACAGGAGCAGCATCCTGGTCTCCCTCTGCAGCAGGAAGGGATCATCCTCCTGTATTTCAGACAGGGAAAATGGCACACAAATGGCAAAGGCAGCAAATTCACTTCTAGCCATCAACTCGCAGGACCTCCCTGAAGACACGTCTGTGAATGCACCATCTGTTGAAATACAGCATCTACTGAAATCCCTCTGTTCTTCTTTGAGGCCTTCAAACATTGATCAGACACTGGAAGGGGCTGCCCAGGGAGGGGGTGGAGTCCCCGTCCCTGGAGGTGTTCCAGGACAGACTGGATGTGGCATCAGTGCCATGGGCTGGGTGACAGGGTGGGGTTGGGTCACAGGTTGGATTGGATAATCGCAGAGGTCTTTTCCAGCCTGGTTGGGTCTGTGGTTCTGAGATAGTCTGAGGACCTCTTGGCTGAGATTTAGCTGTGCAGAGGCACCAGAAGTGAAAAAATCCAAACCAATGACAACACTTCTGAAAAGTGACATTTATAAAAGCCTACTTCAAACAGAGATCTGTTGCTTTAGGAGACTGGGAAAGAATAAAATCAAGACAATTGAACGTCTCCGATCTGTGGCCAAACTAGAACAGAAAGTGTATTATGACCAGTTGTCCAGGTCTGTGTGAACATGTATTTTGCAGCATTAGCTAATTTAATTCCATGTTTCTGTGTACTCAAACCATCCTGTAAACAAGTGTTTCCATCCACGGGGAAGGAGTGACATTCTTCTGACGAATTTTTTTATGCAGCTGGTCAACTGCTGAGATAAACCTGATATATAAAGACATTGCTGGGCAACATGAAACCTACTAATTCTGAAGATACTTAATTTCAAAAGATAGTTGTGATATTTGCAAACACAGGATTCATACACGCAAAAGAATATAGTAATATTGCTACCTCTTGACATCATATTACGACAAGTCCCCAAATTCCCAGATTGTAGGTATTTAAGAACCTCAAGAAAAGCTGCTATTTCTTTTGGAAATCCAGAAGTTTCTAGTTCTCATCAGTAAAATTGTCTAAACTTATTCTTTAAAAATAAATTAAATATTTAAAAATAAAGGCAATGTAGAAATCAGTGCCGGTTTCTAAATACGTGAGGACAGCAACACAGCATTACAGGTGGTGACTGTCAAAGTGTGTTCTGAGCTGACAGGTATCTGTAAATCTCATTTAAACTCAGGTTGAGCCAGTTACCGAAGTGCACCTGAAACCAAGTGCAAGCTTTAAATCAGAGATCATTGTGCAGTAGTTGTACACACCCCAGGAAGCATAAATACAATTTTTTTTTGCTCTTAAATTCCACCTCAGTTCACTGAGCGTAGTGAAACATAAGCCCATCTTTGTGTCCTTTGATAAAATGGAGACAAAGCCACTTAGAGATTCAATGATACCATGCTGACAGAGGTAAAACTAACTACACAGAAATTGCTAACACAGATTTACAACCAGAAGAACGTAAATTTGAGAGTTTGAGTTATTTCCAAGCAAGGAAAACCTACAGGAACAGCAAACTTAGGGCTAAGGTGCTTATGTCATGTTTACATTTGCATCCAAAATAAGGCTGTGTGAGATCCCAGGCAATGGCATTAGAGTTTGTAGGAGAGATTCTGAATCAATCTTTCTTCTCCCTAAGGTAAGCTGAGCTAAAGCACAACAGGTGGTGTTTATGGATGACCTGGTGCTGCCATTTTCATATTGCTTTGTTTTAAATATGTATTGCCTGGAATCTCAGTTCAGGAAAGCACTTTGCTGGGCAGGATAATATTGAAGAATAAGCTTTACCTGGAGAGTTTAATATACTTAAACCCCTTCAGAAGTTAAGGATCAAGCAATGCCTAGTTTAGAGATGCTCTTCCTGAAGGATCCCAAGGTTGCAGAAGCTACATAAGCACAGTCCAAAATCCCCTAACTGGCCTGAGCCTGAGCACACTTTTACAGGGCTCATCTTGGCAGGGTCAGAGCAGAAAGCATAAACCCCAGTAATCTGAGAGAAAATCAGAGGCAAGAGTGGGAGTTAAGTTCTGCCTTACTTGCAGTTGAACAAATAAGTTCAGTCTGTGTCTTTTCTGCAGACCTGCTCTGTCCTGTGATGCTGCCCCAGGAGTCCCCCCGCTGTCCCTTGGCTGAGCGTGTGTGGGTTCCTGGTAGCCAAAACTGAGGGTTGCATGGACATCAATACATGCAAACAAAGTTTTTCCTTCACAAGGAGGAACATTTCTCGAAGCAAAAAGGTGCAGAGATGCCGTGTGAGGTAAGCAGGGAGGTGTCACAGCGGCTGTGGAGCCGTGTGGGGGTCCGATGGTGCCAGCTTCCAGGCTGGGTTTCTTCTGCTAGAGCCTTAGAATTGTCTAACCAAAGAACTCCTTCCGTGTGCTTGTGTTCTTATGCTGTGTAACTCTTGCCACTGCCTACCACCATTTTGTTTGTTCTTTCTAATGAGGCAGTGGTAGTTCCATGAGGGCTGACAGCTTTCAGGAATGCACAGGAAGTGGCTTTCCCGCTGGGCAGCGGTGGCTGATAAATTTTCCAGACTGAATAATCTGTTCACGGTCACAATGACCAAGAAGAATAGAGTTACGGGGAGAAAAAGGGGGAAATCCCCATGGTATTTTTCCGTGAAACAAATTATGCTTCAAAGGTGGTGCCAGGGTCTCTACCTTTGGCGTGAGCAGGGCTGAAGAGTCTGGGCTGCCAAATAGCTGTATCTGTCACACTGTCCTTGTCTGACCCACAGCACTCCCCAGCACAGCTAAAGTCTTTGGCTGTTTTTAAGGCTGAGCTGGCGAGATTTACAGCAGCATTTTGTGACTGCTTTTCTTATTGGTAGATACTGAAAATCATTGCAGGTGTAGAGGGCACCGTGAGAGCCCTCCCAGAGATGCAGCTCTCACTTGTGGGATTTCTCAGCCAAGGGACAAGCATTAAATCAGCTGAATGGGACGGCATCTGCCCCTTAAGCCACTACAGAAGGACCTATCTCCACTATCAGTAGCTTTCCTTAAAATTAGGATTTATCTGGTAGTAATCACCCACACAGTGTCCTAGAGAAGACCCCCCCACCCCCAGCATGCATGCACGGCAGAGCTTTACAAACTGCCCATTTCTACATCAGGGGGTTTAAGGACACATTTCTGCCATTTGCAGGTAAATTTCCAAGTCAGGATATTGAGATGTGGAGAGCACAGAAACCAGATGTTGGACAGGTAACAAGGGCCAATACAGCATAAAGCTGCACTGTGTATAGGGAGCAATCAGTGTGCAGTGCTGCACTCTCTTACCAGGGCAATCCAGGCATTTTAGGAACATTACAGGGGAAACCCTCCACATCCCTCTCACAGCACCAAGGTAGGTTTGGCACTCAGTTCCTCTTTGGAAAGGGGTGGTAGGGTTGGAGCATTCTCTAACCCCACAAGAGTGCTTTGCTTGGAAGGCCACTGGAGCTCCTTTATGTGCTGAAGTCCCACAGTCGGGGGGGTGGTTTGACCCCTGTTCCCCACATCCCTGCTGCCAGCAGGGATGCTCTGGGAACCACCCAGGAGGACTGCTCTGCACCTCTCTGTGGCACTCCCTCATCTTCAGCTGGCAGCACTGCCCTGCCATAAATCCGGCTCCAGGTCCCCGAGTGTCAGGGAATAAGGCAGGAGAGGAAGGGGCAACTGAAGCTCAGTAAAAGCAGCTGGTTGTAATCCCCTCCTGCACACAGCCCTGCTGCTGCAGAGGCTGCTTTCAGTGTGACTTTGAGCATATCCCAAGGAAAATGTCACCCAGTGCCCAGGAGAAGCTTTGTCCGACGTTTCTGCCTTATCGTTGCAGTGCACAGAGGCAAGGCACAGGAGGCTGAGGTTTGCTCTCCGTGGTAATGAAATGCAGCCCACATACCCCAACACTGGCAAGAGAAGAGGAGAACAAGTCAGAAGTTAAGGAAGTAGAGAAATCAGACCGAGTACAAGAGTCAGAACAGAGGAGCAGGAAATAAAGCAGTGGACTGTGTGCCTGAAAAGAGCAGACAGAGCCTGCAGCCTGTGAAAGGATTAGCAGCATAAAAGGGAGTTCTCAATTTAGAACAACAAAAATCCTATCATACAGGCTTTAATTTCTCCTTTGATATAAACACATTGTAACAGCGTTACTCAAATAAAACCGAATAAAACCACGCACTAGCAGACGTCTGTCGTCTTCTTTATTATTTCTCATGCTCCTGAGAGGCCTGGTCCTGGCACCTCCTGGCCATTTATCTGCCTTAGTACAGATCTGTCCTCTGCACACATCATCCAAGTATTTAATCTCCAGCAGGTGGGGACCAGCACTGACTGATGGGGACAACGGTGTCTCCTTCCAGGTGCTTAATTAGGCCCTGCAATTTTGGGCACACGGATCTGTAAATTCATCTGTCCTACCTGATAAATGCCCACATGCGTACTCAGGAGAGCATGATGCTTGTAAGCCAGAGAATAGGATCAGGCTTTCTGGTGCTGTTTTTGCTTAAGAGAACATTTGCATTTGAAGTGCTATGCTGAGAACATCCTCACATCATATCTTTTGCAGTCAGGTCTTTCTTTACAGTACAGATGTGCCCTTCCTGCAAATACAGTCAACACATGCCAATCCTCTGAATGCTGGTGAACAGCAGATCATTTTGTGGCCACCAGGTTATCGAGACAGAAGCTTGAAAGCTTTCTTAAGTTTCTCTTAAGTTAACCTGCTTCTGCAGAAGAAAAGCAACTGACAAATTATCGCTCGTTTTACAAATAGGAGATACCTTTTAGAAAAGCAGAAATTTTAAACCACCGTGTTTTTGTGGTTTGAAGCTGTTGGGTACCTCGGCAGAGGGCTGAGCATGGTCACGCTCCTGTGGCAAGCAGCAGGCTTCAGCTGAGCAGCAAAGCACTGCAGTCCCAGAAAGGCATCCTGGAGGGTTTGAGTACTGCTTTCCTCTGAGGCTGCTGGTGGAAAGGGGTTCCAAACTAACCATCATCATTAAGCAGTTTATACCCCTTAAGCCAGAGCCAAATATGCAGTTTACAGCTTTTAAACAACTCTTCAAGTGGCCCCGGATACATTACAGGTCCCGGAAACGCTGAGGTTAACACAGGGTGGCCTTGAATGCTCTTCTCTAAATTGTGAATTTTTCATCTAATTGCAGCACAGCTGCCTAACCCCCCCCCCCCAAAATCACGACAACACAGCTGACATGTCTCAGTTGTATCCACTTGCCAGTTCTGTTCATCAGTGCTCTGCCATTAAATCAGTCTTATGTTTCCTTAAAATAACAAAGATGAGCAGGCAGAGGTTATTCCCTCCCTGGGGGAGGATACACAACACCGCCCTGCGGACTGGTTGGCCACTGGGGAGAACAGCAAACCAAAAACGTGTTGGCCACTGTAACATTCCCTAGAATTCAGGGTGAGCTTAACATTCCATCCTCACTGCAGCTCCAGAGAACAGGCACTCCCAGCCCCTTTCCCGACTGATGGGCAAGGTGGCCTTTTCCCTGCCCTGAGCGTGGCCGGCAGTGCCCGGCAGGGGGCCCTGCTGAGAGTGCTTGGCTCGCTTTAATAGAGATGTATTTTTTATATATATATTATATGTAACATATGTATTTATATATTAATATATATATTCAATTAAAATTATTTACAGAGCCTCAGTACCTTACCTGACAGCAATATCTAACCCTTAGTACTCAAACATACTGTTGCACCCTCTGTAAGACCACGTCAGGCATTATTAGTAAAACCATGCCTGAAATATTTACTTTCCTTTATTCAGTTTTCCACTCTTCCTTGTTCCTGCTCTTCGCCTTCATGGCTAGAAAACCTTGGTTCTTCAAGTCCTCATGGGCTACACCTGTATTTCAGTGCTCAAAACACAAATATCTTCTTTGTACAGCTACCACAAAAAGCAAATGCTTCCTTCAGTATTTTAAGCAGCCTGATTTTTAAAGTCTTTAAAGTTGGGTGTAGTGTAATCAGATTATAAGTTCTTAACCCAGTAAAATCCAGTTGGAATGCTGGAATAGCAGTTTACAATGGCTGGTCATGTTCTTACTTGCTAGGAATTTTAACATAAATATTTGAACTGAAGTCAGGTTTTAAGATAATTTAATTTTGTTTAATACTAAGCGCTGCAGACATTAATTATCACTGTTATTTTTATAGCCATTTTAAGGGTTAGTTGGGGGGGGAGTTTTGCAACTGTATTAGCAGAGCAGCCATAATTCACTTTCTACTGGTATAAGAGTAACATTTGTTACGTGCATATGAAGTTAAATGGCTATTATTTTAATGCCAAGCTTTATAGGTCCTTTATAGATTCTTTATTAAGAGTTTTCTGAATGCTATTTAGAAACAAAGAAATCCAAGAAATTGCATGAAATAACTTAAACGCTGCCACATAGCCTAAATTCATGCTCGACTACAGGTTAAGAAAACACATTTGAAGTGTTTGCCAGGTTTAATCCTGCAGAGTCCCCGCAGGTAATTTCTTAGGCCTGACTGCTTTGTTGATGCAGAATTTCATTTACTCCTTGTGTTTTAATTGGGGAGGGGCACTTGTAATCTCCTGTATTAGGTGTTAATAAGCTGGAGAGGAGCCTGAGCAGCACCTTGTGCCCCAGAGCTCAAGGCCAGCCAGGGCAGGGAGCAGCCACTTTATTCCCTGTGAATAAACAGAGCCACTGGGACTGGCTGTGCTGCCACAACATTTCCGCTCAGCACCAAAATTATGAGCTGCACATTTTACTCCTTGACTGGTTTTGTGGCTGTGTCATGCCCTGGGTTCACAAACAGGCAGTGACAGTCAAAACCAGCCACTACTGTCCTCAGCTGCCAGTGCTTAACTCCAATTAGCTCCCAGGGCAATTAGCTGTACTGGAGGCTGCTTAATTTAGCATTTTGCTGCTCAATAAATATATAAATAAATATATCCACGATGAGTTACATTGTTGCCATTATTGACATAATCCACCTCATTTTTAATTTGGATTTAAACAGTTCGCAAAGCATGATTCCTTTTGGCTAAGATTTTTTCGTTGTTGCTAAGCAGGATTCTCAATTCTGTACAGTACTTCCTATTCAAATAAGATTTATTTATTTATAACTCCCAGGAACGATGCAGAGCTTCAGCATTTGTTTATAAGAGAGCTGTTTTAAGCAATGACACAGACTGTCATCCTGTTGGGCTGAAAAATGACTCTACCTAGATGTGGGAGTCCTGAGAGAATGGATAGACTTTTGATTATTATTCCATTCACAGCTATCAGTGAAAATTCAGTATCTGCTGCTGAGGGTACAATGTATCAATGTATCAAAAGAGAGCTGTGCCTGAAACCAGGTTGGTCTCAAACATTTAATTCAAAAGGAAAATTAAAAAAAAAAAAATCGCATTTTCTACAGATTCATGAAAAAGTGACAAGTAATGTCTCACATTGGCACTGAGAAAGGATGCTGGACCTGATAGTCAAACGCACTCTCAGACCATCTGTTACAGCTGTGGCAGCAGGACATTCCCTCTGCCTGCCTTTGGACATCACATCTCTCCACCTCGAGCTGGGCGTCCTCATCTCCTGAGGACAGCAGGCAGCACTCCCTGAAAGCAGTAGTCTGCCAGGATTCCTGTTCATGAACCACACACAGGTTTTTCAGGAATGTTTCCTGCTCTAACCCTTCACTGAACAGCTAATCACAAAGTGACTTAACCTGACTGCAGCCACAAA
Organism: Oxyruncus cristatus; assembly: GCA_013399855.1. Classification (NCBI taxonomy): domain Eukaryota; kingdom Metazoa; phylum Chordata; class Aves; order Passeriformes; family Cotingidae; genus Oxyruncus; species Oxyruncus cristatus. The sequence goes on along the minus strand of VXAY01001104.1, from coordinate 1,112,298 downwards.
TGGCACAGAATGTCTTTGTTGTTAATATTTCACTCTGTAGGGGAGGGAGCTACATGGGTGAATTTCTAGTCTGTGTTACAGACCCATTCGGCATTTCAAATGTACAACAGATCTTTGAAGAAGTGCACACACAACAAAAGGCATGAGTGATATTTTTCTTTGCTAACCACACAGGAAATTGCTTAGTTTTATCCATATATACAATCAGTAAAACTGTTCTTAAAGAAGTGATGGATATGTTCAACAGGCTGCAAGAAACTTTATTTTTAGAGTCTGTGTTGATCGTATGCTGGAGATAACTAAAAAATTCCCTAAGGACTGTGCATGATAAGTGAATACCAGTTAATACCAATGTTACCAGGTCCCTTTATTTTCTCACAAGCACAGTGATATTTACTGTTTTCCTTTAGAGTGCAGTTCTCGAGGTGTTTTGATGAGAATTCAGCTTTTGTTTAAAAAGACAAGTTTCAGTTCTCATAGTTACATTGAGAAACATCAAAACCTGACCCCAAATGCACTCTCACAGTTCAGAAGCCAGAGGCAAACTGAAAGCCCTGGGTTTTTCAGTAAGCCCCACGTCCCAGCATTCAGGTCAGGGCCATGGTTCCCCAATGGTTCAGCTCCACATGAGGTGCTGACCTCGGAGCAAATCTGCATGCTGGGGGTGTGGGAAACCCAGCCCAGGGCCGGGGCTCAGGGGATCCTAAACATAATTAGATGAAGGGCCGGAGGTTTGAAAGGATGGGGTATTTGTCATTCCCTTCAGCCAAAAACGGGTGTGGGACCCACTTCCATGAAGGCAGAGATGGAGGCTGGCTCACAGGAGAGACTGAGCCCACTTCACACCCAGGTCAGTGCCCTGTTACAGCAGCTGGTTTGGGTCCCTCCGACCTCCAGGGCACCCACGGGCTCATGGAGTCACAGCCAATACAAAGTGCAGCTGGGTGAAGATGGGCCCAATATTAAAAACCATTTAAAAGCATAAATTCCCATATGATGGGATTTTTTCCTGTCCATGCTGTTGCCTCCCTGTAGTCGCTGCACTATGCACTGGTCATCTCTTGTTTGTAGGGGTCTGCTGCCTTTTTTCCTCCTTTTCACAATAGCACAGAATACGTGGTATAACAATACCATGAGAACTTCGGCTTCTGTTTAAAATTTGTGTTCCTAACCCTTATGAGTCATTTAAAAAAACTGTCTAAATCTGAAGTTTAAATTTACAAAACACAGAAGGCCAAGTAAAATAGCCTGAAGTGCATCACTTCGGAGACCTCGTCCAGTGTCATGTTTTGGTTTGGGTTGTTTTGGGGGTTTTTTGAACAATGTTGAGAGCTCTTTTCACATCCTAGAAAAATAGGAAAGGGGAGGGGGGGAGGAATAAAAAAAAAACCACAAAGGAAGAAATGTGTTTTTACTCTGCAGTCAAGTAACACATCCAGCAGTGACGTGCAGCTGAGCAAGAGCACTCTGGGGTCTTAGTGAATGTGTGCAACCAGCAGATCACCCAAGGTCTTGCTAACTCTGCCAGTCCTGCCAGGGTCATCTTTTCACACCAGTGAGCAGCTCCTGAGCAATTTCATGGACCAGTTTCCATAAGTTAAGAAGAAAAATGCTTTTCTCTAACATCAAGCAAGCATAGCTGCAGGGTTTACCTTTCTCCTTGCTCCCAACACAAACCATTCTCATTGTGGAGAAGAAAATAAAACTTTAAAAAAAACAACCAAACAAACAAAAAAAACCACCAAAGAATTTGTCAAGTTCAAGGCTCTTAAATACCTCTTGAAAACTCTCAACTAATGAGAGCAGGAAGAGGGTTTTGTTCTGGTGGTCACTATTTTTGCAGGATGTCTTTTCAAGGCTCATTGATGCTGTACAACACAGCTGTTGAGGACAGCTTCAGTCCTGCAAAAAATTGATTTTTTTTTTTTTTTTTTTTAAGGCCAGGGATATGACAGGGCTGAGAAAGTGATTGTTTTTGTTATTATTATTAGTAATAGAAACATTTTCACATGCCAAGGGAGCAGGGATGGGCAAGCAGACAGAGACAAATTTGGATTCATCATCCCACTCTCCCCACCTTGGCACACTTCACATGCCCTGTTTCATCCCTCCCCATGTTTCATTTTTGGCTATATAGTTCTAGACAACCTGTTCTTTATTATATTTGTAAGATATGCCCATGACATGGACACGTGAAATTCAAGCATTATTTTCCTTTCAGTACAAAGAGGTACTTTTGCAGCAGGAAATTCTAGTAGAGGCCTTGAAGGAGCAGAGAAAGTGGCTGTTTTACAAGAAGTAATGAATTTTTTTCCCTGTCTTCACATCTTAGAAATAAACAAAGTGTATGCAGTGAGTATGAGGAGTACCAGCGCTAGTAAAGCTGAAAGAATCATCCCTGACCCAGCACAGCAATGACAGTTTCCTTGAACTGCACAGCAAATTCCTTTCTCACCCCAGAGCTGCTCACCAAATTCCCTCCAGTTCCCGCTGACCAAGACTTGCTTTGAAATATCTACATGCACGTGAAGCATCTGCCTCACTGCTAAGTCTTCTGGCCTGAGGATGTCAGCTCAGGAACGGGAGAGCTCCTGAGAACTGCTTCTCGTCAGGCAGCTCGTGACATCTCGTTTTCCGGAGCGTTTCAGCATCTCCACCGTATCTGTTTTTAAACATGCCCTACGCCAAGCGAAGGGAAGGAACTTTTTTAGGCACTTTTATCACATTCCTGGCAGGTTTCCATAAGAACATGTTGTTGTCGGAAGGGGTGTAGCACTTCCACTCCCGCCAGTACGGTTTTTGCACATGTTGCAAGAGCAAAGTCATAGGAAATCCACAATGAATTTGGAAGGTAATTTTGCCTTATCGCTTATTCATTCGTGGAGGACATTAGATTGTTTTAAATATGACTAGTTACTTAATTTACAACAAAAATCCTATGAATGTTTGTATGAAGGAACGACCCAGAAGGCTGCCTGGTCCTTTTCCTGCTCCTTTAGATAGATGTACCCAGAAATATTCTCCTTAAACAAAAGTTCTGCTGTTTCCAGCTCAGACAGCCTTACAGATGAGGAGGACTGCTTTGGCAGTCTTGCCATAAGAGGAGGCCCTCACTCTAAGCAGTCTGGGTTTGAGTAAGAGCCCCACTGCTGATGGCCCTCACTGCCCTTCACCCGGCTGGGCAGGGATGAGCCATGCCCCTACTTGGAGGCAGAAACTGGGAACACAGATATTCAGGCCTTTGACAATGCCATGTTCAAGCATCTAAAAAACACACCAGCAGCTACCTGCCTGTGCATTTAGACTGCACTGTGGCACCCCTGTGCCAGGTGACTGCTGCCAGCTCATCTCACCAGGACTGGTTCTCCCTTCCCTGGGTCCCTCACAGCATGGCCTGATCACACTGCTTCCCACGGAGCTGCTGATGCTTCTCTCCCCATTTCCCCACCCTTCCCAGCCCAGAGCAGGTCTGCCTGTCACAGAAAGCCATCAGCTCACCCCGCAGTGGAGCTCAGGGCTCACCCTTCCAGCACCACACAGCACAGGTCTGCAGAGACACCACCCGGGATTTCCTGCCCGTTATCAGTTTGAGGGATGCTGTGCTGTGTTTGGATTCTATCCTTCCTCCATGTCCTGACACAACGAAAAGGTGACCCAGAGCTTGGGGGTGGAAGCTCTCACCGAGAGCCTGCTGAAGGATGGGCAATGGCATCTGCTCTCTGCTGCTAAAACCAGCAGCAAAGCTGAACGAAGGTGAAAGAAAGCACTGAGCAGGAGGAGATGGCACAAGAGGAGCCAGGGACTCATTTAGGGGTTATTCTGTGTTGGGGCAATTCCTGTTTGTTCAGTACTGGGGTTGCCAGAAAGGGATATTGTCCCACCGCAGACAGGCAGTGGAAACCTGCAGATCTATTTTGGTAACAAGCACTATGTGTGAACTTCAGCGTGCTCTCCAAAACACCACTGGCTCCTCCCAAAAGTGCACTGTTTCCATGTACCTTGGTTTTGGAAAGCTAGAGACACACGGGTATGTATGCTGGCAGGAAGCAGGCCATTTTGAAGGGTCTTGTATAACTTAGGCCCTTTCTCCACAGGCATGAGTACAACTGTTACAACGACAGCACACAGCAGTACCAAAGGCTGTCAAGACAGTTTTTAAACTCCCGAGGCAGGCATTTCTTTTTCAGCTTAAACTCAGGATTTGTTACAGTTCTTGAACAGGGCATAAGCAGTCTTCCAGAAAAACTTGTTTGTTTAAATATATTGCAGTGGTTCAGCCAGCAGCAGAAACCATGACCAAAAAGCCCCATAAATTCTATTAAATAGAAAGTATAATAAAGTATTAAACATGCTGTAGCACTCATCTATCTCCTTGAAAGATTTCACCACTCCACTCCGTGGAGCTTCCCAGCAGGGAAGACCCAGAACAAATCTATTAGTGCTATGAAAATACTGGGCAACTCATCTGCATCAAAACCCATTCCTTCAGCTCAAGCTGCCGAGATTAATGCTGTAGCAGTGCTTAGGGCTCCCTGTGCTAGTGCAGCTGAGCAATGACTACATTTAATCTTACTGTTACTCTAGTATGATCTAGTTTTGATAAATCTACATCCCTCATCTGATTTTTTTTTTTTTTAAATGTATAGAAAGTGCTTCCGTGCCTGGTGGCTGCCTATCCCAGCCACACCAGGAGGGTCTCTGTCTTTCCCAAGGACTCACTCCCTCCATAGCTAAAGATCTCAACACTGACAAGCTTTTCCTGAGTTCAGCCCTTGATCTGCTTTAAGCCATTAATTTCTGGCTTCACCATACCTGTGCATCGTGGACATTAAACAAAAAGCAGCCTGTGCACACAAAAACCAAATTCCTTACAAATATTGTCTGTCTGTTTGCAGACTTACTGTCTTCGGTTCAGCTCCTCTCCAGAGGCCAGAAAGCAGCCACCTATGCCACCAGAGCTGTTTATTTTCTCCCTTAATTCCATTCCAAACCAGAGTATCTGCTTCAATGCACGTGCTGCAAACACACAGCTATGTGCAAGCACAGCCAGGGCACACCAGCTGCGCTTCCAGCACCTGCTTTAAAGAAACACAAAGACAAAACTGAAGCCAAACACAGCAAAATTTGGGATGAGTGGATGTCTTCAGGGAGCTTTCACTGGGAGATGAAAAGCATTTATAAGGCAAAGTGGAGGAAGAGAGAATAAATCTGATGACATGCAGGTTCAAAGGCTGCAGAGAGGCTGGTTTAGATGACAATGCCTCATTAAAAACTATACAATGTTTTATTTGTGTGACTGCACTGATAAGAAATGCCTTTAAAGTCAAGTTTGTAAGTGAGAATTTTAATACCAACTCATGAGAGGAAAGCCTGCCAAAGAGTCCTACAGCAACAGGGTCTTCACATCCTTTGGGAACAGTGCTCTTTAGGTATTGTTAAAAAAAATTCCCAAACCTGACAAAAAAAATCTCCTTCAGTGGAGGTCTGACCTAAGGTCTCCTCCAGACTGAACAAACCAAGTGCCCTCAGCCCTGGCCTCAGATGGAAAAAGAGCACCTGTGGTACCCAGCCCTCCTTTCCTGCAGCCAGCACTGCCTCAGCTCCCATTGTCTCAGTTGGTCACAATGTCCAAAGTCGCACCCCACATTATCCCTTTAAAATCTACAGCTGATGACTAAGCAGCACAGGTATTGCAGGTACAAAATATTAATGGGTTTCTAGTATTTCAGACCTAGAGATGACTTTCAAGCGCACTCTGAAATCTGCCCTGGTGGCAAGTGCACCTTTTGGCCCCATCTTTACAGACAAGGCAACCTTTTTTTTTGGGACCTCCAAACCTCCCTGAAAACGGCCCTTAACTTGTTCAAATTCCTTTTAGAAGGGGATGAAAAATCATCGCTACAGAGTCAGTTCTAACTGCTTTTGATAAAACACTTGGGCATGTCAGGTGAGAGCAGAGAGCTGAGTAAGTTCATGCCACAAAACTCAGGGATCCTCCCCTGAGTCCTACCTTGCTTCAGCAGAGCTGAGTAAGTTCATGCCACAAAACTCAGGGATCCTCCCCTGAGTCCTACCTTGCTTCAGCAGAGCTGAGCACACACTTACCATCCCTGACTGCTGATAAATAACAACACCTTAGCCAGGGTGCAATCAAATAAGATGCAATCATGCAAAATTTGAAAACGAGTGGGGGCTGTGGGCTTGATTGCCTCCTTTAAAACAAATCTAAAAAAAAAAAAAAAAAAAAAAGTTTGTTTCTTTTAGTTCACTGCAGACCCGTTGTCCTTTCCAGGTAATATCATTGGTTCTGGGATCTTTATTTCCCCAAAAGGAGTTCTGGAGCACGCCGGCTCGGTGGGACTCGCCCTCGTTATCTGGGTGCTTGGCGGAGGCGTGGCTGCCCTCGGCTCGCTCTGTTACGCTGAACTGGGAGTCACCATCCCCAAATCGGGAGGGGATTACTCCTACGTCACAGAGATTTTTGGTGGGTTAGCTGGGTAAGTACCCCGTCTCTATAAACTGGCTTGAAAACGTGTTTGTGTTGCGTATTTGTTGTGGAAGAGCCGTCTGACCTGGAAGAGAAGACATTCGTCAATAAAAACGCTTTTGCAAAATCAACCTTTCTGTTCTCATTAGGAGCACCAAGTTGCCCCTGCACGGACATCCCAGTGATACTTCCCAAGGCGACAGAGGCTTTTACTTCCCTCACTGACTCAAAGTCAGTGTGACAGGAAAGAGCGATGCTGCATCCAAGTGACATTCCAGCTGGGAACGATCAGTGCCTTATATTGAGGGGCTTGACCCGTCAGGGAGGCCAGGCTGGAGCTACTTGCCATGAATAAAGCAAAGCTGCTTCCCTTACTGCAGCTGTCCAAAATAACCAAGAGTTGTAAATACAGAGAGGGGGGAATGCTAATCCAGGGAATGACTTCTCTTTGAAAACACCACCAGTGGAACAGCATGGCTGAGGGAGGAAGGGACAAGTGAGAAGAGGTCATCTTGGATATTTGAGTGTATACTTTTTCGTGTATTCAACAAGATAAGTTGAGCTGTCAGCCTGTATTCACAGCTCTAGAGAAACACCAGAACGTTCTGACCAGCTCTCTCATTAGCAAGTACAGAAGCCACACCACGTGCTGGTGGTTTAGTTATGAAAAACAAGCAGCATAACTGAAAACTAGAGAAAGGTGAAGGAAAAAGCGTATTCCTTCTCATCTGAGATGGAAAACAAGCTCCTAACAGTAGAGCTGGCTGCTGAGCAAGGGCAAATCACAACAGCCTGTCCCCCTGTCCCACAGGAGGCTGTCCCCGTGCTCGTGCCTGCCCGTGTGGCACTGGGCACAGCCAGCACCACAGCCAGCTGGGTGAGCACACGCATTTCTGAGGCTTGTCAGACTTCAACCCTTGCCTTGTGCTGCTCCTCATGGAAGTCTGCGTTTCTTCAGCTGCTGGACTCTCTCTCTGAACCCTGTCCCATTGTGCATAGACAATTGCACTGACATCACAGAACAGACTGAGGGGACAACATTGCCTTGGTTAACTGAATCCCAACTCATCTCCACCCAGGTTTGTTCTCTCACAGGGGCAGGAGCTGCACAGTAAAGCCTCTGCTCCCCCAGGACACTGCAGGAGGCTGGCAGCAGCTTCCCCAGTGCCTGCTCTCAGGAACAGGATCTGCAAGGAAGGACCAGGAAAGTGAAAGAGCAGAGAACTTCACAGTCACAAGTGCTGGAACATCACTGTGAAGGAGGCCAGAAACCACCAGAATTTCACAAAACCAAAAGAATTATGTTTTCTAGGGGAGAAAATGAGTACTTAGGAATCAAGTACAACTAAACCTGACTTTAAGTTGTTCCTGAGCTCACTCCGTGCCAGGTTCAGAGAATTTACCTGGTACCAGCAAGCACCAGGCTGTGCAACTGCTGTAACAAACCACACACCAGGTGATCAATCACAGCCCAGCGTGTGCCTGGGGACAGTGTCACCTCCCAAAGCAGGAATTTCTGCTGGAGCTGTGCTCTCCTGGTGTCCAGGTTTGTAGTGCCCAGGCAATATCAAAAAAGCTCCCCCTGTCACCTGAAGGGAAGCAGTGCTCCCATCCTTGCTGGGTCGAGACTTCACCTTTTCTCCCAAGAAAATCAACTGTGCCACTAATATGACAAAGGGTTGCATTAGGCAAGAAGCTTTCAGGTGGGTTTTGGTGTAAAAAAGGGGGACTCAGCCATAGCTTCCAGTAAAGCCAGGCTGGGATTGCACTTTGCTGAGCCACCACTCAAAGCCTGCAACTTAGAGGAACTCTCACAAGCACCTCCAGCTTCCCACTCTGGAAGTGCCCATTCACCAGTTGCACATGGGGCTCTGAGCTTAAAGGGGCCCTGTGGGAGCCTACACTGTGCCTCCTCTGGGGAAAAAAAACCACTGCTTCTCTCTTTTGATTTAATCCTTCTACAGCAAAGTACATCAAACTCAACACACAAAGCTCTAGTGCATCTACCAGTCTGGATGGTTTGGTCTATTCACGCAAAGGTGTTTGTTATAAGAGCTCGTGCTGTACCTACCCAGACCTCAACATCTCCACTTCTGTTGTCTTGTCCCTGCCTCCCAAAATCCTCCCATTTTTCGTGTTATCCTGCATAGATATAAAGCAAAAGGAAATTCTGTTTGATTTTAACAGCCAGTGGAGTACTACATGCCCCAGCTTCTGTGCCTGGCAGTATTGATAGTTGGTTGCATAAATTAAAAACCCAAACAAACCAAACCAAAACACAGTGGTCACATTGCTTAGGTGTGATGTCAGAAGGTAAACAGAATAAGAGAGAGAGGCAGGACAGGACCATCTGCTGAGCTGGCAGGAGCTTTGGCTGCAGAGCAGCAACCCAGCTCAGAGTCCAGCTCAAAGACAGCATGAAACTGCTGAGAAGTGGTGGTGATGGCAAACCTTGGCTGGAGGTGACCCTGAGCAAGGACACTGGTTGGCTCCTCCGGCCAGGGCAGAAGCAAGAGGTGAGGGAAGGCACTGGACTCTGGTCTGGAACCAGAGAGCAGACCCTTGCTTTCATCTTCGTTTAGAAATCATCTTTTTTAAACAGCATTGTGTGTGACACACTAACTGCAGGGGGTGTGTCACAGCCCTTGCTGCTGGAGCCATCTGAGCACAGCTCTTCGTACGCACAAGAGGGGCTTGCAGGTCACATGAAGGACATCGCCCACAACAGTAAATAAAAGGCTCAATATGTATTCTTGCAGAAGGCAATGAATAAACTCAGCTTCGTGAAACACCCTCCAGCGTGTTTCTGACAATGCAGCTCCTTCTGAATGCTCAGCAGCAAGGTTGCAGCTGACACAGCTGCTTCACCAGCAGAGATGGGTGGCTGGGCATATGGACTTCCCAAAAATCAGAGTTTTCAGCCAAAGTTTTGCTAAGTGTCACTCCTAACTGCAAGTGCAACGTGCTTCAAATATAATTCCATGTTTTCTTGTTGTTATTGCAGAAATCTGAGGTTTCCAAAGGCAGTAAGTCTTTCAGCAAATAGAACAGCATTAACAGTATTCAAACTGGCTCCAACATCCTTAAAGCTGTTCTGTTTTTCCTGTGATAAAGTGAGCTGTACTACAGCATCTGTTTCAAACTGTTTTCTTTTGCTAATGATGCACAACTAGGGTGCACTCTAATTTTATATTTTCATAGGCTGCTTTGACTCCATAACATTTCATATCTAAAGCAAGATCCTCATGGGAGTACAGGCATATCCCAAATACATGTTGGAGAACTGATTTCACTAAACCAGCTAGATTATTAAAGACCCAGGTCAAACCATGCTGTTTATTTCTTTCCACAGGTGAGGAAATTAGTGTGCAGAGATATCTGCAAAAAAAAATTCAGCTTTGGGTGACTGGCACTTCACATGGATGCCACACCTTCCCAAAAGGAACACATTCTCCACAGATTGTTACTTATTCCATCCTGTTCCCAAAATGGGGAGGCTGGGCTGTAATTAGGGACATTATCTCTTACATATACACACTGATAGGAGGATAGCCATTAGTTTCAGTGAACTTTGGATCAGACTCAACAACAAGACAGAGCAGAGGCCATCCAGCAGCTATTGATGCTTGCCACTCACAACTGTGGTTTGCTCAGAATACAGGCAGGGAGGTTATTTTACCAGCTCTCTCACCACCACCACATGCAGGAGCCCAGATTTCTCATGTAAACTCTAATGTTCAGGAAAAACAGACAAACAAAAAACAAAAACCAACCAAACAAGAGCAGCTGCACCTTTTCCTTTGCATCCATCTCTCTCAAGCCTGTTTCTAAAAGATCTGATCAACTCTTAGTCAGCAGCAAGAGAAGATTTAACTTCTCTGCTTCTTGTAATCACAACTACTGGGTAACTGTGAAAGGCTGTCCAGTTGAGTTCAGCTCCCAACCCCCTCAGGGCAGTAATTCCTCCACTTTCCACTTGAAGAGCCAGGCATAGTGATTCCAGGTGCGCCCTGGTGACGTCTGCCTTCCTCAAGCAAATGCCATCTCCCCACAGCAATTTAAGTCAGGTACAGCCATTCCCAGCTGGCTGGGCCTCTGGCTCCTCACCCTGCCTGGGCAGCACCATCAGCACTGCAAGGGCAAGGCAGTGCCAGGGGTGCAGCCCCGGCCCCCCCAGCTGGGTGGTCAGGGGTGTGAATGTGATCTGAGGGAGCAGCGCCGAGGTCTTTTTCTCAGAACCAGGTTTTGGTTAAAACTTATCTGTAGAAACAAGATAAAAGTGGGCCTACATCTTAGGCAAGCTCCCTTCTTGTTTTACTGCCCTCTCTTGAGCTCCCCATCTGACAGTGCAGCTTTCTCCCCCTCTGCTATACTTTGCCTATACTTTGATTTACAGTATTTCAAAGGCCACAAAGAACAAATTGAATGATCCCATTCCCATTAAACCACAGTCTAGCCAATACCAACTGTACCATACTTCAAATTGCATCATAGAAACAAGGGCAAATTTGCCTGCAGTTGTGTTTTCAGAGTCGTTCTTCCCATTAAACATTTTTAGCTTGAACACTGTTCTCAGCCTATGTAACTTCTATGGGCTAAGATAACCATGACAGGGAAAACTGGTGATCTCTGGCCAGGCATCTCTGCCCAGGCCCTGCCAGCTGACAGCCACGCTGCCATGCACACACCAACTTGACCTCACTCAGCACCACCAGTATCCAAACCTTATCAGCAAATGGTTGTTGCAGTCTTTAGGTCCCTTTTATTCTTCAGTGAGGACCTGCTGAGTTAACTCCTGCAGCAAGCAGGGTCTGCAGAGATACCCCAAACTGGGTCTGTCATCCACACCACCAGACAGCACAAAGCAATCACTGGAGAAAACTGTTTAAAAGTTTAGAAAATTGGAAAAAAGAAGTACTCAACAAAATAAAAAGAAAGAAAAAACCCACCTAGTTTATTGTAAAAAACAACAGTGCCAGGTGGGAAGGTACCGAAATCTCGTATCAGGCCAGTTTACCAAATTAAGTCTGGTAGCTAATAATTGCCCCCTACTCCTCAGAAACAACCAGGCAAAGTAAAGGATGGGACTGAGAGACACTCATCACCCCGGCTGAGGAGCATCCAGTGTGCAGCACTCTCTCCCTCCCTCCCTTCCTTCAGGTTAATGACGCAGAGAGGGCTTCCCTCAGCTGTGCCACATTTATGGGGCTGGCAGCAGGAACTCACTGGGTGGGTGCAGCCTCTTAAAGAGCAACCTGCATAATATGCAAATTATCCTGTCTTATTTGGAAATACGATTTCAAACCCTCATTTGTGCTGGGCACCCCTGTGTGTTACATTTGTGCGTGTATGTGAGTGAATGACTGTGTGTGTGTCTGTGCGTGCACCTGCACGGCAAGAACCATAGAATCATAGAATCATAGAATCACAGGGTCAGACAGGTTGGAAAGGACCTCTGAGATCATCAAGTCCAACCCTTGATCCAACACCACCGCAGTTCCCAGACTATGGCACTCAGTGCCCCGTCCAGCCTCATCTTAAACACCTCCAGGGATGGAGAATCCACCACTTCCCTGGGCAGCCCATTCCAATGCAAGATTACCCTCTCTGTAAAGAATTTCTTCCTAATATCCAACCTAAACCTCCCCTGGCACAGCTTAAGGCCGAGCCCTCTTATCCTACTGCTGGTTCCTGGGAGAAGAGACCAACTCCCACCTGGCTACACCCTCCTGTCAGGGAGTTGTAGGGAGCGATGAGGTCTCTCCCCTGAGCCTTCTCTTCTCCAGGCTGAACAACCCCAGCTCCCTCAGCCTCTCCTCACAGGACTTGTGCTCCAGTCCCTTCCCCAGCCTGGTTGCTCTTCTCTGGACCTGCTCCAGCCCCTCCATGTCCTTCCTGAGCTGAGGGGCCCAGAACTGGACACAGCACTCCAGGGGTGGCCTCACCAGCGCTGAGTCCAGGGGCAGAATCACTTCCCTGGTCCTGCTGCCACACTGCTCCTGAGCCAGGCCAGGACTTCGCTTTCCTTCAATGACTACTTCTCACTACAGAAATAATAATAATGCTTTGAATATTTTAAAGCACTAACCAGATCCACCGCTGCCTTTGGAACTTTCTTTTCCTCTTCCCAGAATGAGAAGCCAAAATATGTCCCGCTCTGTGTTTGCACGGGTACCTTGCAATCCCCTTAAGCCACAGCTGGAGGCAGACAGCCAAGCCGGGGCACCCCAGCTGAGTGATCCTTCACAGAACACTGCACACTGATCTGCCCCGGCCCAGGTCACAGAGCCAGCATGAATGGTGAGGAGAAAACCAGCCTGTGACTGGGAGCCCTGCCAAAACCCCTCCGAGCTGCCTTCCACGTAGGGACCGCCGTCTGCTGTGGTAACGTGTCAGCCCAGGAGCACCAGAGCTGCTTTCCTTTAGACACACAGCGTTAAATCAAAGCGTGCCTGCTGGGCATAATCCTCGCTCTTTCACTCATGCCTAAACTGAGTTTTGCTTTACAATGGTTCATTTAAAATCCAGACTGTGCTGAGGACGTGGGAAAGGGAATGAGGGGAGTCACAAGCAGGTGACTGTAAGGTGTGACCAGGATGAAGGTGCTCAGCCCTGGTGCCTCAGGAGCAGAAGTGCTGCGGAGCTGAGCGTGTGTTACCTCCCGCGGCACGGCCCCAGCGCTGCTTTCTTGTGCTCTTCCTTGTCTTTCCAGGTTCCTGCTGCTGTGGAGCGCGGTGCTTATCATGTACCCAACTAGTCTGGCTGTCATAGCACTGACCTTCTCAAACTATGTCCTGCAGCCCGTCTTCCCTAACTGTATCCCCCCCTATAATGCCTCCAGGATCCTCTCCATGGTGTGTTTACGTGAGTATTTGCTTCTCACACACACACGAAGCCTGACTCGGTTTCACAGGGGGCCACTCGAGGGGCTGCTCCGGCCAGGCTGGGGGCACGGCCACAGCTCAAAAGGCCAGTGGGGAGGTCCCAGGACAGGCACTGTGACTGCTGTGGGATATTACATCCCTTTCCACTTGCCTGCAGCAAGCACGGTGGCCTGGAGTGAGGCACCCAAATCCCGGGGGGGCCCAGGCAAAGTGGCAGCAGGTGAGCATGTGGGATGGGACAGTGCTGTGCTCCCTGCAGAGCCATGGACTCCTGGCACAGGTGACCCACCTCCTTTGAGCCCTTCCTAGTCTTGTTTCACACTCCCAAGCGGGAGTGTGCAGGCATTGCTGACTCACAGAGCTGGCAAAGGCAAACCAGAGCGCAGGGCTGAAGGTGTTCACTGCTCCTGTGAGGAGGGGATGGTCCCAGCACCCTGAGCACGACTCAGGCACAGTTATTGGAGCTGGGGAGAGCCCTGACTGGCAGCACCCGAGGAGTGAAGGCTGATGGCTCCCACAGCCGGGAGTCTCCTGAGGAAGGGCAATGCTCCTCCTCACCCTCGTGCCCGGCCTCACTAGAGCTCCCCGCGGGAACATGCTCACCAGTCTGTTTTGCAGTGCTGTATGTTCTTAAATAAACATAATTTCATGTCACTGAATTCAGTCTTTTGCTCTCCAGTTCTCCTGACCTGGGTGAACAGCTCCAGCGTGCGATGGGCAACTCGCATTCAGGATATATTTACAGCAGGAAAACTCTTAGCCCTGACCCTTATCATTATTGTGGGCTTCATACAGATCTTTAAAGGTACTCTGTGAGACAGCTGTAACATGGGTATGGTACTGTTGGTAGACTTGATTTCTTCCCACTTACTGCACTGTTTCCCCCTTACAAACTACCCTGAAGGTGCACTGGATGTAGCTGAGCTGCAGGGCCGTACACTCACAGAGCTGTGGAAAGGATGGAACGTTGAAACAGAGGGAGAAATCAGCTGTATCAGCTTAAAAAAGCCCCTTTCCAGCCCACCTCATAGGATTTGATAGAATAAAGGAAGGCAGCTGGGGATGTTTAAGGATAGTCAATTTTTTTAATTTGTGGTGTATTCCTTGAGTTTGAAATGCTCTGGATGTAAAGTGAATAAACAATCCCTTGCCCAGGGCAGGGAAGATACCTGCTTCATTTCAGGCACTAGTCTAATTTCCTACAAAAAGTCACTTTAAAGATTAAACAGAGGCAAAAAAGTCTCACTGATTCGCCACTTAATGAAAAGCAGAAAGCACAAAAGACTTACAATGTTTTTATTTGTCATACAAGGGAAGAAGAAATCTACAGAGAGCAATAAACTTGTTTTCTCGGTGGTAACAGTCCTACAATCTTGACAGATCTTCCAGCCCCACAGACATTTTATTTTCAAGTATTTCTACTAAACACCACCAAACTCTCGTAGAAGAGAGCTGCGTTGGGAGCAGGCAGGAATTTACACTGCCACGGAGCCACCCTGTCAGGCAGGGCAGGCTGCAGAGGGTCCCCTGAGTGGTGACAAGATGCCCACACAGCCCCACACGCCTCACCAGGACACCGTCCTGCAGGAAGCACTGCAAGTGCAATGCCAGCCCATGGGGACAGGAAGACCACCAAGTCTCCATTCTCATAAGGAATAAAGAATAAAAAGCCGAAGTTAAGCTGTTTTCCAGTGTCTCTGGTAGGTAGGGGTGTCTTAACCTCTTGCTTGCGCTCTCTGTGCAGGAAACTACAAAGAGCTGGCACCAAGCAACGCATTCAATTTTTGGATGACTCCATCCGTGGGGCATTTAGCTTTAGCTTTTCTTCAAGGGTCCTTTGCTTTCAGTGGCTGGAACTTCCTGAACTATGTGACAGAAGAACTGGTTGATCCCCGCAGGCAAGTATCCGTTTCCATGCCATCCACATTTTCTTGAGTGCTGAGGCACTGGAGCCATGTGGTAGAATTATTCATTTCATAAGATGCAGTGCTGTCATCCCGTGTCTCTGGGACTGGTCTTTCTAGAGGAGAAAGGTTTTTCTTTAGAACAGATTGCAGGCAAGTTACAGAAACACTGAAATTAAAAATCCATGGCACCAGGTATTAACTGAATCCAGGCAGCCTATGGACAAAGCAGTATCTTTATGGCACTGCTCAACCATACAGTGCTTCTACAGCAGAAAATTAACCATTGAGGAGATACCACAAAAGCATCTACCGGGAGAATCACCTTTATCCGAAAAATGTCGAATTATCCTGGAAGTTGCTTTGCTTTTTCACCCAAAGGGAGTCTCCCACAGACACCTGAAAGAGAAGATCAGTTGTGCAGTGAGAGCAGCACTCCCTGCCCCAGCACAGCACGGGCACCTGCCTGCCAAGGCACCAGGTCACTGCTGGTCCTGGGTACGGGAAGGGGCTTGGGAATGATTCGTCACAAGCAGGTTGGGAAGGCTGGAGGGAAAGGGAATTTAGTTTTAGCAAAGCTCAAGTGTTTCAACATTTCTGAACTGATGAACTGGAATGACAAACGCCAAGAGCAGCTCTTGGAGTGTTAGTTATTTCTGGGCATCCAGTGCACAGAGCAATTAAACAAGGAGGAATTTAAGCTATTACACAGCCTGGACAGAAGTGACTTAAAGCTGCAGCCTTAGTGTGGCTCTGCACACCAGTGAGTGGTAAAATGCATGTCCAGAGATCTTGGCAGAAACAAAGAAAGTATGGTAATGTGTTTTTTCAGTAAACAACATTTTAATGGACCACCACAATTTCAAAGCTGCAAAACAGTAAGTTATGACTCGAACAAGGTAAATACAATCTTAGTTGAGAAATAAAGAGGAAATGGAACAAACAGCCTTTTTTTTTTTTAATGATTTTTGCAGCCTCTGAGGGGAAATCAAAAAATAAAAAACCAGTTGGATAACTTCCAACCACTTGGAAGTTACCACTTCCAACTTTTGCTAGATCTGTTCAAAATCACAAGGATTAAATATGCTTTTTAAATCTGACACGCAGGGAAAAACTGCATTATTTTGTTAGATGCAGAACAGTCCAGGTGCCCACCTCCAAGGGGGTCTCTGGCTTGGAGGTCAGGTACAGCTGTACTACTGCAAGTTGCCACAGTATTGCATTGACCAGACCAGGTTTATGGCACAGGATGGGCCAAGGCAGCAGCTGAACAACAGGGCCCCCTTCTTTTTCAGAGCAGGTGAAGGTAAAGCAAAGCAAGGCATTTAAGGCAAACGTCCCCAGACTTTTGGGAAATGGCTATTTCGTTTTTCATTAACAGGCTGCCCCAGTCCCAAACGAGAGCCTGAAGGGAACTTGTGGTGATCCCTGCAGACATGGCATTTTGTAGCACTTTCAGCCTTCTGCTCCCTGCAGTGGATCAGAGAGCCCCTGGAAGCAGGGAAACTTCTCCAGAGGAACCCCCACTGAACCCAAACTCACCCAGACTCAGCTGGGTGAGCTCCCCTGGGGCCGTACACGGTTGTTGTGATCTCGCTGTGCATGACTGTCCTTGCTTATCTACCCTCCCAATTCTTTTATTAGGAACCTACCTCGTGCCATATTCATATCCATCCCATTGGTGACATTTGTGTATACGTTCACCAACATTGCCTATTTCACTGCCATGTCACCCCAAGAGCTCTTGTCCTCCAACGCTGTGGCGGTAGTAAGTAAACCATTCCCTGGATGTCTCGAACACACTTTGATTTCGGTTCTGTGCTTTGCAGTGTATTTCAGTTTCTTTGCCTTCTGTTGCTTTAGACATTTGGTGAAAAGTTACTGGGCTATTTTTCCTGGGTTATGCCAGTCTCAGTGGCCCTATCTACATTTGGAGGAATAAATGGATACCTTTTTACCTCATCAAGGTTAGATGGAGTACAATTTTATGAACATTATCTGATTTGGGGAGGGGCTGTTTTAATTTCCTTTGCTAAAGAAATGCTAGCTAATTTTGGATGTTGTAGAGCATGAGGTCGTTGTTGGGCGTGTTGGATACAATCAATTATGAATTGCTCTGTTTCAAACCAGCAAATGTAATATTAAGTCATGAAATCTCTTGCAAACTAATCTATGTGAGTTATTGGAAGTGCCTGCACATGTGGAATAATTCACAGTAAGAGCCACATACAGCTTTAGCGTGGAACCAAAGTAATTTTACATCGGTATAGTTCCAGTAGCTACAAACTAAACTGTGCTTAGCTCAAAGAAGAGTTTTAGGGCCTGATGCTGTTCCCAGTTACAGGCATTTTCACACCCATGCTGGAAAAACTTGGAGGCAAGATGCTTTGCATGCATACTGCTGGTAGCGGGGCCAGAATCTATATAGTCTGTTAGACTGTAGTCAATAAAGTCTGTTCGTAATAACTGACCTCTCTGAACTTAATTTAAAAGTTATGATTTTTTTACTGTGTTTTTTGAGGAAGCAACTCGAGTACCTTGGGAAAGTTATTTGTCTCAGCACTTTCATGAATATAACAAGATGCAACAAATCTGAGAGCACGTGTAACAAGTGCACTTAAAACGTTTAGGCATGTTCAACCTCACCCACAACCCTTTTGACACTGGAAATATCCTCACAACCTTCAAAGTACTCATCCCTCCCTGGGTAAAGAGGCAACGCTGGCCAGCAGGCAGGGCCTGGGCAGATTTCAGAGATGTTTCAGTGTCTCAGAGCAGGTCATTTCACAGGTAACATTAGCTGCTCAAGGCCTTGTGTACCGAAGGATCTAGTTTGAACACCTTTCACCAGGTGACTCAGGCAGTCTCTAGTTTTGTCTCCCCAGCTCAGCCACAGCTCCCTTCCATGGGAAGAGATGAGGTGTTACATGGCTAAGGACTGGAGAGCCTGTTGCACACCCAGTGGATTCATTGTTACTCTTCTTATTTCCAGGTTGTGTTTCTCTGGTGCCCGAGAAGGCCATTTGCCGAGTTTGCTTGCCATGATCCATGTCAAGTCCTGCACGCCCATTCCTGCCCTTCTCCTCTGTGTAAGTGCTACCCCGGCTCTGTCACGTGTAACCTGCTTTTGGAGACACTGAAGCACAGGGAGGAGAGCTGGAATAGCCCTGGAGAGCCCGTTTTACCCCAGAAGAGGAGAAGCGAGCGGGGCAGAAGTGCTGCTGGTGTGTGCCAGCTGAGCAGCTCCAACTGCCCCAGAGAGAAGCAGCCTTCGGCCTCAGAAATAATCCCTCCTTCTCCCAACCCCCTTGGCACCTGCAGGGCTTCCCTCACACCTGACTTGAGCTGCAGTGTAAGCTCATTACCTCTTGTCCTACCTGCAGCAGGGGTAGGGACTGGCTTTTGAAACAGATATGTCATTTAAGAGAAGATGAGCTCCTTAGGCCAATTTCACCTGCTTTCCACAAGCATTTGGAAATCCCCATGGTCACTGCTAATCCCACTCAGGCAGGGCTGCTTTAGAGCCTGCCACCGAATCCAGAGGCATGGTGGATCCCAGGGAGGAGACAAAGTGCTCCTAAAATTACTTACTCTCAACAGCCAAGACATCTTGTGAGGGGTGATCAGGCAGCTCTCTGAGGGACACGGATATTTCTTTTCCATGGGCCAAAAAATTAAGTAGAGACAACGATGACAGACTCCCTGAATAATGCATCTGCTGAATGGTGCATCAGGCAGACATCAGGTCACCTGCAAAGATCAGACACCCACGGGCCAGCCTTTGAGAGGGCGTGGGGCTGGTCCAGATGCTGGTGTGCTCTCACTTTGTAGGCAGTGTGAATTTCCACAGTACTAATGACTTACAGAAGTTACTACTTGAAACAAAGATCTTCATATTCTTGTACCGGCAGTGAAACTAGAACGTGTAATGGATTTTATGTCATGGGCATAGGAGATGGTAAAGAGGAAAATGATTCCCAGTGCTGGTGTCCCTGGCTGCAGGGAATTCCCCAAAGGGCATTCACTTGAAATCTTGGCTGCACCGATGGCTGACAACTGCAGATTTGCCACTGATATCAAAACCACCCCAGATGCACTCAGAAGATTCATGTTTACATGAGCCTTCTGGCTCTAGCAGCAATTCTGGCACAATACACCCACACAAAATTTCACCAAGTAAGCCTCCTGGACATTCCCATTCTGTGACAAAACACACATCTTGCTGAGGCTTTACAGCATTCCCGGGTGTAGAGCCCCATCACAAACATCTTGCTGTAGCTTATTGGGAGTTTGGGGTACACAGCCCCAGGGCACCACAGGATCCCGATGGGCAGCTGTGCTGCACTGGTGCCCACGAAGCACAGCTCCTTTGTCCTTAAAAACACATGGGCTGAAATGACACACTGAGTCCCAGAGGCTGTTTCGCTGCAGAACAACCCTGACCTGAGCAATCCATCAGGCACAGCCCCCTGCACTGCTCCAACCACCCCCCAAATCAGTGCAAATCCCAGAAGGAGCTCAGCACATCAATTCATCCTTTGCTGCAGGAGCAAACGGGACGGACTTTAGACAAACCTAATTAATACATCAGGCTCCTTTTCTGTCCCAGTGAACCACACATAGCTCCCTGCATAGAGAAAGGTTTCTCTGTACCTGGAAAAAGGCCATTTTAACATCACCAGAGAGATCTTCATTTTTACTAATGTACTGTTTTACTTCCAAGAATCAAGGGGCCGAGCTAAATTTAAAATAAACAGAGTGGGTTGTGTTTTTTTGCAAGGCAGTGGGGAGTGGCTGGCCCCATGAGCAGATGTGACACATCAGTGTCACCTACACATGGAACCCTGTGCTCCGAGTGACATCGCTGCCAAGCCCTTCAGTGGCAGCAGAGGGTTGTACCCGTGTGTGACTCGCTGTCAGGGGAGAGCAGAGACCATGTTAATGGCACCAGTGTGAGACTGTGTCCAATTGTAAACCCATTTTGTGGTGACACTGCTCAAGGTGTTGAAATCCCGCTGTCAAGCCCCCGTCAATAAGAAGAACGGATATAAGCAAAAAGAGAGCCTGGAGTAAACCAGACCAAAATCCTGAGTGCTCTCTGAAGGGATTTGGATGTTTAGCTTCCCCCAGGCTCTGGGCCCCAGCAGACAGTGTTCACTGGACTGGCGTGTGGTGCAGGTGAGGGCTCAGCTCAGCTCAGCCCCGGGGTGAGGGACTCGAGGATCAGCACCCTGGCCCCCAGGCCAGCTCTCCTGGCTCTACAGCAGTAGGCAGACGTAGAATTTAAAAAAGCAAGTGTAAATACGGAAATTTCTACCATCCGTCTGCCAGCTGCCAAACACAAGTAATGCTCAGAAGATTGATGGTCCTGATCAGCTGTGACACAAACCACGGGGGAAAGGGCAAACCTCTAATCTACAGGCCACCTGCAACAGCACACTCCCCTGGACAGAGCACCTTAAGTCTGCTAGAAGTCTTTTCACCTGGAGTCCTCACCACAGGGCTCAACAGCTTTTAAAACACTTAACAGAATCAGGTGGGGTGAGAGCTCTGTCAGTCCTCCCAGCCCTGTCTGCCTGGCCACGGGCAGCAGAGACACTTCTGCCAGCACCCCAGGGTATTTACAAACAGATCTTCTGGTCTCTGGCTTCAGCGTGCCCCAAATAACCCCAAATTCTCATTCAGCCTCGGTGGCACAGCTCAGGGATAATGCACCAAGACACAGGAGGCAGCAGGGGCCATGAAGAACAGGAGTTTTAATGCTTCAATGGGATTTTTGCTTGGGTTTGTTGTTTTTAAGCTACCTTTTCCAGTAATGGCTCAAGGAGACTATGCTCCTCTCTTTGCAGTGTTTGGCCACTCTTATCATCATGCTTGTTGGAGACACATACACACTGATCAACTACGTGTCCTTTATTAACTACCTCTGCTACGGAGTGACAATTATTGGCCTGATCGTCTTACGCTGGAGGAAACCCAAAATCTTCAGACCTATCAAGGTGACACTGTTAAAGCTAAATTTCTTGGTTGCAGTAGTGATGCAAAGGGAGGGGTGGGAACACCAAACCCTCCACTGTCCTGTTTTGAATAACAGTTTTTTTTTTTTTTGAAGTAGTGTTAATGTTTAAAGGTCCCAGAGCATGTCCCAGAGTGCCATTAGTGCAGAAGGGGGATACACGAGTTCTCGTGAACTTGTTGGGATGGGCAGAGAGGAAAACAGTGGTAGAGGGAACCACACAATGTATGGGGGGGTCCTGAAGGCACAGCACTGCCTGGAGCCCACCACAGCCAGTCAGCCACTGCTGTTGCTCTGCACAGTTGTGCTCTGCTCTGCTCTCTCCTGGTAGGTGAACCTCCTCATCCCCATCACTTACCTGGCGTTTTGGGCATTTCTGCTGATCTTCAGTTTATACTCGGAGCCTGTCGTCTGTGGGGTTGGACTCATTATCATTTTAACCGGAGTGCCAGTGTTTTTCCTTGGAGTCTACTGGAGAAATAAACCAAAGTGTGTAAATAGGCTAATAGGTAAGCCAGCCCCGTGTGCCTCGCTGCCCTCTCAGGGCCACGGGCTGTGCTCGGGGTCTGCCCAACCTCTGACACAGCAGCACTAAAACAGCCAGGGAGCTGCCTGCCCGAGCCTGGCCACCCCTCGCAGCCACAGGCACGGAGTGGGCAGGCAGCACTTCCCTTTGGGCAGCTGCTTTGCTCACTGCTGGGTGCATTTCCCTCCCCTCGTACCGCTGTGCAATTATTACCCACCCCCTCAGCCTGCTCGCAGCAGCCTGTCCCAGGGCAGAGGGGCAGGGGTGTCACTTCAGGCACATGAAGGCCAAATGAGCCCTCACAAAGGGACTGGGGTGCAGGTTTGTCTCCCCCTTGCCCTGCCTTCCTCGCTGTGCCCCCGGCACACCAGGCCCCGTCGAGCGTGGTGAACTATCTCATGCTCGAGAGATGAGAAAGCCTTACACCTAAAATTAAAACTGCACCTCAGCCTGCTGTGTTTCGGCCGTGTTTGACGTGTAACCGCTTTGCTCCGGGGCGAGCACTTTCACACAAGCACACTGCAGCCCCCTGCTCCGACCAGAGGCCTTCCAGCAGCTGCCCCGGGGGCCAGTGGCCACTGCAGCAGGGCTGTCACTGTGCCAGCAGGGCTGTCACTGTGCCAGCAGGGCTGGCAGCCATCCCGTGCCATCCCAGTCCTGCCAGCCTGTGAGGGGCTGGGGAAAGGTACCCCTAAGTCTGCCCCATCTAATCTGCCCTGGCTTCGCAGCCACCCGTCCCTGAGCTGCAGGTGGGAAGGGCTGGAGGGGCGGTGGGGGCGCAGCAGCACCCCAGGATCACACTTTTGTTTGGAAGGGCTCAAGCAGCCCCATTAACCACCGGCCCTTTGCTCCTTGCAGAGTCCATGACGTGCTGGGGGCAGAAGCTGTGTTTCGTGGTGTACCCCCAGTGTGGAGGTGCTGAGGAGGAGGAGGCCTCCTCGGCCCACTCTTGGCGGCCGGTGAGCGAAACAGCAGCGAGGAAATAACAACCTCTGAGGCTGAAGTGGCTTCTTGTTTACATGCTGATTTTTGGAAAAAAAAAAAAAAAAAAAGTTTTTCTGGAAAAAAAAAGGTAAAATATGTTTTTAGAGCTCCAATAGTGAAGCCCGTAAAATGAGCTGCACTCTTTGTGGCATCTGTAGCTTTTAGTTTTTCCCTAAGAAAAAAAAAAGGAGAAAAAAAAAAAGAAATAAAATATAAAATAAGGCGCTGGTTGTTTTGGTTTTGTTTGGTTTTGTTTGGTTTTGTTTTTTCCTGGCAGCATATTTGCTCAGCTTTGGAAAGCAGCACAGGCACAGCTCCGGAATACTGATTTTAGTTGCCATGGGGGTCCACCAGAGACATACAAATTTAAGCATTTCAAAAGTAGGGCAGTTCCCAACACAAAACAAAGCAGAGAAATCAGGAGAAAGCAAGGAGACCTGTTGCTGTCTCTGGGTGGGGTGAACCACCACATAACACACGAGGCATCAGAGTTACAGTCCAAAGGATCACCCCTTTACATACCTGCTGCCGTCCCAGCACCGTCACAGCCGGGGCAGGGTCGCTGTGCTGAGCACGGACCTGCCCTGGTGGACCTGGGAGCAAAATCCACACCACCAACAGCAGGCTTGACTGTTCAGGCATCACGTGGTGACACGGGGAAAAAGTATTCCGCAGCAGTGATATGAACCCCAGGCATCTCAGTTCTGAAGCGTTGTTTAGAGCTGGAGGGGGGTTCCTGCATCCCGGAGGGGACGGAGCTCACGGCACCGTCCAGGAACTCTTGCACGAAGCTCTGCACGATGCAGGTGCCAACAGGAGACATGGAGGGGTTTGCAGCAGGGTCAGCAGTGGGAGCTCAAGGGAAACACAGGAAAGGAGCCTGATGTCCCTCCTGTCTGCTGACGGGTCATGTTGCTTCAGAGACCAATTCCCCAAGCAAC
The DNA here is from genome assembly GCA_013399855.1 of Oxyruncus cristatus. Lineage (NCBI taxonomy): Eukaryota > Metazoa > Chordata > Aves > Passeriformes > Cotingidae > Oxyruncus > Oxyruncus cristatus. The sequence continues at coordinate 1,088,556 of VXAY01001104.1, read as the reverse complement.
AAAACCTGAACCGTTCACACATCAGATGCTTCTTAAGAAAGTGTTCTGCATATTTTATTTGTGGAAAAAAAAAAAAAATCTCGTTCTTGCACTTGAATTAATATGGAGAGATTTGCTGCTGCAGCAATATGGCCACTTTCACACCAGAGAATCTCTTGTAAACGCCAAGTGCGAGAACAGCTCTGAGCGACTGTTCTTTGGCAGTTTTTGAAAACAAAACCCATCACGTTCAGTAGCCGTGGTAACAGCCATGTGAATTTAATTTTAAAAGCATCTTTCTGTGTGTTACAGGCCCTGGCACAAAAAAATAAGGGTTTCATTATCTCTTAATTTGTCGAATGCCACACACTTTACAAAGATTTAAGAACAGACTCAAAATACGGAGTGAGTTCAAGGAATGTCTCTTTCCAACACAATTAGTTATTCAAAAATATTTTTATTTTTAAGTATCTATAATAATAATATTTATATTTTAAGTATCCATCTCCCTCTGAACTTTCAGATGGTAGACACTAAAAAGGAACAGAACACACATTCTTCTCTTTGTATAAAGCTGTTAATCAGAAGAGATTGAAATATATATTTAGCTAGGAAAAAAAGGTGTGGGTTTGTGTGTATATATGCAAAGATAGATTCCACATTCTAAATAGTGGTATGAACATATAGCTTGCTAATGAAAATCGTATCTGTTCAGCTTGCTGTCTAAAAAGAAATTTACAGCAGACCTGCCCTGTGGCTAAACCTCAAACCTTAACTCATGTTGGAGGCTCTCATGGCTGAGTCATTTTCCACAGCTCAAAATCCACTTTCCATGGTATAATTTCCAACAGATTAATTTTTTCAATACCTTCATTATCTAGTGGAAAAATTAAATGTATTACAGTACCAGCAATAATGGTTGCTTTCAGAACTGCTAAGTTTTGGTGTGGGTTTATTTTTGTTTGTTTAAACAATTAAGGTATGGAGATCAGCCAGCACGGAAACGTTGCAGCTCTTGAGACAAGTCTGTACGGTAAAGGTAACAACAACAATATTAATAATAGTAATTATAATAATAATCCTGCAGCTGCTACCAAGGCTTTGCTTGGCTGTTGTTTAAGGAAATCAAAAGCAAAATCAAAGAGCCAATTGCTTCATAGTTGTTAACTGGGTTTAACTCAATTTTTTTCCTGATTGTACTGCCATGCTTTAAAACATTTGGCCCTAAACCAGAAGGCTGAATTTAGAACAGGATGGCTTCCTAGAGCTCATCTTCGAATTATTTGCCACGCCCCAAAAGGTGTTCCACGGTGTTTTGTTTTTAGGAACAGCTTCATCTCTGCCCCCAAAATCACAGACATGAAAGGCTTTGCAAAGTTTAGTGCCTAATGTGTAGAATTTCTAATCATAGAAATCAATGTACGGAATTAGAGAGACAAACTGATACGCTAAATGAAATTTAGCACCATGCCCAACACATATAAGAGGGATTTTTCCAAAAGACAAAGCAACTAGCCCCAAAGGAGACTTAATTGGTAGCATTTTAAAGCCCAATGAACAAAAAAACCCTTGAGACAGCTGACAGTACCAGCATGCTGAGAATATTGAAATGCTTGTTAAGGAAAAGCAAGTTGTTTCCAAAAGAAAGGAGTTTAAACAAAGCTTCAATAGCAATGAAATACTATATAAGCCTATATATTATATGCTATTATATTTATATAGTATAAAATATTAGAGGCTGTAATGCAGAAAAATAGCCTGCAGAGCATCACCTGTAAGTCAGCGTAAGGAAAACTCAATAAAAGATGGATTGGATTATTTTTATCTGCAGGATTAAGAAAAGCAGCAACAGATCATGTCATCACTGTGCTACAGGCTTTGCAAGGCAGAAAAGGTAAAATTCCACAGGAAATAGGAGCTGAGTGGGCACCAGTGGGAAACAGAGGTGCTGCTGCTGGCCTGGTCACTCTCAAGTGTTTTCAAAAACTTGATAAAGGAATCAGATGTTTTCCATTCACCTTAGTACCAGAAGAGTTTGATCTCAGCAGGGTCAAGGGAAGAGACTTGTTTCAGTTCAGAGCTTTCAACCAAATAAAGAAGGACAGATGAGTCACTGTGCATTTAATAATACTTTTCTCTTGGAAGCATCTTTACAAAGCACGTACCCAAAAATATGCAGACAAGGTTTCCTCAGTCCTGCTCACTCCCTTCTGAAACACAACCCCTGATGCAGCCTTTGGCCCCAGGACCGAAGCTGGAGGCCCCAGAGGTGCAGCACCATCACCTGGTGAGGTGCTGGGGTGGGTTGCAAAGCCCAAGGCTCTCCCCTGAACAACCCAATGCTGTGAGAGCTGAAGCTAAATCAAATAATTCAGCTTTGAGGGAAAGCCAACAAATACAACCAATCTCCAACAAATATGCTCTCCCATGCTTCCCATTCAGAGGGCTTTGTCAAGGTTATTTCACAGAATCCCAGAATGGGCTGAGCTGGAAGGGACCCCCAAGGATGATCGAGCCCAGCTCCTGGCCCTGCACAGGCCCACCCCCAAGGGTCACACCCTGTGCCCCAGAGGATCATCCAAACCCTCCTGGAGCTCTGGCAGCCTTGGGGCTGTGCCCACTGCCCTGGGGAGCCTGGTCAGTGCCAACCACCCTCTGGGGGAAGAACCTTTTGCTGAGATCCAACCTGAGCCTGCCCTGACACAGCTCCAGCCATTCCCTGGGTGCTGTCCCTGGTCCCCCCAGAGCAGAGCTCAGTCCTGCCCCTCCTCTGCCCCTGCCCAGGCAGTTGGAACTGCACTGAGGGCTCCCCTCAGTCTCCTCTGCTCCAGCTGAACACACCAAGTGCCCTCAGTGTCCTCCCACGGCTCCAAATCAAGGCCCTTCCCCATCTCCGTGTCCCTCCTTTGGACACTCTTTCACTCTTACTGTGAATTCTTGAAACCTTTCAAACCAATCACGTTTGCTTTCCAGCCCCCTGGTAGCAAGGACCAAATCAGAAGTTGTCAGCAGTTATGCAGCTGCTGAGGAGTTTTAAGACAGATACTGAAGCCTATGTCATAAGAGAAAATTGAAAGAAAAATGAAAGGTAAACATTGCTTGGAATTTGTCTTTTCCTAAAGCTTCAGAGTTCAGGCAGTTGAGTTCTGTCTCCAACTCCAGTTGTGAGCACAGACAAACCAAACTCTTTGGTTTCTAAACCTCCTCTCCTTGGTCCTTGACACCTCTCACGAGTGCTCTGTCTTCAGTGAGGAACTTCTGCACTTGGACAAACAGAAAAGGATTAGAAAGTGAACCAGAGATGCTGAGAGGACAAAACCAAATTTGTCCTGATGTCCTACGGTAAGACATAGCGATAAAAGGGATCTAGAAGGCATCATAAAGAAGGAAACATAAAAAGAAGAGGGAACAAACCACCACCACTCACCTCAGCCTTGCTCTCCATTTAATTCCTGTAGGCAAGAACACAAGAGGCAGGCTCTGAAAAGGGAAGGGTGTACCACTGAACAGTTTGCAAAGGTGACAGGCTGACAAAGGACAGGACACGAGGTGTGCTGCCTGCCAGGTTCAGACAGCTATTTGTAATAACTGGATTTTAAATCCTAGCACCTACCTGGGAGATTAAAAATCAATTTCCTGCCAAGACCACAGACCTTAAATAACCAAAGCAGTTTTTCCTCTCAGATAAAGGTCTGATTAAAAAGTACTTAATTCCCTCCAGGCTTCTCGAGTTTGCCCCTTGGTTTGTTGCAAGACCTATCTATGGCACCGCACAGGTTGTCAACAAACCTGCAAACACATAGGTACCCTTTATTACTCTATTTCCATTGTATGGATTACTCCCATTTCAGCCTCATTACATCAGGGCATGGTGGTATGGCTTGAAGCTTTAGTGCTTTGCCACTGCTGTAGGTGGATGAGCACTGCTGCCAGGCTAGAAGGTATTATCCCTCTGTAACCAGCTGTGCCCTTCCATACTTCAGGGTCATCCCAGATTTATCTGTAGCCATGAAGTCTGTCCAGTTCTGTTCAATGCAGATGAAGATTTCCAAGTCTGTAGGGTACATCTCTATTAACACAAAATCCCTCTCAGCCTCCACCTTCTCCTGAAAAAGAGCAGGACAGAGCCAGTGGTACCCCCAAGGAGATGGGGAAGGAGGAGCATCAGCAAAGCAAGCATTGCCCTCAGGAATGGGAAGGAGAGGCTGCACTTCAGAAATTATTTTTTTTAACCACCCTAACAGTCATACCACCTCAGGGCTTCTTTTTGTTACCTGGGGTGTATGCAAAGGTACATTTTAAAAGCAGTAAATACAACAGCAAGTTGCTAGTGCTAAGATTTCACATGTGTCATTTAAAACAGTGACCCCCCCTCCACCAGCTTCAGCTATAAGGAAAACCCAAAGGTACAAAACCAAATCAAACCACACCCATTTCCCTTCACACTCATACGAGCACAGGGAGCCATGGGTTGGCAAAAGACTGTGGGAATGCAGTTGAGGAACCCCTGAGCTTTGGTGTTGGAGTGACAGTCAGAAACCCACAGGCTCTGGGCACGCGAAATTTTATTAAAAATTAAGGGATCCAAAGCAAGAGCAAAGTGTGATGATGCCCAGCATCTCCCTTGCTCAGCACCTTGCTCAGGCCAGGAAGCAGCAGCAGACATTGGCAAACACGAGGCCACCCCTGACCCTGTACACGGGGTGGTAAAACCTTAAAACCGAAATAAGATAAATAACCCATGAATTAAAAACAAACAAACAGAACAGCCACAGAGAACAGAAACAGGAAACAAGTACAAGGCATGTTACAGAGTCATAGAGGAGCTGAAAGGTGCCAGACTTTCTAACAGAAATATTCCCTATGTTTTAACAGCAGTAAGAGAAAACATAAGGGGGTTGCTTTTCCCTTTATGCTGCCTCTGAGCTTGCATTCATTTCAAACCAGTAGGTATTCTTCTCTAGTCAGAGGGGTTTTTTGGGGAGGACTTTTTTTGGCTGGTTGGACAGGGGAGTTTTGTATCTTAAAAAAACCCAAAACCGAACAAAACCAACTTTACTTCCCACCTGTCTTCAAAAATCTTTACAGAGTGCAGGAAAACATTATAATAACAAAAATGTTAACCAGTTTACTAGCCGATTAACTTTAGGTTGTATAGTAGTTCAAGTGTTGTATTTCCATTTCTTTTTTTAAAAACTTTTTTATAATTTCAAGAAGCTCTGAATACAAGAAGGCGGTTTGTATGAAACAGAACCAAGGTGCCTTCAAGGACAGTTGTTCCCCTGTTTTACGAGAGCTGGAGGAAGGGCAGACACATGCTAAGGCAGACTTTGGGATTTATCCAGGTATATCCAGATATTCCAGGGCACTGCAACACACCTGTTTGTGCAAAATTAACAGTAAATTTGAGACTCTCTGCGTTAGCTGTTCATGGTTGTTCCCAAAATATAACAGTATTCTGAAGTACACATCTCACCTTTATGAGCCTTGTGGTGTTGATGGTTTGAGGCACAGCATAACTAACATTATTTTATTACAGAAACACTTTTCTGTAACGGAATTAAATATTCACTTATTTCTAAGATCCTTCACATCTACACAATATAAGCCTTGAAAGTTAATCTTTCTCCCAGTTATAGTTTATTACCTCACACATACAAGTCTATGTATTTAAAATTACCTTTAGACAATTAAACAAAATTCAAATAAAGGTACTAAAACCTGTAGCTTTTGATGCAAACAGCCACTCTGGCAGTGCAATGACTACAGCAAATAGCCTTGCAAGGGTGGAATGTACCCAAAATGTTTACAAATGCTACGAAAGCAAGATCTTTTTCAAAACCACATTTTCTTTGATGAATTCTGACCACAGAAGCCCTTGGAAAAAGTGAGTGAGCAGCATCTATTTATTGCAACTATGACTCTTGCTTATCACACATTTTGTCACAAGCCCTTCCTGCCATTAATGCCCTTAAGGAATTTGAATCTTTTGCCTCTGGAATGCACAGTACGAGACCAATTTGCCACTGAAGAGATAAAAAAAACCCCCAGTTCTATTTAATTTCTATTTAATTCTTCCGTGTTACATTTCAGTAAAGCCAAAGTCCTATTCCCTGTTCTTTTTTAAGGCACTCACCCAAAGACAGTCCCAGGAAAAGATCAGCAAAAAGACCAGCAGAGTACAGCCCACTCAAATGAAAAAATCTCTGACAATTTTATGTAAACTCAACTGTTCTGCCACTGTTTGCCTTTACAGCCAGGAGGGTCCTGTGGGCAGCAGAGCCCAGGCTCACAGGTGCCAAAGGCCACCCCGAGTTTACAAGTTAGTAACTCTGGGGAACTTCAATTCCTACAACAACCAGGCTCTGGAGGACTCAGGTGCTTACAGCAGTGTCAAGTTCCTTGTTAATCCTAAATAAAGCATTTTTGTTTGTCACTGGGTCACAGGGGTATTGAAGAAGAGCTCTTGTTAGAGCAGGGGGAGTCCAGCCACCAGCCCAACCATCCCAACAGGACCAAGCCATCACACAACAGTGTTCTGTCATCCCACACCGGCCCCTGGTTAAGCAATGCCAACCCTCTTCCAGGTAAATAACTTGCTTGCTTTTAATTACACTTTTAAAAAACCAAAAAGGCACCAGTGTACATTTAAGGGTTGTACAATCCACACAGTGTCAGCTTTGAAAATGGCACCGACCTAGTTCAGTTCTTAAAAGGACCAAAGTAGCATCCTCTAAAGAAATCAAAAATAAATAAAATCACTGGTTTACACATCTGCACCTGTGTAGCAGATTTACAAACAAACTTGCGAGACAGATTTTATTTCAAACTAAACCAGAAGTCTGATCCTGACAGTTGCCAAGTGCTCAGTGCTTCCCACTACAGTGGCCAGGAGCTGTAAAGCCTCAGTGTCCTTCGGGGCACACTCAAAGTGGCATCAGCATAAAGTCCCTGAAAACAACACGGGAGGAGGGGAAAAAGAGGGTAGAGAAAGAGCAACCTTCACAACATCACTGTGAAGAGAATGCAACATGTGACAACCCAGAAGAGAAATATTGCTGCAACTGGGGTTCAGTGCACTCCACTGACACTGAACACTGCCAGACTCTCATCAAAGCTTCGGCAGGTAAGACACCTGGTTTCATCCTGGGTATTCTATACAGAAACTTTGGGTTTAGTGGATGCTTCGAGGCCTATATGGCCATCAAAACATTTCTGAAGGGAGCAAAGAAAGTGGGCAATTTCTATAAAGTGGAAGCTGCAAAGGATTTTACTTCCTTCTAAGTATTGTAATTAAAATTACTACATTTTAATTAAATTATGTCTAAAAAGAAAACAATGTTATTTCTGGCCTAGTCCTCAGTGTTACAATGACTGGTGTCTACCCCAGGTTCCAGCAGAGTTCTCTCTAGTTCAGTAGAAAAGCAAAGAAACACTAACTCCCTGAATGCAGAGTGAATAAAAGTACAGAAGAAATAGCCGAGGATGGAGATGCCTCTAAACTGCAGTACCACATTCCTACTCTCCTAGCCCCTGACATCACACACTGGCCTACTTCTGCCCCACTGGAGTTTCAGGAATAGCAACCAAGACATAAAGTTGTCCCATTTAGCCTCGTACTGCACTCCCTGCAGGATCCAACACAGCGGTCTGAAGAGACAAAGCTGAGAGCGCAGACACACCACCATCACCAAAGTGCACCGGCACATAAACAAGGAGGTTACAAAATGTACAGGGCCAAACCAAAAATGTTTATTAGCAAACAAGTAAAGACTCATCATCACTGGTATTCATTTCAGGGAGGGGAGCAGAGGACTCTGACATTGGCACTTCCACAGAATGGCAACAAGCCGCGTGAACACCCAAAGGCTCCTCCCGGTAGGAGTTAGGGCAACACTGGTTTTGTCCATCCACATGGATATGAACATTCATAGGGCTGTCTGGATAACCAGACTCCCACTTTTTTAAGGGTAACCTACATGGCTCTTCACTCAGCGGATGACTTCCACTTAAACTACTGTCCTCTGGGCCAGTCCTCCTGGACGCTGACCCTCCACAGATCGTTTCTGTAACACTCTCAGACAAAGGATCTCTGAAAGCCTTTCCTGAATCCACTTTACTGGGCTGCTTAAGCTCTCTGTCAGAGTCAGCACTTAAAGGTTTATTGGCATGTCCAGCCTCGTGCTCTGCGCGTGCTGCTGTGCAAGTGCTGGGTGGGACGCTGGAAGGCGGCGGCTCCGTGATTTCAGTCTCTGGCTGCAGGCTGCTACATCCAGCTTCTTGTGGGCCCCTGGCTTGGCCGTTTGCCTCTAGACCAGGTCCTTCTGGGGAAGCCGGGGGACTCTGAGCAGCCCCATCAGCGCGGCTGAGGATGCCATCCCCCAGCGTAGTCTGTGAGGTGCGGGCGGGGGTGAGGAGGGGGATCTGTCCCCTCGCCCGCGGTCTGTGGAACAGTCTGTTCCAGAGCCTGCCCAGGCGCCGCCGCGACGAGCTGCGTCTGGACGAGTGGCGTCTCATCTGCCTCCTCATGGCTGTTCGGATGTTCTGCAGCACAGAGGCCTGTAACACAGGTGGAGCAAAGCATCATTTCACACGTACTCCAAAGACTGCCCCTAAATCCCATTCCCCCCTCTAATATCTCCACTTGACCGGAATTCTCAGGCTTGATCCCTGCGCTTCCTTGGTAAATGTGTGTTTTCTAACAGACGCCAAAGACAGATCTGCCTGTACCAAAAGACTCTCAAAGAATCATAGACTGGTTTGGGTTGGAAGGGACCTCAAATATCTCGTTCCAACGTCCCTGCTGTGGGCAGGGACATCTCCCACTAGACCAGGCTGGTCAATGCCACATCCAACCTGGCCTTGGACACCTCCAGGAATGGGACATCCACAACTCCTCTCCCTTACAGTGTTTCCTTTATGAATTTAAGCTCTACCTGTCTGCCCAGGAAGGTACTTTTCCACTGGAGTAACAAAGTACAAGTGTTTTATCACACTGGGAACTGTATCACGGTTGGATAATTTTGACAGGGTACAGGCGTTTCTTGAGAACTCAGCAATTACAGAGAAGAATGATTTAATGGCTCGCCACTGTAATGTATCTGCAAATGGAAAATAATCCAGAATTTCCAAAAAATACTGCTAGAGACCTTACTTTCTTATCACTTCAAGCACATTTTACAGTTTCAGCTTGAAAAGCATTTTTTCTATTCACTTTCTGACCTTTCTCTCTGGTTCATTCTATCTTGATGTGCAGCAGAACAGCTGTTCCCTAGCAAACACATTTAATGTGTTCAAAACTACCCACAGCACCAAGATGTGTAACTGAAGCTGAAGTGGTCCTTCAGCTCCACGTAACACGCACACATTTTTACATTCCTTCTGTATAACTGGCACAGCCACAACTGAAATACAGTTCCAGATTGATTCTATGTAATTTATACAGTAGTTTGGCTGCTGAAGTGTTCCTTGGCACTTGTGCCTGCGTACTTGTGATGCATTGTACACAGGGAAGTCTTCGACTGGGGGGATGAGTCCTTGTGCAATCAGCTGTCCATAGGAAGGTGGAGCTTCCCTCCGCACAAACTCTGCCTCCAGTCGCGTCATCTGGGTCTCAAACGCTCTGGAAACAGAACCAGAGAGAAAACAGGGATGAGAAGGAACAGTCAGTTTGTCCTGCCTCCCTCATGTCAATTTACAAAAGCTCTGCCAAGGGGTTCACGCTAGCAGCAAAGCCACAGACCTTTGACTAAGCTCCATGAAAATCTTATCGGGATGCAAAAATAAACAAGAGGACTGAGAGTACAGGGTATAAGCACCCATGAATCAAACCAGGCCAGTAACTTGTCCAGCAAGGCCCCAGAGGTTATTTGTGGAAAAGACAACACTAAGAACTGGGAACAGTCACACAACAGGGCCAGCTTGCAGCCTCAGTGAGCTCTGGCTGTCCCGTCACAACAGAGGCACTGAGGTTCCCAACGCAGCACAGTGGCTGTTTTCCAGCTCCTTCACCATGGACATTTGCTCGGGAGAGAATGTAAAGCACACTGCTTAACACACTAACAGTGCCAGCAGCAGGGCAGAGCTGGTGCACACCACAGGAGACGGGAACCAGAAAATCCCTTACGAGCCTCCCAGAGGGCAGAACCACACCTGCACAAACATCTAACACAGGCAAAGAAACAGTCACTGCACATCAGCAAGGCACATAGACCAGGGAAAGGGGCACAGCTTACACCACAGAACAGGCCCCAGCACTGCAGGACATCACTTTTAGCAGAACTGAGGACTAAGGAGGGGAGGGGTTAGAGGTTGTTCAGTTCAGATTCAGAGAAGACTTCACTGTGGCAGTTCAACATTCAGATTTTAGTAGGGGCAAGGAGTTTGTTGCAAGGAGAGGAAGAAGAGGAAATTGCTCAAGGCAAATTAAGTTAGACACAGATTCTGCCATGCTGCACAATAAATGCATATTTCGCATCGATCACAGAAGAGCTGACATTTCCCTCACCGCTTCTGAAAATCTTAATACTCTTCTCTAAGCCTAATGCAGTGACTGCTATTTAGCTGTCATCAAGTCCTTGGATTTGATTTCACAGCTTTTTGCAAATTCTCTGGTCAGCAATCAACTTTTTACTCTTTTTAACAAAATGGAAAAAACGACCACAGCTGCGGAAGCATCACCAAAGCAAGATGCTTACCTGTATTCCCTGGTCCTCAGAGAATACAATTTAAATGCACAACCCAGCGCTATCACCAGCAGCAAGCCACACACGAGACTCCCAATCAGAGCAGCTGTGATGACCTTCCTGGGAACAATCACCAGGCAGTTGTGTTCATCACTTCCATCCTGGCAGTCCTCTTGGCCATCACAGCGCCAAGTCTCAAAAATGCACAGATTCGTCCCACAGTGGAAGTTTCCTGGCTGGCAAGTAAAGCAGTTTTTTTCATCTGAGCCATCTGGACAGTTCTTCTGGTTATTACAGCGGTCAAGTATGGAGTAACAAAGCCCACTGTTTCCTTCACAAGGGTATTCGTTCTTCTGGCAGGCAGGGCAGTTCTCCTCATCCTTGCCATTTGGGCAGTGCCACCAGCCATCACAGTGCTGCTTATCTGTGAAACATTCCTCGTCGCTCCCACAAGGATGCTCCCAGGGGAGGCAATAGCCTTTCACCTGATAGGTGGCATTGAAGCCATGGCCGGTGCTCTTGGAGCGGGCGTAGTACGAGACGGTGAGCTGGCCCTTGGACGACTCCACGCTCACCGAGTGCCTGTTGTTGTGGTGGGAAAAGGTCTGCATGAGTTTATCCCCTCTCTCCCCGATGCCATCGTACACCTTCACGTAGTCGTTGTAGCCCAGCTGCAAATCCAGCTGCAGCAGGACGTGCCGGTTGTCCTGCGTGTCCACATACCACGTGCAGCGAAGGTCTGACCTGCTGTGGTCGGCACGGAAGAAGTCCGGGGAGGCAAAAGATCCATAAAAATTACCCAGCCTTTTGCCACAGGAAAGATCAGGACAGCTGTCTTCATCCGAGCCATCGCTGCAGTCCTTGACCGAGTTACACCTCAGCTCGTTCCCCAAGCACTTGGTGGAGTGGGCAGCGCTGCACTGGAACGTTCCCGAGGGGCAGATGCTGGAGGGAGGGTCTGTGGGAGGGACAGTGCAGTTTCTCTCATCCGAGTTATCACCACACTCATCCATGGAATTACACTTCCAAGTACTGGGAATACACTTCCCGTTTGCACAACGGAATTCATCCGACTGGCACACAGCCTGACCTATCTTTCCTGTGAAAGATGACAAGAAGAAAGAAGTCAGGATCAAAACTTCTGGAACTATCTGATGGAACTTTTTAACATCTACTGCCCTGAATGTTACAAGTCAATCAGTCAGGCCAGCACACTTCAGGAATACTGTTTAAAAGCCCAGTGCAAATAATACTAGTGTTACCATGCTGACACTTTATAGTCATCAAGGCTGGCCCGAGACTCCTGTCAAAAAAAAAAAATATTACCATCTTCAAATTTTGCCAGAGAAGGCAAAAAACCTGTAAGATATTACCTCTAATATAAGAAAGGCGAAATCCCTGAGCCTGTCCTGAGCTTGATGCGTCTGAGTGAAAAAATATCCAAACGTGGTCCCTCGCAGAGATGAAAGACGGAGGAATGGAAGATCCACACACTTTGTACTCCTCCCTCTTGGAAGACGGGCCAATCATCAACCAGTCTACTGCACACTTCTGAGACTCTTCCAAGTCAAAGTTCTTAAAACTGTTAGGAACAACAAAAAAAAAAATACAAGTTACAAAGAGGCCATGCATCTGGAACAAAGTCAAACAGAGGAAAAAACAACTCTTAACAGTTGGCTTCCTGTGCCAAGCAGTGCTGACATAAAGACATCACAGTCAAAGACAATGAAACATCTACACTACCTTGAGTATACAGAAACAAAGTGCATCCCCCTCTTTGGAAAAGCACCCATCTCCAAGGCATAAACATCATGCCAAGCAGCTCCAAAAGCTGAAAGAGTGATTCCTCTTTTACTCAGTCCTTAAATAAAACTGTTTCCTACAACACAGCTATGAGAAAAAGCAAAATTCCAGAATACAATATACAGAAGATAAATTAATTTCAGCAGTTGTTTCCAACCTCAAAAGCTATGAAACTAGGGATGACAGGGGTAACTACTGCCTTGGAAAAAGAACAGTAGGAAGCAGTAAAAAGAACCCTAAAGGGATAAGTATCAGAGACACAAATCCACTCCTCAAGATATGGACAGGCAGGGAGAGATCAAGAAGAGAATAGAGGTGGAGATGGAACCTAAAATCTAACCCTATTAATTTTTAATTCAAAGACTAAAATATTCCCTTTCTGGAAATACAAATGCAGAGCAAACAAGACTATAACCTTTTACAGTCAAATTTCCAGCCCTTCTGCTGACCAAAGCCCCATGATTTTTCAGTAGTAGCTTATCCAGAGCAAACAGGTGCCCTGGTTGTTTGCAGAGCACTGAACGCAACCAGAAAATACTCCCTTAACCTATGGCTCAGGAACCACACGTGGTATTTGTCGTCTGATTAAACAGACTGAATTTGTATTCAGTAATCTGCAATGGCACTAGCAGATTGCACAGAAAAGCACACTCATTAGCAAAGGGCACACTGCTCAGAACACTTGGAAATGAATTTTGGTCCTCTTTCATGTTCTCTTTCAGCTACACAAAATGTACTTGGTGGAAGTTTGTGCCTGCCCCATGCAAATACCTGGACAGAAGTTTCAGAAAGGCTGACAAGCTGCTGGGAAAAACAGACCTCCCTCCACAAAGGACTTTTCACAAACATAAAAGACAAAGTCTTTGAAAAAGATAAATGGAAAGGTAATTTTCTTATATCAGTGTGTATTTATAAAAGGCTGTCAGTGCCTGCCGGATCCTACCCTTTGAAGGTGAAAGGGAAACAACAGCAACTACCTAAACTATCCAGTTTATTGAATAAGAAGACCCAGCCTACAGCACCTGTAGGTTCTGCCAAGCACTCCAGCTTAATAACCCTCAAAAATAATTATCAGCAAGAGCATAAGAAGTAAGGGAGCACTGAAAGTGTTAATATAGAAATTAAGAGATGTCCAACAACATAAGTGCAGGCAAAGACAATCCACCCAGAAATACGACTTTCCTCTTTTCTAACCCTTTTTCTCCCACCACGCTCTGTGTGCCTTCCCAGCTGGGAAGAAATGTTCCCCCAGCACTTAATTCTTTGCTGGAAGCAATCTCATCAAGCTTCTGAAACCAGCACATTTTGCAAGGAAGTTTTAGATGACTGTGCAGTCCGAATGAAAAGATTTAAGTACTCAGCCTTGCAAAGATAAACTAAAGAGTACTTCTGTCACAGGTGTTCAGCAAAAAACATTCTTAATGATCAAGAAAGTGTATGAAAAGCACTGCAGCATGAACAGGAATTATACAGAGCATCAGGGAAACTACAGGCACCCACATCAAGCCTGTTACAGGAGATGTGAGGCAGCATCACTGAGCTACCACAGTGCTTTTGCACTCTGAAATTCATTTTGGCACCAGACACCACCTGGGGTTTCTACTTGAAGGATTGTTTGTAGGGATTTCTTGTCATAAAGACGTTTTGAAAAAGTGTTAGAAATACCTATCTGCCCAAGAACAAACGTTTTTAAGAAAAGGGAACAGTCACTAAAGAAATGGAAACTCAAAACTGAGAGGGGGTGGGGGTGGGAATGAGTAGAAAAACTTCTGCTTCTGCAATACAAACAAGCTCATTTACTAAGTCTTTTGATCTCTTACTTCTGCAATTATTTTAGATGTACCAGGCTCCATCTTAAAAATATAAACAAATTATTCTCCTATCCTACCCAGTTCCCAGCACTCCAACTGGATCCCACAGCCACTATTTTCCCCACTCTGCTGAAAAGAGCTACTTTTGTTTCCCAAGTAAATAATTCACCCAGGGCACCATTAGCTTATATAATAAGCTGTCTATACCTTACATGAAAATGCATTTCTTTCTAGGGGAAAAAAGCAACAAAACAACAACAACAAAATAATAATTAAAAAAAAAAAAAACCAAAACCAAAAACAAACAAAAAAAAACCAAAACCAAAAACAAACAAAAAAAAACCAAAACCAAAAACAAACAAAAAAAAACCAAAACCAAAAACAAACAAAAAAAACCCGAAAAGGTTTAATACTTTTAAGATTCACAAAGAGTATAGAAAAGTCAGCTATGCGCACAGGCCTTGCTTACAAACTTTTTTGCAGATGACAGCAATACCTCTCGATATCTTTTGTAATATCTTTTACTTGCACCTTGAAAATTTAGTATTGTACACTACTAACAAACACCTTTTTTTTTCTGGTTTATTATAAAAGATGTGGAAGAGGAAGAACCTTTAGTCCCACTTTCCAAAGCAGAAGGCCAGGCATACAGAGGATAAGTGATTTTCCTGAGTGTCAGTTGTGGGTCTCAAACAGATTCAGAGGAGAATCTCACAGTTCTCCACTAAAAAATCCAAACTTTAGCCACAAAGGCAGTAGAATAGAAGGGTGATGAGGCAGAATAGACTTGCAAGGAAACACCATGTTTAACAGACTCATGCCTCTCGGAGATGCACGAGCTACTGAAACAAAATACCTTGGTATTTGAAAAGAGTCAATACAGAATATTCACAAGAACAAGCTCTTTTACAAAACCAAGTATATCTTAATCCCAAGTGCCCAGCAGCTTCAAACACCACTGAATAAACACAATTTCTCTGAAATACATTCTAGATCCAGTGCAAAGAGATACCATAGCAGTTATAAAATTTCTTCTTCTAAGGGCAAAAGCAAAGTCAAAGGGATTATGTTCGACCTCATGCAAACTAATCAACAGATGTATTTTGAACAAATTTTCCTTTGATTCCTGTCAGTTCACTCCAGCATCCTTTTAAGTTATACTGCCCCCACTAGAAGTACATTTTTCCTCATTTAAATTGATGGTGATTTCACCCAAGACCAAAAGCATGATACATTTGAACAAGCCCTCACCACAAAAAAACACTCCTTTGCAAAAGAATCCAAACCAACATGAACACATACATGTGCACTTATAAATACACATAGTTGACTTTCACTTCTGTGAAATTTTTCACTTTGTGCATTTGTGACAAGGTTTTGTGTCCCAAGTTTCTGCCATACTACTCCTGATATTAAGTGTACAACTGATTTATTTTAGCTCAGAGTCCTTAATACTGTGCTCAACCTCTGCTACTCCACTTCTTTCATCATCTGTAATTAGATCTAGTGCTGCTGCTTTTACAGTCTTCTGAAGAATAATTTAATTCTGCTACCCACAAAATAGAGCTCAGGGACATTTATTTATTCAGTTGAACTTTCTCAAACTGGAATGCAAATTTTTTCTATCAAAAGGATTAGCCCAGTGGTTGAATGAGTGACGGTACACGAAGTCTTGTGCTTGTGGGACTATACAAACATCTTACAGTCTTTGGAAAAGTAGTGGGTAAAGTCTGTAGTTATTGTTGTTGAGGGAAGGCTCTTTGCATCCAAAAGCTGCATTATTTTTTGTGACTAAAACAAGAAAGAGGATCAAGCCATACTGAAACAGAGCACTAATGCATAATGTCACCCATACCTCATGCACTAAACTCCAGCCCTTGTGCCCCTCAACTACAGCCTTCCCCACCTGCTCTAGACAACCCCCTCCACCAGAGAGCTTCACTTCTAGGGCAGAGCTCCTCTGCTTTGGCATCCCAACTGGATGCTGAAGGGAAGGAGAACCTGGCTTTGCTCCATGCCCAGAGCACACAGCACACACTGACAGGGCAGGGAGAGGAAAAGTGATCCAACACTGGTGTTTCCAGCACCAGAACTGCACCATTAACAAAACACAACACCCACCACAGAACATTCTTGGAAATGCTTTGGCCCTCAGGCTGCTCTCACTGCTGCCTGTGGAACTCCAAAACAATACAGGAAGAGGGAAGGAGATTGGTATACACAATCAAAATTATTGGATCAAGTTTTGCAGCTTTTGTCTCTTCTGGAAGATTCTATTCAAAAGCACTGACTCTAGTTATCTTGGTCTTGAAATGTCTCTTCCATAGCTAATTCCTTTAAAAATCCCCAACCTTTATACAAAAGCACAAGAATTGTCTATTAAACACTGTCAGTATTCAGACTTTGAGGATCAGAACAACTTGGTGTGAACTGACAAATGCACCACTAAATCTCGTTTTTACCGAATTCTGCAGAAAGAAGTAAATTCATCTGATATTTCTTTCAGTGGTATGATACTGAAAAAAGGGTTACCTCCAACAGAACTCCAGGAGCTTACAGAAAATTACAGCGTCAGTCATATATATCAGTTCTTGCCTATGTACTCAGATGAAGTAACAGTAGCCTACAATGATATTGTCCTATTAACTGACAAATATTTTTATGTTGCTTGAAAAGAACTTCACTAAACCAGATTATCATAAACACACATTAACAGTCTGTACATACAGGAAAAATGTGCTACCTGCAAAACTTAATGCTTAGCAGAGCTAAACTTTTTGTCATTTGCACTGAAAGGAGCAGTAGCAGCTAGTAAAAAAAGGTACTTCTATAAATAATGGAGGGAATTCTCTACACCCCCTACAGCAGTTTAAGCACGAGTGACTAGAGATAAAGCAAAAACTAAAAAACCCATTGTTAATAACTGGAAAAGGGCAAACATGGGATGCAAAATCTGAATGAAAGTAATTAGTAAATAAATGAAAAAGTAAATGTCCAATTTGGCTCTCTAAACTCCTTTTAAAAATTGGAGAATAAACATTATGTAGTAGAGCACAGTCCCAAAATAAAACAGAACCAGCCAATTAAGCAAGAAAAGTTACTTCTATTTGCCAACTTCTCAGAGCAAGTGCAGACTGTGAACAACTGATGACTTAATTGGCTCATTAAAAATTTCTGCTTAACCACTGAAGCACAAGGATCTGAAAGTCAGGACAGCTCTATTCTGCTCCCAGCTCCCAAGCACCAGCTAACTGCGGAACCTCAGGCAGGAGACACTGGGATCGCTTCTTCAAAACCTGAGCACATGCAACTGAAGTGGCTATTATAAGGGTTTTTCCAATTAATGTCAAGTTCTGAACCACTGTGAGTTTGGTAAATAGGCTGAAACAGCCCCTTTAACTATCCCCACAATCACAGACCAGGAAGCCTTTACATGAACAGCCCTCAGTTTTACTCAGAAACTGAAACCCAAATCACAGAACCACAAGTTGGAAAAGACCTCTGAGACCATCGAGTCCAGCCTGTGACCCAACCCCACCCTGTCACCCAGCCCATGGCACCGATGCCACATCCAGTCTGTCCTGGAACACCTCCAGGGATGGGGACTCCACCCCCTCCCTGGGCAGCTCATTCCAATAGCTGAGCACTCTCTCTGTGAAGAACTTTTTCCCAATGTCCAACCTAAAGCTCCCCTGGGGCAGCTGGAGCCCGTGTCCTCTTGTCCTGCTGCTGGTTCCCGGCAGCAGAGCCCGACCCCCGCCCCAGCTCCCTCCTCCTGTCAGGTATCTGACAATTCCTTCTTCCAAACCCAATGTCATGAACCACTGAAGTGAAAGCACACGAAGGTGATCCCCCACCTCAATTAATAAGAGACAGCTTGAGTGGTTCACTAAGCAGATTGCTTTTCAATACCCTCATCTTGAATTCTGAGCATGGGGAAGATTTTACTCTCAGTCCCATAAATGCCAATAATAAAATAATAAACTTATACTCTGCCTGCATCAGGCTTTATTGCAACAATCAGGTAACAGCAACCGCCAAACAAAAATCATTTTGATCTTTTTTCTCAGCTCTGAGGAAACATACACCTGTAAAGCCTGTAAAGGATGGTACAGTTACTGTATATGACACCTTTATCTGATCTTACAGGATTTTATGTAGTCCTCCATGGAAACAGACATAAAAATAGAGAAAATAGGTGGGAAAAATCAAGTACCCAAAACAGTAACTAAAAGACTGATTACCTGAATTTAAAGAGACAGAACATAGTCCGGGAAAACAGTGGCTACAGACTTGTTCCCAGGCATCAACAGAACCATTCCATCAGACACACAAACTTGGAAGAAAGGACTGCAATGTGCATAACTAATGGAGTGGTATAAACATAAAGAACATAGATTTCCTGTTCATGGGAAACCTCCCTCAAGGATTCCGAAAAAATAAACTATAAAGCAAAACAATAAGCATGGAAACATGAGGATAGGAAGAAAATCAATACACACATGAAAGACAGGCATTAAGACAAAGTTTCCAAAGGACATGCCCACAGGACCCAGCAGCTTAAACCCACATGTAGATCTGGGCACTGTTCTACTGAAAGCTGATGAATAATAGGTTTATAAAAAATGACCACCGACTGCAAATGGTTTAGAAATTAAAAGTACTTTCAATTGCAATTTTATCCTTTGATGAGTCCTGCTGTATCTCATTATATATATATATATATATAAAACCCTTATGTAACACTGCTGTCTTACTGTCAATAAGAACTCAAGATCAAAGGACATGCATTCAGCCTAACACAAGACAAAGGCAATGGGGTTTTTTGGAACCTTTCAAAATCCATATGTCAGCATAAGAACCGCGTTTGACTTTCCTAGGAAAATTCAAAAAGCTACTCTTATGCCCTTACCAACACCCTGTCAGGACAAGAAGCACACCCAGCTACAGAGGAAAAAATGTTTGTATCTGAACCCTCTCAGCTTGCCCGTGTCCCGTTAGCCTGGGCAAGTCAGCTGCTTCTTTCACGTCCTTGGCATCACGAGGGCTGCAGCCCTGCAAAGAAACCCTCAGATGCTGCAACATTTTGAATTTCAGGCACGGCAGTGAGTCATCCCAAGTAGATTTATAGTCAGAAACGTAACACCCCAACACGAGTCCCAGGGATGTAAACACATCGCTCCCATTGTCTGCATGTGCAGAGGAGGGCAGGATACGGGTGTGTATTCAGTGACAGAAAACAAACCCATTGAGCAGAAATCTTTCAAATCATATTGCTGTGCACACATCTCAACTGCATAAACATTATTACCAGTTTCTGCACCTCACTTTCCTTTATTTCCTTAGCCTCTGCTACACTCACACTTGCAGAGGAGAGCCCTAATTCTAAGTGGGAGCTCTGAGACGCTTTCACAGCATAAACTGCAGTGTTATTCTCCAGAGCCAAGTCCTGTGTCTCATTTGTATGCTTTCTCCGAGTCTCCAACAATCTCTGCTTTGAAACAAATTCCCCAAGTCCAATACAATGTAATAGGATTTAAAAGCCTGTTTCTATTTATGGATCTCAAATGCTGGCAGGTACCTACTTCATTACTTTTGATGAGTAGTTCCTATTTTGAACTACGGATGGAGGAGCCCTCCTATTATTCCATCTGTGGCAGATTTGTTTTTAATTGCTGAGCATCTGCAGTTGAAGAGGTTTGCAGTCCTTTCAAGCAGCTGAGCAAAGAATGAGCAGATGGTGTCAAATACAACAGTACTAAAAACAAAAAAAACCCCTTTCCTAGGGTTTGGGGTTTTTTTTTAAGTAAGAAATTCTTGGCTTGAGGATTCTACAATTAGCCCAGAGAAATTAAGTACATTCACAGTATGCTCATAGTATAGCCTAAACATTCTTAACAAACCATTTGTAGTATATTTCAGTCTTTATTGAATAGTATTTTTCTAGAATGGAGCTGAAATTATGCCACAAATGCTGACTATTATTTGATTTGTTAGAAATATATATTAAGCAGAAAAGCAAGTGTCTTTTGGTTAACAAGTAACAATAAGCAATAAGTATCTTCAACTATTTATTAAATATAGCACCATTTCAAGATGTTAGAGAAAAAGCCTTTTTTGCTGTAAGAATTTTAAATATCCCACTGGGGCTGTTCTAGGTTTTATAGCCTTCACTTATTCCTATTTGTAAGCAATGAAGAGAAAGGGGGCTATTTAATGTGAGTAAATAAATCACTGTTTCCCACCCCCTCATCTATCAGATCTGTACATGAAATCTCACACGGGCATTGTGAAGATAAATATATTAAAAGACCACAGGTGACTTGTATGATAATGGATGTCAGAAGTATCCTACAGAGACAAGACACAGGGAAACATTTCTAAAATAAGAGAGGTGCCCGACCTGTAATCAGGTGCCAGTGTAATCAACTTTGAGCACCCAGCAGCTCTGACAGACAACCTCACACTGGTATATCAGATAAGAACTCGCATTTTCTTTCATTTCAGCAAAGCAGCTCTTTACCTCCACAGAATATCAAGCCATACCTAATTGTTATCATGTCTCCATGATCTCCTTGAATGTACCAGCTGCAGTTTATGGCTGGAGGATAGTTCAGTGGCCAGGAAGGACTATAGATGACTCCCCGTCTCTCTGTGTGCTGTTCCAGTTCTCCACTGCAAGCAGCTGTTAATAAGGGGGGGAAAAATAATACTGTTAATGCTTTGCCTGATCAACAACTCACATCAGCTACAGGAGCTTTCATCAGTTTCTGGGGATTGCAGGCAAATGAGAGTCAACAGTTTTATCCTCTCACTGCTTTCTTCCCTGCCCTGGTTTTTAATTAAGACACCCGCACCAAGCGTAGGTAACACAACCTGCACTTCAATGCAGGACTAATCAATAACCCTGTATGAATCTACCAAAGGCTACAATCAATATTACTGCACGATCTGCCAAGAGGCTGTAATACTGAAAGCCTTCTTACCAGCTCCCCAAAGCCTGGGTAGGTCACCCAGCAGCTGAAGGAGATTCATATTCACTCTAAAGTAGCTCATTCTGTCATAACATGTTCCTGGACAACGTTTATTCTTCTATCCATATGACAGACCTGAAGAGTTTGTAATGGTTAAAAAAATACCACCACCACCCCCCAAAAAAGTAAACTGGCGTCTGATGTCAAATGTTTTTACTGAACATTACTAAAGTACTCTAAATTCCTTTTGAACTCACAGAGATGAAGAAATTTTCCAGATAAGGAGAGGAGCAAACAGGGCTAAATAAAGCTCAGCATGTTCAGAGCACTTTAAGTTCTTCCTATGGAAAACAGCAGTTTACAACTAATACTTAAAATTTGTTATTAAGCAATTCAAAAATGAAAGTGAAATGTTCCAAGGAAAATTTGGAGAGCTGTTCTGATGGGAAAACATACTCTTAGCAGGCTACAAGAGGGGAAATTCTCTATAATCCAATAGCTATTCTTACCATTCTCCAAAAATATTTTTTAGACTATTTTTAAAACAAATTAGTACCTAGGGCGTGACTTGTGGACTGCAGCCAAATATTCCAGTTTTTGACAGAAGCTTACATTCTTACAGCTGAAAAAGGCAGCAAGGAAAAAAAAAAAAGGTTGCCCGCACCTTCAGCTTCCTCATACACATCCACACCAAATAAAACTGCGTTATAAACGACAGGTTTGCAGTGCTGCTTGAAACCCAGCCACATAAAGACATCATTTTCAATCCCCAGCTGGGATCAGATTTAGCTGCACTGGAGGGGTGGAGGGAAGGAGTGCCTGCAAAGCTGCCTGGCTGCAGTCAAGTCAGGTGGCAGGGCTGCCTGCAGAGCTCCTGCCTGGCGCTGGGGCTGGCCTGCAGCACGTCCCCCCCAGGAAACCCGGGCCTGGCACTACCCTGTTTGTTCACAGCAAGCACTTTGGAAGTGAGAACCACAGGGATATAAAAAGCATGAGGTAACTCACCTGAGGCAAAACATTAAAAAAAAGTCATTATTTTTATTCTCCGAGTAGGGCATTCCACTGAAACATATGCATATAATTCCTGCTAGTTTCAAAGGCCACAAAAGCACATAGAATACATAAATAGGTGAAAACATCTGTTTTCCAAACAAATATTTTGCAGTAATGCTGTTACATTTTTGTTGTCATAGAGAGGCTCCAGTCTAGATGCTGGAAAACACTGAGATGCAATTACAGAATTATAAAAGCAAATGTAAGATCCACAGGACTTTTTGACTCTAGTTCTCAGTGTGTTTAGGTCTATACATGTGCTCCTCCACATACTTGTTACTGCATCAACATATCACAGCAGCAAAAGAGGACCTAGAGAACCACATAAAGGAGCTTGAAGGGCTGCACTTCCTCACTGCCAGGTTACCAAAACTCCAAAAGGGGAAGGAAACGGGATGCACAAAGTGACATAGCAAATACACCAGACAGCACTAGCCAGAGGCTTCCAACAACAGCTCTGCAAATATTCCTGTTGCCCTTGGACCAAATACTGTTCTGGATTAATATCCCTTGCCCATGGGATGTGCATTAGAACAGAATCACAATTGCACAAGTCTACTTTAGTAGACTTCCATTCTCCCAAATACTTGTTCCTCAGTTTTAGGAAGTAATTACAAAGATCCTGAGTTTTTCTGAGGTAACACTGAAGTAGCATTTTTTCTTTTGCAATAATGTCCAGTTTCCTAATGTGTCAGCAGAGGAACTGCTGCAACATCCCAGTTCAGGTTTTCAGGGAGGAACACCTTCTTATTAGCACTGCACATCTGATACAAACGTGGGGCGTGGAAAGAACCAGCACCAAAAGTAACAGATTTTGCCTTTTAACAGCAGAATTGTGGCTGTGAAAATCTCAGGACACAGCAAGGTAAGGGCTGCACTGACACTATATGCCATTTTGGGCAGGTCATCTGACAATGGCTATTGTTGCCCAAGGCTTTACCATGGCTTTACCCCTCTGAAGCACAACAAGCATTTCAGACTTGCCCTACTCAAAATCAAAAGGACAACTGCTTTGCTCTTACAAAGGGTCCTGGTTTGAAAGGACCAGTGAACTGAATTCATACTGCCAACACTTAATTACACTATTTTAAGGATATGTCCACAGTCCCCTAAAATGGTTGGAGCAAAGGGGACACACACATACCCCCACCTCCAAAAACCACTACAGTGTTTACCCAAACCTCACTTAATTGCCTTGTTTTTGATGCCTTGCTTTTCCCATCAGTGATCATTACTGTGGGATTTGCAAATATCATTTTTCTCCTTCCTAACCAGTCACTGCTTCTCCACTCCTTGTGCACTGACAAGGTGAAGTACCCAAGTGCTGCTTTCAGAGGCTCTTCTTTCACCTACATAAATTTTGCAAGAAAAACCTGTACAAAACACGGCCTTCAGGTGATGGCAACAAACAAGTAAACCCACACCAGGGCACAATTTTATACTCTTGGGGCTTCAGTGTCAATAAAGGGGCCCCACTTCCCTCCTCAGCCCCTGGCCATGAAGTCTGCAGAACCACACTCAAGCCCAAATACTGTGTTATTTAACTGGGTTTAAGCATGACAGTGTGATTCCTTAAAGAAAATAAACAAAATCCTGTTCAAATTGCCAAGACATCTAAAGGAAAGGGAAGTTCCTAAATAGAAAGGCATAGTTCTGGATTCTGAAGGTCTTATCATCGGTGGCAATACACAAGAATAGCAGCGATAACACTTTTTCAACCATTGTTCTGTGTCCTTCTGCAGCCTCTCTGCACAAACCTAGAAGGAAAGTGAACCCCCAATTCACTAAAAGCTCCAAACTGGCAAGTTTTCCACATTTAGCATTACTGGGAAACCAAAAAATAATACCAATCCCTGGACTGGCAAACCAACCCACTGAAAATCTTACTGAGGTGGTGCTTTTAAAGAAAAGATAAGTTCTAGGGACAGACAATAAATCTTTCAAAAATTTAAAAAAACCAAACAAACAAAAAAAAACCAAAAAACAACAACAAAAAACCACACACATAAAAACCTCAAAACAAAACAAACAAACAAACAAACAAAACAACAAAAAAACCCCACCCAAACTTTAAACAAATGCCACAAGAGATTTGAGTTCAGAGAGTTTCAGTCAACCAGGCATAAGTCTTGTTGAGGCTCTTTCTATAATAATCAAATGGATTTCTTTTATTGTGAACAGCAGTAGATTCCCTCTCCAGTTAAATATGGCACAAATACGCGCAATTAAGTTTCCAGAAATTTTACATGAACAATATTACTCCTATTTTTGCAAGAGCACCTGTAACAAAACAGACACAGTTCTTCACCAAAGGACAGTGCTGAGGGCACTGTGCTGTGCAGGAATAAATTTTCAGATAATCCCAGCAGAAAACAAATCCTGCAGCTTCACACTCTTCTGCCATGCCCCAGGGTCTGTCCCAGTCTCAAGGGACACATCCCAACCATCTGCTCTGGGATAAAAGATGGTTTGCACCTGCCACAAGGAACCTACTCTGGAAACCAAATGCTTGGCAATACACATTTCCTCAAGTAGCTGTCTCAGAGTCAGCAGGAAACTCTTCTCCAGTTCTCCAAAGGCTCTCCCAAGGAGGGCTTGCACACATGGTTTAATGCAGTCCCTTATGCCTGTGGAAAAAGAGGACTTAAGGCTCCACTGCACTTCGCCCAGTCTCCAGCTGGCTGCTCCTGTCCCTGATCAGAACCAGAGGAGGCACAGTCCAAGGGTTCACCTCGCTGAGCTGACAAAATCTGAGCTCACACTGCTGGATCAACAGGCTGAACGGGCTCCCTGTGAGCCCAGGGAATGGGGGCTCAGGGACAGCACTGCTCCCAGGCAGCAGCAGCTCGCCTGGCTTAAAGGCACCGTGTATTTGTAACCCATAAACACAGCCGAGATGGTGGCTCCACCTGCCTTCTCCAGAACTCAGGATTTCTGCTTTTATTTGCTTTCTGAGCAGAAACTGCACTACAGCTTATCACAGAGCCCAACTCTGCAGTAAGCTGCTTTGTCAGGGATGTGTTTAGGTCAGCAAACATTCCTCCCAGCTTTTATCAGGGCTCCTGAGGAACATCTCCTGGCGAGACAACCCCTGGCAACCTACAACTGTCCCGTCCTACCCTGCCATCCCCCAATGCACAGGTGAGAGAAGCCACACGTGGATGACACCACGGCAATGACCTTTCATGATCATTTTTGTCCCCAGCTCCTGTTACACTGCCAGGAGACGAGGTAACTCCAAACTGTATGAAGACAAGAAAGCATGAAGGCTGCAGTACTCTGAGGTTTTCAGCATACTTGCAAGAATAAAAGCCAGATGTTACAACTCTGTTTCTAGAAAAAAAATCAGCACTAGAAAGCAGCAGAGCCAACTGGATGAAGCATTACATATTTCAGGCCAAGGCAGTATCACCAGCCTAGGCCAGCCACTGTATAATTACTTGGTTTACACTTTGTAAACTCATACATCATACAGCCAACAGATGCCAAACTCCATCAAAAGCCAAAGAACCATTCAGACAGAACAGATTATGACACAGATGACATTTGGCATTTTTTCCAATGCAAGAATGGAAATTACTGTGTGCCAAACAACACATGTCCTACATGGCTCATCCACACTTCCTCTAAGCTAAATTTAAGGAAGCTACCTAATCATAAAATCACTACCTTCTGATCTAAACCTTCTTAATTGATCTACATCCTTAGAACTATTTTTGTGTTTCCCCATATCCTTTCCTACTATTTCCCTTATTTGGCTTTTTTAATTTAAGTTGAAGCCTCTTTGGGCACTAAGTGAGCCTACACACGTGACTGTGGATTGACAGGCACAAGAGGGCCCTTATTACTGAGAGGACCCTGATTGCAGTGTTCCCATAATGTCAGTAAGTCACAGAACTGTTACAGAGAAGGAAATTACACCAAGTGCTGCGATTCTGGCTGAACTTCCACTTCAACACTCATAAGACTTTTTTAATATTCTTGTTTTAGCTCCCCCAGGAATGGGCCACTATCCCTGGCTTGATATTCCCAGACACATCTTCTAAACATAGTTTTCCCCTGAACACATCAGCATGTACCATTTTTTTCTAGCATGGTGACACTGTTGGAGCCTATAACCCCAGGAAGACCTCAAAGTCCTAAACTTCCTAAACTGTCAGTGTTAGTCTCTCTCAAACAAAGGTCATACTGTTTCATTGAAAGATCTCTTCGTGTGAGGAAGAGACAGTAACAGCTCAAAAGAACAGTAAATACAAATAAGAAAAGTATGTCTTACCTAGTGAGGTAACAGCACTTTCGATTTTCCCAGTCAGGAAGAGATTCACTGCGTAAAGACAGAAAAATAACGTTCAGACAGGTTCCATGGCACAGGGTGGCAGTCAGTAGTTAACCATCCCTAGGTGTTTGCTGGGGTGTTAACAGAAATGCATAGCAGTTTTCCAACAAGAACTCTGCTCATCTACACAAGCAAATCATGTAATTGACTATAATCCTTCACTGTAGCTAAAAAAAAGTCAACACACAATGTTAGTTTAGTGTCTGTCAAACCTGCTACCAAAAGAAACAACTGTCAATCTATTCCAAGTTGTCTTCTCTGGGATTTTTTTTAAACTGAGGAAGACAAGAACAATTCCACTGCAACATTCATCATTGCAGCTAGTGACTTTACCTGCTTAACTGCTGGAAAATAACTAATGCCATTATTATCTTTAAACACATCTCCCCTGAATGAAGCAAAGTTTGTTCCTCTGAGGTAAATGTCACCTTAAAAATCAACTGCTAAAGCTAACATGATTGCCTTGGCTAAGCAAAAGCAATGTAGCTTTCAGAAAGCTCTACTGGTACAATCAAAACAGGATGAGGCAGTACTTGCAATACATACCTGACTTGTAAAATAATTGCCAAAGACTCTTCAGTTACTCAAAAGTCTCCCCCCACGGTGTATACCATTAGAGTGATCTGGTAAGAGTAGTTATTGCCAAAGAAACCCAGTTGTCCTATGTGATTTTTACTCCAGAGGTCAGCATTAACTGGTAGTTCCAAATTAGTTTCCCCATACATTCTTTAAGGTACTTCTCCAACAATTACAGCGTGTTCCACTAATTGCTCTCATTTCAACAGTAATCTGTACTCTACAAAGAGAGCCTATTAATGAACTAACAAATGTTTAAAAGAATTAGAAAGGTTTAAAAGGTTACCAAAAGACTTAATTGACAACATCCCAGGCCAAGCACTCTGGCTTTATTTTGCATGTGTTAAGTCCTAAATATTTTAACGGTCGATCCGTTTGCAAGCATTTAGTAAAAATCAACAACACAAGAGAGGAAGAGAAGCTGTTCGTGTTCCCAACAGTCACTTCGGAAGCAGATGACAATTAACACTATTTATGTCTCAGAGAGTGGGCCCCTATTGTCTCCTCCACTGTCCAAACACATCACAAAACAATGAGCCTTGCTCCAACCACCCTCTGGAATAACTTACACCAGCACAAGAGGAGGAAAAGTACCGACCACCAAAGAGGTGGAAATAAATAAGCTAAAAACGATCTCCTAGCTTACCAGTCCTGGTTTTCAGTTTGTGGTGGATCTGAACTACCACCACACTGCAGCAGTCCAGGTGCCTACAGCTGTCCTCCCCTGACTTACACCTGGCTGGCCATTGCCTGGATTTCCTCCTTCCTGAAGCCAGAGCTTTTTGCAGACAGTGATTCTGGGAGGTGCACAGACTGCTATGGACCTCGGGCTGAGGCCAGGCCCAGCAGAACAGAGAGAATGACCGGTGTCACTTGTCACAGAAGTCTTCAGGGCACTGCCACAGGGGCAAGGGCAGCGACCTTCTAAGTAGTCATGGTCCTAAGTGCTCCTAAGAGCTTTCAGGAACACACAAAGGAGGGCAACTAAATGGCAGCACACTTAGGCTATGGCCTGAGAAGAAACACACCTGAGCCACAGATTTGCACTTAAAGCATTAACATGATGATCAGAGGAGCTTAACAGCACTGATTTTATGACACAATTAATGCCCAGTAACATTTGTTCTCTGATAATGACGATGTAATTATTTCCTGTGTTTCACAGCACTAGCTCGATCCCACAGGTCAGTAAAGCCTACCTAGGAGCAACACTACCATCCTGCCCCAGGAAACAGCACGGCTCTGTTAACTCCTGCTCTGTGGAGCAGCACATCTGTCTGTGACAAGCCCTGCATCAGCTCAACATTTCCTCACGTGGTTTTAAAGCACGGCTATTCCGGTAACCATAGTAATACAGTCATAAGGACCGAGAAGGAATCAATCAGTGGTTAAGTCACAAATTTATGTTCATGAGAATTGAAATATTTTGTCTTGCTCCAAAGAAAGTACATGAATATACTCTGTGTAACCATTATCACCACAACCGAAAGGAGTGTCTGAAGGTACATTATATAGAAAAGTCTGGGTCTGTACTACCATCCTGCAATCTTTCTTCATGTTTCATACCTGAATCCTCCCAAAAGCCATAAGAGGACATGGGCTCTAAAGCAGAGGTTCCCTGGCACAGCTGATGAGGGGCCCTTATGCCCTTTAAATGGAAACAAGTAGGATAAAGACATGGGGCACGACAGGGTGGAGTTACCCAACTCAGAGCTCTATTACTGGGAACTGGGAAACCAAAAGTCCTAGTTTACTACCAGAAATACAGTTACAGGCAGCTTTGCACACCAGACCTGGCAGATACCTAGGAAAGAGAAGCCCAAAACAGTACTCTCTTACCTCTGCGAACACAAAACTTCTATTGGCTTCAGTTGCAAGTTCTTTGCTCTCATTTTCAAACCCTTTCATACTAAGAAGCCGGCAGTCAAGAACAGTTCTTGACGTTTCACATCAGGTACCTTCCTCAGCTACTGAATAAGCTTACAGTTTGCAGTATGTGTTTTGCTCACTTTCATCTCACTCAAGACCATCAAATCAAACCACAAGAGCGCTGTAAACCAGCATTTTCTGAAGCACTCAGCTCTCAAAACTGTCACAGGCTCAAAAGAAAGAACAGCCATTCCCTGCCGGTTTTCTTGTCTCTTGTCAAACCAAAACCCTGTCAAAATAAAAACAGGAGAGACACTAAGGTATATTAGAAAGTTTTCTAAATGCTCTTTTTCTTAACTGTTGGGAAGTTATGGGAAAGCCAGAAAAAAAAAACAGAAGTGGTTCAGCTGGCTTGAACTCCCTGCAGGAAACTTCCTGTGCCAATCATTTGGATTGCTAAGTAATTCTCAGGGTTTCAGGTTTTCAGCTGGGAAAGCGGTTTATTTGGATCCAAAGGGAAAAATTTACATCTTGGCACCTCCGAACCAAATAACAGCTACCAGGCTTTTCCCACAGCCAGAAGGACAGACATCAGCTTTGCTGATCTGATTCCTTCCTATGAAGGAAACTTTCTATGTCCTCCAGAATTTCTCAAGAATGATAAACAAAATGGCTTCACAAGGGAAGAGTTGAAACAAACCCAACTCCAGCCTTGGGAGCAGCAGTTTACAGACAAGGTCACGCAGCAATGGTCAGTGGCAGTGCATTGATACAGACACCAAACACCCACACACAGGCTATGGGGAAACAAAAAGTAAAAGAAAAGAACGGTAAAAAGCAAGAACCAAAAACAAACGTGAAAGGAAAGGACACACAAGCAGGAAGTAAAATACAAAAATAGTTAAATAGCAGCATTATATTCTTAGGGGTTCACTGAAGCAGAATACCTTACAAGCTTCCCACCTCTCATGTTTCTCAACTTCCACTATTGTCAGTTGTGCAAGGAATAGGAATAAAACATTCCAGCTGAAAAGAAGAGCCAGACAGTGAAATTCTAGAAGTCGTAGAAAGCAGAAATCTACTAAACTTTCAACCTGGCATCACCCACACCTAACTACAAGAAGTGTTCTCATTTCAACTCTGGAGTTTACATAATCTTATATTATCTTATTAGTAATTTCAATAATAACTGTGCTATTTCTTTTAAATAACAAAAGCTTTAACTGACTGGGCCACAAAAAATGAAACAAAACAATCAAAAAAAAAAAACCCACAAAACAACACCCAAAAAAAACCCCAAGAAATTCAGAGATATGGTGGAAACTTGCATCTTTTTCTAACTTTAAATAAACAATGCAGCAGACGTTATCCTCACGCTGTGCACATCTCTGAAATCCCTTTAAGACTCTTAAAAAAAAAAAAAAAAAGGACTAGCTACAAAGGATGTTGAAACTGTTTTGGAATTTCGCTAGCTTTTAACACTGTACTTATGCTAATTAAAATAGATACATTTGAAGTAACCAGAGCAACTTTATACTTCAACTTCCTACATTTCTCTAGGCAAGCACTGATGTTAAGGAAACACTTCTACAAAAACAGAACAAACAGCCTGGCCACGGATATACCCACTTCTGGTCGTTTATGTAACAAATTGCAACTGCCTCTAAGGATTATTAAAAACGAACTGTGACCCACGTTATTAGCGAGTGGTTGTGGTTTTAGCACATTCTGGACGAAGGAGCTACGACAGTTTGCCGTGTAAGCGTGAGGAGGGCTCGGTGCAGCCCCAGCTGACCCACCAGTGCCCCTGGGCAGGGCTCAGGAAGGGGGCAGCTTCAATAACTCCTAATTTCTCCGTGTCCCTGCGAACACACGCGGGCCCTGTCTCGTTCCAGTCAGAGGTGCCAGGGTTGCTCCCCGACAAAAACCATCCCCCGACAGAGCGGGCTGACAGACCGGGAAGCAGCAACACGCTTCATCGCGCTTCCAAACTTAACACCTGCTGCGAGACAGCGCGGAGAGCATCGCTCCGAGCCAGGAGGAGGGGAGGGAGCAGAACATGGCAGGGAAACGGAAGGGGAGAAAGTGTTTCTCCAGAGCGGCGCGGGGCAGTCCCTCGGCGAGCCCCGCACGGCCTCACGGCGCGGGGAGCCACCGGCATCAACTTTGTTGGGGGTTTTTTTTAGCGCTGTGCGGGGTCACGGCAGCGGCTCCGGAGCCAAGGGCAGGGCGCTGTGCTCCGCAGCGCCGGGGCTGCCTCGGGGACCGGAGCGGAGCGGGGGCTGTGCTGCGCCGTGCCCGCCGCGCCCGGGCACT
>VXAY01001104.1:1008897-1056353 GCA_013399855.1 Oxyruncus cristatus | reverse complement strand
CTCGTGGAGTTGGCTCCGCTGCGGCTCGTGGGAGTGCGGGCGGTGACGGGGTTTAGATCGGCTGTCACCGGGGATGAGCCTCCCCAGCAACCCGGCTGTGCCCAGAGCTGCCCCTCTCCCGTCATCCGGCCTAAGGATGGGGACCCGGACCCTTCCGGGCCCTGCCGAGCGTGAAACAAGTCATCTGGTCATCAAGCAGGGTAAGGTACCCATAGCACGGAAACGCAAGTTGGAACTATATGAACGACCTAAACCCTTCCTGTCCCGCTGGAAATGGACAAAGGCTCGTGTGTTTACAAGCAGCAGGACGGCAAAAGTTAAGTGGGAACTTCATGAGCAGAATCTCAAAGCAGCAGGAGACGATGGGTACCCCTGTTCAGGTAATGAGCAGCTACAATGAACCAGCTCTGCCTCACATATTTCCTGAACTTTTCCTTGTTTTCCATTTGCAGGTGCTCACATCCTCCCCCGAGAACCAGTTCCAGCTTTGCTGTGGTTGGCACAGCTTCTCTCCCTCGAGGAGCAGAGCTCCGATGGCACTGCACGGCTCTGGCAGGAGTGCTGCAGCCCACTGGCCAGCACTTTAATTTGGATACCGACAGCAGTGGAAAACTCAGTGACAGCACCAGTTCTTAAACCACACAAATCAGGGCTGTGCTACTGGACATCGTTTAACCCTCCAGGGCAAAGATGAGGTCTTACGCATTTCACTGTGAACACAGAAAATCTTCCCTATGTACTCTAAAAAAATTGCATCTTCACATTCTGTGGCTGTATCACAGAGACATGTAGCCTGGGGGTATTTACAACAGAACCTGTTGGATCACCAAATTAAACATTAATTGGTAAAATGAACATCATGAAAAAAATCACATTATCGTACCCGGTGTCTCATGAAAGGGATGCAGTTCCCAAGTAGAATTCGTATGTAAGGGGTTTCCATCGGACATTAAGGTCTGGCTGTGCCAGTGACACACACACACAGACTCACAGACGCTGCCTGGCACAGCCTGCAGGGCGAGGTGTGATTCAGTTAGGAGAACAGTTACTCTGTCAGCAGCAGGCCCAGGTTCAGCTCTTCGCTCTGGCTGGACCTGGTGGAGTGATCCATATTGGAAGAGCGGCATTCCTGGGGAAGAACGAGAAAAGCAAGGGACAGCAGTAAGAGGAATTGGGATGAGGTAAAGCTTGGAGGCATTTGCTGACTTTTAAGCAGCACACACACCATGAGTTAAGATTCTCACTAAGGAGATGCAACAGCATAAATTACGGTTTCTACGCTGTGTTGAAAGCTTTGCGCTATTTCAAACTTTGGATTGTCATCTAAGGGTCAGATCAGATGCTGCCCAAAACCGGGTTAAATGAGCAAGAGCAAGAGTGGTTATAACCTGGTGGGTTCAGGAAGGGAAGCAAGTGGCTGTGAGGGGAACTGGGTTTCTCAAGCCCATGACACCTAACTCACCCAGCTGTGCACATCATCAGGCCTCTCACGCCAAAGGTCCATTTGAAGCACACCTAGATACTTCATATATTTGTTAGTTCTGTGTGCCCCATTAAGGAAAACAGCTGCACCATTCTAAACGTCAGTTTGTGTGGTTAAAAATATTGAGCAAAGCATACTTAATTTGCCTGGGGTGCCGTGCAACTTAAAAATACTAATTAAACTATGATCCTCTTGTGTCCATAAGCTCATGAGTGTAACACTAAACACACAGTTCAGTTAAATGCTTTGAAACGTGTCTACAATAAAACCATTCCACACAGCTATGCTTGTGGCACCATATCTTGTTTAAAATGAGCAGAAATCAGCAGAAAGTTTCAGAGTCAGATTTGGCCAGGGAAATGGAGAAAAAGACCGTATTATAATGTGGGAAAGGAAACACCAGATAAGAAAGAAAAGGCAGAAGTGGATTAGAAAATACCAGGCCAGGCTGAAACTATTTTAGGGCAGTGGTGATGACAGATGCTTTCTGGAGCACCTACGGGAAGCAGATCACGTTGGATATAGAAGGTGCATTAAAGCACAGACTTGGGTTTCCTTTTGCTGATTCTTACTTGATAGCAAGAATGTCTGGCAGAGTGGTGAAACAGAGGGCTGAGGGCTTTACTGGATGCCTGGAAACACCACAGTTCATCAAAGGACATCTCACAGCTCACAGAGATATTGCTTTAGGCCTTTTCATTCCAACAATATAAAGTGTGGCCACAGTGGGACGTCAGGGGTTCAGGAGATCCTGAGCTACAGACTTGTGCCTTATCTTAGCAGCCCTTTGATGGAATTATTATAATTGTAATTCACATTTGCCTATCACTCTGGATCTTAATGGATGCCTAATGGATGATTGGCCTGAGGATCGATCAATAGTATCATGTCCTGTCTACTTGGGATGAGAGAACTGGATGTTAAAATAAATACTTCTGCCATGCTAAAGATGCAGAAATAATAAGTGGGTCGATAGAAACAAAGTTTACCCATAGGTGAGAAGACCCCACACTCAGCACAGTGGTGACCTGACTGTTCTGCAGACACAGCCTGCTTGCCATGTGTCTGTGCAATTCTAAGCAGCACAATAAACCACACAGCATTTTTCACAACTAAGTTCTTCCTAATCTAGCCAGACAATTCTTAAACCTTTAATGGGCCCATGATTGTAAAATCACTGCGTCTGGGTTTTTGAACAGTGATCTTCAAATTATGGGTCTGTAACAGCAATAATGGAATGTGTCATAAAAGAGCTTTTCCTCAATGAGTCTATTACTGTAATAAAAAAATGTATCTAGTCACCTCTACATTGTACATTAACCCTTTTTATTATAATTATGAATAAAGTGCATCTTTCATTTCCATTAAATAATACCCTTGCCTCTCACTGAAACAGTACACTGTGTAGGACTGAAAGCAAAGTGACAGATGCACGTTCTTTTTAGCAGACTCTGTCCATGCCACTGACTTGTTTGTAAGATAAAACCCCCTCAGTTTGGAATTATACTTTTGTGTTCATGTAGGACTAACTTAAAATTCTGAGACCTGATTTTCAGTCACACATGGGGGTTTTTTTTTATGTGTGCATATTAGAAATATATGTGCATATTAGAAAACTACATATATGCTGGAACTATAGGCATGTTCATCCATTTTAATGCTTTTGACAGAAATGGATCACAAAATAATGATGTAACACCACCAAAGTAAAGTTCTGATGAAGTTTTACTGAGTGTAATCAAAGGACATTACAATTATTTTTTTAAAATAGGTAGTAAAAGGATGAAGACATAAAATGATACAGCTAAAAATTTTAAAATAGCTTGGAACCTTATCCATGTGTGTAATACCTTAGACAGATTACATGTAATTACATGTATTCTACATCAGTTCCCCCTGTATCTAGCTTTTGAAAATTACGCAGAAAAACTTATGCTTCTTTTACAAGCATCTCTATCTAGAGTTAATTTGGTTGAGATTTCTTTAAGACTGTAATTTTACCCGTTGCACAAGGTCTTTCTGTGCATTTATCTCTTTTTCGCTGTAAATCGGTTTCGGTGCCTGCACAGAGTTGTCAGATAACCAGGCCTGCAATCACATGTATTTTAATCCCAACTGTTCGCTTCTGAAACTTGGCATTAAAGAAAAGTTGGTTAGAAAACATTAAGCGTGGGAACATGCATTGTTTGTCTCTCACATTGTTTACCTCTAGTTTTATTGCACCACTGCTGGATAAGGTTTACATTTAGTGACAACTACACTCTCCCCTAAAGGGAAGAAAATTCTCAAGGGTACTTTGCTGCATCAGCTTGAACACTATTCCTGCCTTGATCCATTATAGATCATTATTAAACTTCACAGTGATTTTCCTTCCTATTTTTTTTTTTATTTTTTATCCATGAATTCTATGTAGAGCTTAAAAAAAACCCTGTTGTAGTTCAATTCATTTTATGAAAAGTGGTGGGAATAAATATAAGCAATTTGGTATTACAGGAAGGTGAAGCCAAATTGTTTGATGGAGAAATACTATAATAAGATCACTGATATATAGGCATCTTTCCAAAGAGAGTGCAAAGCTGCGATATTCCTCTGTGACACTTTGAAGGTTCAATGAAATCCTGAATTTGTATCAGGCAGACCAGATTACAAGTAGCAATTACATTAGGGTAATTGCTTGTAAAATAAAGTAAAATCATTCTCTGTTGAAAGGGTTCAGTTGTCTTTGTAACTACTATCAAGGCAGCATTAATTGCATATTAATTTTTTTATACTCGTAACTTAGCTCTCTTAACAAAACTGAAGGTCCACACAACCTTCTCCATTAAGTAAGTTATGCCTCGTTTTTATTTAATGGTGTTATTGAGATCAGGCTTTTGAAACATGCATAGTAATTACAGAAGAGGATTAGAATTGTCTTCATTTCAAATCCTCACAGAAATAATTGGAGGAAGTTTATCAGGGTTCCTTATCAAAATCGTTAAGCTGCACTTTATCAATAAGCTCCACTGGACAGCAAGTCTTTCCAGACACCTGAAAGAAAAAAGCCAGGCCAAGAGCAGCACTGTTTTATTTTTCTTCTCTTTTTGCCTTTAAATATTTTCAGCATGATCCGGTTTTCAAGGTATAATCTGCTTCGCCTCAGCAGTTACGTCACCTGTTTCAGGAGGCTCTGGTCCATCACAGGCCCACACACACCTTGTTGCCTGCAGCACCTCCCTCAGCTCTGGTTCTGATCTACCAAGATGCTAAACTGATTTCTCTCTTCAGACCATTCCTTCATATTTATTAATGAGCTGAGTCTGGATGATTTAGTTTATGGTAAATCCTTTTGTGCCTTGGTTGTATTAGGGGCTTATTCGCTCTGGTAGCTGGAGTCATAAAGGATTTACTATTCTCCTTGACATACAAGATCTTTGGTAAATAAGGGCTAAAGTATCTCAGAAATAAGTCTCTTGTGCTTGTGAATGATAGAAGAGCAATGCCAAAATATGGCTGGATTGCATTTCAGGTGAATTAATGTGTTTTCAGATTCCCCTTCACATACAGAAATCATGGGAAATAATAGGCTCAGTGAGGCCTGAAGTTGTCTTTATTACTTTACTTCTTTCCTACAGAAGAAAATGGAACAAGCTATCAATACATTCTAAGTGAGCATACATTAGCTGCATGAATTACTACAGACTTATTTTAGAATTTAAGTAGGAGATCAAACAGATTGCAATTAGAACCATGAAAGCTCCTCCAAGTTACAGGATGAACACAGTGAATGCGCATTAAAACCATCTCCTAGGGAAAGAACAAACATTTTCTTTGCTCAGAATGCATGTTGTCATCAGAGCAGATGAAAACAGCCACCTGAGGTTGCTCAGCAATGTGCTTCCAGCCTTCAATTCTCTTAAAAAACCAACAAACAAAAAAACCTGACAGGAATTAGTTGAGGCGTTGCATTCAATCAAGCTTATCTAAAATTGAACGTGCACGGAAAAGCTAAACATATAATTAGGACTGAGCAGACACCTTGAAATGAGTTCAGTCCAGTTCTGAAACAGACTCTGAGCACTGCACCAATTCCACTGTAAACTGAATAATAGTTATAGCCTGTATTCTCCAGTATATTTATTATAGACTGCCATTTTACTTGCATCCAATTACCAGTTCAGCAGGAAAAGCACAACAGAGAGTAAGAATAACCAGGCTTGTCTTAACATTTTTTCTTTCTTTTCCTACTACTCGCTGTGTTACCAATACCTGAAACGTAGCCTCTATGGCCACTCTTCATTAAAATTAGGCACAAAAAAACTTCCTCAGAGGTTTATTTGGTCCTAGGGAATGCAACTTGTATTCCATCTGTCCCAGGGGTTGCCACTAAGACTGATTTATGGCATTGTTTCCCTTATTTGTTATATTTTTGAAGTTCCAATGTTATGTCTGTGAGTATAAATGTTTGTTAAACCCATTCTGCACAAAGCATTGCAATTCTTATTCACTGCAATGCCCCAAATAGTTTTAAAAGTCCTAGTGGTTTTACAATATGAGAGTATCCTTGAAATCAGCTAAAATCATTATTACTTACAATTCTTCCAAATTTTTTAGCTCAAAATTCTCAATACAAATTCACAGTACAGTGATTTTTAGGCTCGTAAAATAATGGGTATTTTTTGTGTAAACAGTGTCCCAACCAAAATCTGATAGCATGTCATCACGGATGGTGGGCTGGCAACCAGGGATAAGAAATTGTTCCTGCCCTGAAGGTGTGACGTTTTCATCTCTGTTCCTTGCTGCTTAGGCTCTTTTTATTATTATACAGTGTACAAAATTTCTAAAAAGTAAAAGCTGCAAGTGAACTTTGATTAATACAAAATCCAGTTCGACAAATGAGCATGCTAATTCAGACCATATTACTGAGAGAGATGAAGAAAACAAACAAACAAATAAACAACAAAAAAAAGAGGATAAGCACAGACCATGGAACAAAACGACTGTGAGAGATTTGCAGAAGAATCAAAGCTGCCTTAACCTTCAATGGAGCTTAAAACCATGACAAGTCAGATTTTCTTTGGTATGAAGAAAACCTCCTAATCTGATGTACCCTGTAATTATGACACAGTCTGAGCAGCAGGGCAGATCCTAGTTGTGTGTTCTGACAAAAGCATGAAAATAAAAGGAGAGCCTGTGGTAAATGGGCTGAAGAAGGTGAAGGGAAGATCAGTGAACGAACTATGAATGAACAAGACCAGCAGCCCTGTGGATTCGTACACACACAGGCTGTGTGTCTAGAGAGAAAACAAAAAGGAAAAAAAGACGGTGAGTATGAGGACGTCCAGTGATTTAGGGGATGGAAACTGTTCTAGGAGAGCATTGATACTTGTTTTCACGAAGCTTTAACTGCGCATATTGTTATGACACAACATCCCATGGAAACACGGTGCCAGACAGAGGCAGCAAGAGGTTTGTCGAAAACTGAAAGACAAAGCCATGAAAAATGTGAAACGATTTC
Organism: Oxyruncus cristatus; assembly: GCA_013399855.1. NCBI lineage: Eukaryota > Metazoa > Chordata > Aves > Passeriformes > Cotingidae > Oxyruncus > Oxyruncus cristatus. The sequence goes on along the minus strand of VXAY01001104.1, from coordinate 1,049,373 downwards.
TGCCCTTGCACCTCCCCCTTTTTTTGAAGGTTGAGTTGCCCGAGCTCCTCTTTCCTAGGCGTCAGGCCCTCACCTGGGATCGATGGTTGGTTATTTATCCTCCAGGGCATCGGCCCCGTGGCTGCGAGCGCTGCTGCCCCGAGAGGGCAGCCCTTCCCAAAGCACCTGTGCCCTGACAGAACAGCCCGCTTATTCCCTCAGCTGAGCGGCAGAGGAAGGTGCCAGATAGAGAAGACAACTAAATTAACAAAAAATATTATTTTAATGAAAATAAAATGGAAGAAAACCACAATAGAGCCACTTAAGGTAATCTCCACCAGTATCTGGAGTAGTAGGCAGATGAGCAGCAGTGTTACAAAATGGTACCTGCTTAAAGTCAGAATTACATGAAGGTAACTTCAGCCTTCCTGAATAAATAATTTCTGTACAGAGTTCTCACTCTTGGAAATCTTGGATCAATCAGATATTCCCAAGGACCTAGGGGAGAATCCTGCAACAATAATAAAACCCCAATTTATACGTGTGTTGCTCTTTATTTATACATTACACATTTATGAATTCTTCTAAACAGAAAGCAATCAAGATGGTAGACAGAACCAGCAGGGTCACAAATTCTAAATTAGAAGCAGCTAAGAGAAAAGTTCTTTGATCTTGTGCAGGATTGAGGGGAGTCCAGGGGAATGCAATACACATGGCACAGAAATCCCCATGATCCCCACACTGGCACATGCATCTACAGCTATCAGTGTTCAAATACCCTTCATTAGAACACTTTTTTTCCCATGGCACCACATTATTTGGTTTGTCCATGTCGGGGCAGGTGCTGTAAAGATTAAACCAGCTTTGAAACCTATTTGAATAAAAGAACAAGTATTTGTTTTGTACTTTAATTTGGATGCACAGTGTCAGAATCACTTACAGACTTTTCAAACATTTATAGATTTTTCAGTTACTAACTCACCCAACCAGTTGTTTTGGGAGTTCACTGTAATTAGCTTTTATGAACCTGTAATTATTCACAGAGCATCTTGGTACAAATGAACAAAAGTATTTGTATTCATTCACGTTGCTGAGGACTGAAAATACAGCAGCTCACATATATTTACCATGTAACTTAGGAAAACCTATACATTTTGAAATATTCCTTTACTATAGCGACTTGTCAGCTTTCATAAATGTCGGTAATTACAACAATTGTTATTTTTTAATCTTACCTATGCCATGCTCTTTTGCTCTAACTGCAAAAAAATAGTGGTAAATATGCCCATTAAAGTGGTTTTGTAGTAGCTTGAACAAAGATAATGATTCAAAGAGATATTTAATACCATTTTTTCATTACCCGACATGGCATTGATCCACTTCCGCAGGCACGGCTTTAGGAATCACAAATTCAACTCTCCTCGTCTCCCCCATTGCGAGGAGCTGTTGTGTTCTGAGCAGTTCATTTGTTACATTCACTGAACTTGCTGCCAAAGCGGTGCCCGTGGATGGCAGGGGCACAGAGGGGTGAATCACAGGGGCTGCCTGGCAAGGCCCACGGGCAAACACTTAACTTTGACAAGCAATTTTTCGTGTTTCATCCCCTGTCTGTGGGTTTACTGAACGTACAGTAATCCCAGCTGGAAACAGTTGCATCCCTCAGCGCAGTGCCCACGCTGAGCTCGGCACCAGCCTCGCTGTGCTTGCTGGCAGGTTATCCCAGCATATCCCAGCACAGAAGGGGCAGAGAGATGCCTGCAAAGCTCCCCCCCGCAGTCCAGGGCACGAGGAGTTAATTCAAAACGCATCAGTGATACGTAAATCTTGATGTGCAGGCACTCACAGTTTTAATATTACAAAAAAATATACTTTTGGTCCAAAATATTTGTGTTTACTGCATGAAGTATGCTCCTCTTCCTCACAGGCGATTTTCACTCCAGGGGTCATTACTGAATGTTCTTCCTGAAGTTCTTCACGGGGAAGAACAGATGCAGAGCAAAGATCTGGATGAATTTCAGATTGCACAGTACCAACCAAGAGCTCTGTGGCCACAGTACCTACGATCCCTGCCAGGCAGGCCCAAAGCCAGTGGTGCCAAGACAGCCCCAAATCTATTTTCATGCTCTCCTGAGAGCCCTGCATTCAGAACTGCTGAAACACAGAAGCCAGCAGCAGCTGCATAATCAATTTATGCGACATTGTTTTGAAATTGTTGCCAGAGATTCACCAAAATGGGATCAAAAGAAGTGACCGAATGGTTTTCTTATTTCCAGTCACGTAACACTAAATTTGGACCGCAGTATCTAAATGATGGTGTTAAGGGTGTTACCAGCACCTTTTTGGGGCATATGTGGTACCTCATAACAGCCTTGGGCTCTAACAATTCCAAATTTGTGTTTGCAGCTGCTAAATCATTTATTCTCCCCTCATCTTCCAGGTTCTGTTTCCACAGACCACAGCCAGAGAGAATGCCAGAAGAAATCACAATTTACCTCATGGGAAACAATGTTTAGGAGCACATGACATTCACTCTGTTCTTGCCATCCTGGAACAGGGGCAGGTTTTGGCCATGGCAAGCAAGGCAGTATAGATAACACTGTACAAGGATTGATTTGCTTTAAAGGCAGGGAAATAACGGGATATTGCCACCCTGCTGCATTAAGATATGATATCAATACATATTTATTGTATAAAGATAACTCAAATTGCCTTGAGAAACACGTAATAAAAAAGCGCAACTCATAACAGGGGAAAAAAAATGAGCGGTTCTGTTTTGCCTGCAAATGACATGCAAAGCAAAATGTTAATTAAAAAAAAAATTAAACTCTAGTACTGAAAATAATAGCCACTTAGGGCTGGCCAAGGAGACCTGACTTAGCATCTTATTTGACAATTTCTGTTACTCACAGGAAATATTTATTCTAACAGAAAAGTACTACTTATAATATAATTCATCAGAAATAAACATGCAGAGTTAAGAGAAGAGTTTATATCAGATATTTTTTCAAATATTAAGCCATATTCATAATAATTAGGGACACTGAATTATTTCTGGGCTGTGATGTTCTAGCATGTTCCTTCAGTGAGACATGTCAAACTCAATAATATGTATAAACGGTCATATTCTTTGTGCTTATGATAGTTTTAATTATTACATTTTCTCTGAGGAGAAAAAGAGAGAAAGATTTCTGAAACTTGGTTTTAAAAAAATCATCTGGAAACAATAACTGGCCAACATTCACATCGTTTAAAAAATGCTGTAATTCAGACAGTTTCAAAATATTTCTTGTGTTAAAATATTACCAAGAGATTTTCAGAAAGAGTCATCACTCAACAGTTTCCATTGACAACAAAGAGCTCAACACACACCGTGGCAAGAATAATGTAAAGGACCAATTATGTTTAGTCATTTGTAAGTAAAGAATAACCATAAATACCACAGCAGATAAGGACAGTCCTTGTTGTTTTGATGGCACTGCACAGTTAATAACACAGGAAAAACTCTGCCCACACAGCTTGGGTTGATTCATCCCTTCCTCCCTTTGTTATGAGTCAGATCCTTTATTACCTTTTTGTTGAATGAAAATCTCAGTACGGCACAGTCAGTGGGAGTTTTGACGTCAGTGAGGTCACAGCTTGATTACCTCACCAACTAATATTAAAAATATCCTCGTGCATTTTAACCTGTGCAATCTAACAGCTCCAGGATTAGAAAAAAAGCAGTTACCTGCAGGAATTATGCTGCAGGTGCGACATCTGCACCTCACAACTTCAATCATGATGAAAGAGATGTACAGAGACTCCAGAGAGACCACAGCCATTAACAAATACCTCCAAAATATACTAAGTTTCAACTCATTTGAGGATTGAAAGGTTCTTTGGCCAAAGAGGAATGCTACACGTAGGATGCCTCATGTTGTGGTTTAGGAATTGTATGTTTTTATATATATATATATAGAGAGAGAGAGAGTTTTATATATATTTATACAGTTATATATATATAGTATTTTGTATGTATAGTTATGTATAGTGTTATTTATATAGAAAGAGGCAGGATATATATGTGTGTGTGTGTTTGTATACTTATATATAGTGTATACACACAAACACAGGTGTCATTCCCTCGGTCCATGGCCGTCCCTCCGAAATGTCTGTTACGTGACAGAGAGGGCTCACAATCTGACTGTCATCTGGCATATGTATCCTCCAGAAACCCACAGCACCCAGGAAAGCCTGGGTTTCCTTCCTGCTGGTCACTGCGGACACAGCAGCTATTTTCTTGGTCACATCCATCGGAATCTGATGATGCCATTTTATTCCTAAAAACTCAGTTTCCTGGGCAGGTCCTTTGACCTTACTTGGCTTTACAGAAAAACCAGCCTTCAGGAGGACCTGGATTACCTTCTCCCTTTTCTCAAAAACCTCCTCTGCTGTGTTGCCCCACACAATGATGCCATCAATGTATTCCAAGTGTCCTCACCCTTTTCCAGTGCACCCTGGAGCAGTCCGTGCAAACCGTGGGGCTGCGTTTCCAGCCCTGGGGTGTCAGTTCCAGGTGTACTGCTTGTCCCTCCAGGTGAAAGCAGACTGTGGCCTGCACTCTGCTGCCAGAGGGATGGAGCAGAACTCAGTAGCAGTGTCGATGGTGGCTGCCTTGGGCTCCAGCTCATGCTGAAGGTCCTGCCTGTCCAGCACAGCAGCATCAGTGCTGGGGTGACTGCATTCAGGCCACGAGAATCCACTGTCAGTCTCTCCTCTCCACTGAAATTACACACTGGCCATACAGGACTATTAAAGTGGGAGTGAGTCTTGCCGTAGGGCAGGTCCTGCCAGGGTCACAGCGCCTGGTTCTGCGGTGTTGCTGACGTAGCACTGCTGTGGTGGCACTTGGTACCCGTTGTTCTTCAACCCTCAGCAGCCCCACAGCACAGGGGGCCTGGGACAGACCAGGTGAGGTGCTAAACTGTTTGGTTTGTTCTGTCTCCACAGCAGCTATCCCAAAAGCCCAACCCTTTCAGATCCTTGAAACACCCTCTCCCGAGGTAACCCGTGCCAAGGATACACGGGGCCTCTGGGCCAGTCACAACGGGGTGTCTGTGCCATTCCTTCCCACTCAAGCCCACTTCAACTTCCAGTACAGTCAGCTGTTAGGATCCTTCTGTCATCCCAGAAATAGAGATGGATTCTGCCCCTACATATCTTGATGGCATCAGGGTACATTGTGTGCTGGTGTCAGCTAAAGTCTTGTTCTCTTGTGGGTCTGTTGTGCCACTGGATCCACACACTTCAATAACCCCGAACGTCCCTTTCCCCCACCGGGCTGGAGGCAGGGCCCCTCTAGTCCTGGTCACAGTACTTGTTGCTCACTTCTGGTAAATATGAACTGAAGGTCCTTTCAAGAGGATAGGAAGTACCATCAGCCCTCCTATTCTGCCTGAGGACTTGCCCGCTGGAAACTGGAGCAGCCTTTATTCCTTGAAGAATTTCCTGTGGTGGTTCCTCCTCCTCTCAACTCACGTACCCAGGCTGCTGGGACGGACCTGTGTTTTCCATGCCCCTTCCTCATGTCCTCTCCCTGGTCACGCAGGTAAAACCACAGGTTACCTCGTGGTATGTCCCCTCTCTCTCAAGCAGGGGACACTTTCTCCCAACAGCAGAGACCCTGGTTTGTACTGGCAGGACATGGGACTTTTCCTCTTTAGACTGCTGGAAGTCCTTGGACAGCCTTTTCACAGCTGAGACACAGGCACGCAGGGAGGAAGAGAGACTTCCTTGATCTTGCCTGAGTTGGGGAACCCAGTTATCCACTCTTTGCTCTCCTTTTTTCCGTGACATGGCTGACAATGAGGTGGTGTAGGACAATGGCATGCTCTGCAGAAACTTTTACCACATGGGCTGTGCACACTGGCCCTTGTCTGGATACACAGGGGACTGCCTGTCTTTTGAGTCTTTATGGAGTACTTCCCTATTGGAACAGAATTAGAAGGGTAAACTGAAAATAAACTGAATTGTAAATGGCTTCACCATCTAAACAAAACCAAACACAAATTGCCAAGATAGGGCACTGCATGTTTAAAATGTGAGAAGTGAAAACACGCTCACAAAGGCAAAATTCTACACGTGAGCCAAGCACAGCTAATGAAATGACATTTTTGAGAGTGCTCAAAGAACACCTCCAGAACTGCCTCACTTCTCCTGCCAGTGCCACAGAACCCCTTGTTTTGTGGCTGTGGGTTTCAGCCTTTGGGGCAAAAAATTCTCCATTTTGCTGCAGGAAGGCGCACAGCTTGCAATTTTCTAACCAACCATCTCCCTGCTTGAAGAAACTGGGGTTTCATTCTGACCTGAAATACAATCAAGCTTTCAACAAGTTTTTTTTCTATTCAGGTGTACTTATGAGCAGGGCTGCCTGGAGAAGGGAGCAGCACAGGCCCTAAACAAGAAGAATTTAAATTGCTCAGTGTCCCTCTCTTCCTCTCTCTGCTGCTGCCCTCTGTTGTGTCATCTGCCTTTCAAGGGACACTATGGGATATCTGTCTCCAGGTTCACAGGCCAGTGTTACTTCTGTAAAAGTCCAGGCTGCAAATCTCAACAGCAGAATGTAAAAGGGACTTCTCTACCACTTTGTTCTCAGTCAGACACTCTCATGTCACTGCTTACTTTGTAAGAACAGATAATGAAAACCTTCCTACAAGCAGCAGGTATCATTTCTGGAAATTACTTACAAATTAAACCATCCCTATCAGTATTTTCTACAAGCAGCAAAGGAATAACTGGGAAATGTCTTTGTTTACTGCTGACTGCAGTATCCCAAACAGTTCCCCCGCTCCTCAAAGTTCAGAGCTGACATGTTACACTCTGGCAAATCCTTTCATGGCACGTACATCACATTATACGGGCATGACACATGTAGCTGGACATGCCTGTCGAAGCATGACACATCACAGGGGAGCGTGTCGGGAGAGCAGCCCTGCAAACTGGGGTTAACAGGCAATGTGGCTTCACTTGATGTTTCTATCAAATGTTTTCGCCCAGATCCTTGTGAATAACGTGCAGGCAGCAATGCCAGCTCACAGGCAAACTGGAGACGTCTTCCCCTGAGCCTGTAGCCACTGTCACAATAAACAGCCACTAAATATTTGACAGCCTCTAATACTTCCCTGCTTCAGGCAACTGCCCTTATGATAAAAGATGTCTCCAATGTGCACAATCTGCCTGCAGGAGTCACTTTGCTTTTTCCTCTTCGCAGACACGGAGAGATGAAAAATTAAACTTGATCAGGTCTGTATGTGAGAGTTCCAGACCCCGAGTTGGAAACCCCCAGAGGCCGATAGGATATTGTGGCAAAGCATCACCCCACGCTTGCCCCGTGCTTACGTTCTGCCCTGGATGTGTGCTGCTGGCCGTGGTTACACAGAGCACGCTGGGACAGATACAGCTTCACTCTGAGTCCCTTTGACCCAAGATACTTTCTGAAGTTAGGTAATATTTAACGATTATTGTGATAAGCTCTGGATACAATTTCACAGTAATGAAACTCCTGAGAAAATTATTAGTCGTAGCAGTGCCAGGAGTTAAAGATCTTCTGGAGCAACTGTGTCACTTCGAGAATTCTTTCAAATGCCACACACTGGCTTTTTGTTCCACCACTTCGTATTTTTATATAAATGCTAACCTGATATTGAGATATTACTTCACATGTTATTCTTCTGTAGCACCTTGATAGAATCTCAGCAACTGATTCTCAAGAACAGGTTAGTTTTGTGCTCCTAATTCAGCTGTAAATCAATAACAGCTACAGATCCTGGAGTTTTGGCAACTGTCTAGGGTAAAAGCCTATTAAAAATATACCTATTAGGACAACTTAAATTTATGACCCTACAGCTCCTCAGGGGTCTGCTGTGATTAAGTCAAATAAAGTGTGGCAATATATCACCTTTTTCCACCACCTTATACATGCAACTCATTTATTAAATCTTCACATCATTTCAAACACCAAAAGCCAGAACCTTTAGCAGCAGCTGAAAACAAAGCTGAAATCTAAGCTGACTCCTTTCAAAATTTAATTTCTGGCCTTTAAAAGTCACTTGGCTCAATCAGGGTTCTATAAAACAGTGTTATTTCAACAGTTTAGTATCCTAATGAAAAAATTATTATTCTCATTAGAAACTACTTTCCAGTGATGCAGGTGCTATTAGACAACAAGAGGAAACATATTTTATCTTTGAATATACAGGCAGGCAGATTCCTTGTTTCTCTCTTTCTCACCTTAGTAAATTCACCATTATCAGGATGAAGCATGAAAAGCTGCTAAAAATGCAGATCTCTCTTCCAATTACATACATAGAAAATACTTCATTTAGTCATCCCAAGTTAATTTTTAAGGCTTTCATAAAAGCCCGGTTATATGATCTTTTCTATTCCAGATGGAAAGGGTTTTTATTAGACTAATTCAAGACAAGATTTCACTTTCAACTCATAACAAGTGAGAATGTCACATGAAAACCAGTAAGCAGGTTCTGGCCAGAGATAGAGTCACCTGGCTAAGTTCTCTTGGCTTGTATTTTCCATGTTTTGCATCGAGACCATACAAGAGCAAGTCAAAGGCAGATATCATATAAACAGTCACTGAATACGTAATTGCAACATGTTTAATTATAAAAACTCTGCTTTTCTAAGCTGAAACTCTTTTTGCTGATCTTGAGACCACATTGTTTGGCTGACATGGACATCTGGTTGTAAACTATGCAGGAACAATCCAGAGCCCCCTGAATTCTTCGGGAATTCATGTCTCATGCATTTCCTCCTTGCCCACACAAGCAAGAAAATTAAGGGAAACACGAGTAATAATTGAGAAAACACAGTGCATTCTAGGAACCATTCATGAAAAGCATGGGTAAATTACCTACGTGTAACATCCACAGAGAGAACCCAAACAGTTACTGCTCAAGAACTTATACCATCGACTTTATCAGAAATTTTCAAAGGCAAAGAACTAAACAACGCACTTGCTATCGGCAATTAAATTTTGGTTTGGTTCCATCCTGATGTGACTCCAGAGATTCAGTTCAGCTCTGACACTGCGGACACAGCCCCGACCCGTCCGGGTACAGCAGCTCCGACGTGAAAAAAAAAAGGCGGCTTCCGCCGCGCAGGCACCGCTGGGATTCGAACCCAGGATCTCCTGTTTACTAGACAGGCGCTTTAACCAACTAAGCCACGGCGCCGGGCGGTGAATGAAGCGCCGGTGCAGCCCCAACACGGCTCCGCCCGCCGCCCTCTGCCGGGCGGGAGGGGACGGCCGCGGACCGACCGACCGACCGACCGCCTTCGTCCTGGCACGGAACACGTCAAAACCGCAGGGAAAAGACACGTAAGTGTCAGCCTTAGGGATGCGGAGGTGAAACCGCAGTGTGCACACGCACCGCCCTGCTGCGTGCTCTGTGATCCCACACACACACACACACGCATACGGCCGCAGGGGCGGAACAAGCGCGTGTTCAGACGAGCTAAATGACCAGGAGAGGTGGGTTGGGTGGTTTTTAGGGAGCTGGTAGGAACGGTTCACACCTCACAGAAGCGACGCTGCTCCCAGTGAGCCCCTCCCAGGAGCCAGCCCGGTGCCCGCGGGGCGAACGAGGACAGCCCGCACCGAGCAGTGCCCGCGGGGCCAGGGCGGCACCGGCCACCAGTGCTGTCCAAGAGGGGCACTTGGACCTCAGATACCCACTTTGTGAGGTTTAGAAGTCAGGCTCTCTCTAACCAGCACCTGGTGCGCTGGCTGTCCTTTCGCCGAGCTGCACGCCGAGGTATTTTCACTACAGCTCGCATGTCAGCATCATATGATTATTCATTTTTCATTCCCTGTATTGCTGTTACATATTCATGACATTTCCCAACATATATGCACGTCTCTGAGGGTCTTCATCAGAGATCTTCAGCGGTCCTCCTGTCTGAACCCCCCCCAAATTCTAAGTAACTCCTTGTGAACTTCTTCAGGACAATGCACCTGGTTAATAAGTAACTGGGTGTTTCCTGGCTGGCTGCCTCAGTTTCCCTCCTCATTGTTTTATCTTTAAATCACTCAGCTCAGCTATCTGTATTTTCTATGCTGTAAATACTATCAGATCTTGCTACATTTCTAAACCCCAGCATCAGAGCCAGCCCATAAACCACAGTCATCGGGAAGGATCCCGTCAGGAACAGACCCATGGCCTTCCAGTACATGAAGGGAACCTACAATAAAACCTGAGAGAGTATTTACATGAGTGATAGGACAAGGGGGAATGGCTCCAAACTGACAGAGAGCAGGGTTAGGTCAGATATTGGGAAGAAATTCTTGGCTGTGAGGGTGGGGAGGCCCTGGCACAGGTTGCCCAGAGAAGCTGTGGCTGCCCCAGCCCTGGAAGTGTCCAAGGCCAGGCTGGACGGGGCTTGGAGCAACCTGGGCTAGTGGGAGGTGGCAGGGGGTGGAATTAAACGGTCGTTAAGGTCCCTTCCAACCCAGGCCATTCTGTGACCTATAATTACTCACCTGGAGTGTAATCAGAACCTGCAAAGCACAGAAATTGCTGTGGCAATTTAACAGGCATCCAAGGCATGTTCACAGCCAAATTACAGGTGTTACTCTTCAAATAATTCCCAGAGGAGAGCAGCCACCCTTGGCTTAGTCCGAAACAGCCTTACAGCTTTCTCATCAGGTACCTAAGAATGGGGACTGGGATAATTACTCGAACTACAATGGCACAAAAGCCAGAAAAAAAGGCAGATAATTCTCCTGCTTATGAACTGTCCATAATTACCACGTTCTCCACCAAACCTACCCTGCACACAGACATGAACCTACTGCTGCAGGCAAGAGCAGTGCAGGGCTGGAAACAAGCTGGACTCACTACACAGGCAATGATAATGGACAGAAACCAGCAATAAGTAAAACTTGCTGGTTTTATTAAAACCAGAATGTAAGAATTAATTTTTCCTTGTTTTCCTCGGTTTGGGAAACAGAGTATTCATTCCAAAGAAAGCTTCCAGCCTACTCACACCACTGATGCAAAATGAATCAAGCCTCTACAAAGCTACAGCTTTTTTTTTTTTTCCCCCCTCTTTCAGTGGGAAAAATTGGAGCTTTGATTTTTCCAGCTGAAAGGAGAAAGAAAGAACACTTACAATTTTAATACAAGATTATTATTCTAGGACTAATCTTTTCTAAAATACAGAAGTAACTTCTGTATTACTAACTACATTGAAGCCAAATTAGTTAATCTATAAAATATGCATATTTTATATGATCTGTTTGAAAAAAAACCAAAACATGAGAAGCATAGACATAGCACTTTCTTTTAGCCTCTGTGAAAAAAAAAAAAAAATAATAATTTAAGGAGTAAAGAGGGGAAAGATTGTGGAAAATAACACAATCTGCCACCTAATACTTATGCAAAACCATAAATCTGTAAGAAAATAGTATGCCCTAGACATAATTTTCATTTAGCCTTCACATAACTTAAACAAGGGGAAAAAGAAAATCTACCTAAGATGCCATTGTATTCCACAGCTTAACTGCATTCCAGGCTGTCACATGCCCAGTCCCAAATATTTTCTCCAGTTTAAGTTCCTTTTAGAAAGAAAAGCTGAAAAGGTTGGAAACACTATTTTTAGGAATGAGGCTTCCAAACGTTTTGAAACACTAAGTCTTTTATTATTGGACATTCTCATTTATGCTGAATAGATATAATCCTCTCAGGGCTGCTCCTGACTTCTGCCCACACTCCTTGTTGGAGGGAGCCTTTCTTACAGAATTCATTTATGCTGCATCATGCCAGACATGAACTTACTCTCAGTGCCTGAAGACTCCTCTACCAAATTTTTGTAAGGGGTATGACAACAAGTTGGACAAAAGTTCAAGGTCTTATTCATACTTTTCCTCAAAGAACTCTTCTTAGTGTCCACTGGCAGCAAAAGATTCCTGTTTGTCCTTGTAAACAAGAATGGGTCATCCAAAGAACAAAAGGAAACCTGCCAATAATTTGCATAAAAACGTATTTTCTTCGGCAAGATTGAAATAGTGTATCCATTTAAAACTGTTTAAAGTTTCCCAAAGGACAAGTAAGCAGTTTTATTCTATAGCACCACACAGCATAAGTATTATTTCTACTCCTGGGGATTTTATTCTTCACCTGATACATCGCAGCTATTACATGGATTAGTGCAATGTGTTTTATTATTCTTCATACAGAACCCTGTGGGTGGAGCAAGGTTAGGGCAATTAGCTTTATATGTCTAATATATACAGCTGTACAGTCCCAGGACTACCAGATTAATTCAAAGATCAGGAGAAACAGAAAGTGGCAATGGCAAATTCTTTCTCACTGGGTAAGCCGGGTGACAGAGGGCGCAGTTGGATACTGTGTCAGAGTCATTTTATTGCAGGCATAAGAAATGTTTCTTACGTCCTGGTGTAAATGTAACAAAGGATGGCGTGTAAGTCAATCATTTGTACCAGATGTGCATCATTTCACTCCTGCAGGCACAGCTTTATACACACATCACCTGACTTCTGGAATCCCTGAGTCCCTTCTAGTAAACTTGACACAGATTGTGCTGCCCTAAATTCATTTCTGTGGTGAATGGTTCAGTCTTTTTCCTGAATAAAACCATATTTTATGTGAATTCTGATTTTTGGGTTTTTTTTGGTTTTTTTTTTTTTTCAGCCAATACAGTATCATACTTTACTTTTTTGGGTGGCTGGATTGGTATCCAGTTTTTAGCTGTTCTGTCCTTAGTGGCTTGGGGCTTTTTCGTATATACTCTTTTTTTCCTGACCATTATCTGACTAAAGGAGACATAGAGAAATAATAATTAAAAAAAAATAAATAAAAAACCAAAGAGACAAACAAACAAAAAAAAATCCATACCAAAATGGATACATAACAATAATATTAGATTAAACATTAACCCACTTCTATCACAGTCAATATAATTTGATTCCTAATTAACTATTTATGAAATTATTTACAGAAAACAATGAGACATTGTTCTAATTGCTATGCTTTAAGTACTGCCAAAGTTCACCCAAACAATTCCTGTACCAATGTTAAACACATTCTCAAATTTCTGTTTATTGATACTTTTAGGAATGTACACATTTTCACTGCTGACACATTTGTAAGACTTATCTAAAAGCTTAAAAAGCTGCTCACTGTTTTTCAATACCTGCTGTTCAACAAGAAAGTCCGATAAAAATACTACAGAAATATAAGAAAAAGAAGTTCTTTTTCATGCAGTTTCACTCAATGGTTACTGACAAGGAGGAAAATATACAAAAGATCTTGCAAATCCCCTCCCCAAACCAATTGAGGGACTGTAATAAAAAGCATGTTTCAATAGCATTAAGCTTAATGTTCTTTCCTTCCTGGCACCTCTTCAGAATTTTAAGTTTTAGAAATAAGAATACATAATCTCAGCTTCAAAACACTCCTCAGAATTCTTATAAGCTGATTTATGTCCAGGAGCATGCAACTATTACCTGCTTTGATTTAGTAATGCTCCTGTAGAAGAGGCCTATTACTCTGCAGGAGCATCAAGTGTAGAAAACCAAAATATGTGTATTTTTAGAAGTACACGTGGCTGTGCTTTCCAAAAACAAAAATGCACCTGTGTATGAAAATTGATGTCCTTGCCAAAAGCACTATTTAAAAAGGACTGTTACTACTACATTCCACTCCCAAAAAACTATTTGACAATTTTTACAGAGAGAAACACACAACTAATCTGTGTTTTCAGACTAGAAATCTGCCAGCTTTCCTTTAACAGTGAACACTCCCTTTCTGCATAAAGTATGACATGTGGTTAAACAACAAAGTGATGGAACTGAGCAATTTTTGAGCCTCTTGCTTTTATGGTTTCTGCCACTGAAGGAATATGATCCATCTTTTCAATAGTCCACAATATCAAAGTAAAATCCTGAGAAAAAGATGCCATATTGCATATTACCAAAAGAGGGATTGACATTATTTCCACAAGGATGAAATCTTATCTCAGACGAGCACCCCCACTACAAGAGCTAAACTCTCTCACAATTACATACCATGTCTTTGGAAACGATCTGTAGCAATCTGAAACTGCCCACACATTTTAAAATAAAAAATGAACATAGAAAATTATTCCAAAAAATTTTCTGTAGTTCCTTGAGGTAAATGCTGATGGCAGCTTAGCACTTTCATGAGCAACTTGACCACTGTTCAACTTCATTAAAAAAAAAAAAAAAAAGAAAACTAGGGATGACATTTTCATTTCTGTTTAGAAGTTGGATCCTGAAACCACATCAGGAATTCATGATTACCGAAACAGAACTATAGAATGGGTTGGGACCTTAAAGACCATTTAATTCCACCCCCTGCCATGGGCAGGGACACCTCCCACTAGCCCAGGTTGCTCCAAGCCCCGTCCAACCTGGCCTTGGACTCTTCCAGGGATCCAGGGGCAGCCACAGCTTCTCTGGGCACCCTGTGCCAGGGCCTCCCCACCCTCACAGGGAACAGTTTTTCTTCCTAATATCTAATCTAAACCTACTCTTTTTCATTTTGAAGGCATTCCCCCTTCATTCCTGTCACCACGTGCCCTTGTAAGTAGTTTCTCTCCATTTCTTGTTTTTCCTAAACACAGCATCTGTCACCCAGCCCCACTGACCCTCCACTAAAGCAAAATTTAACTATATCATCAGGAAAAAAACCTTTATTATTTTCAGTATAATAAAAACAACTACTTGTACCATGCATCCATTGTGAAAAGTAGTCAGAAAATTCTTACCTGACTGGTTCATGTCCACTGAAGTTAAAATGCTGCTGTGAAGTTCATGCTTCCCTGAAAGCATCAGCTGTTCCCATCCCTGGTAAGCAGCACACACAATGACAGCCACACAACTTCTCTGGGTTTAAGCTCCACTTAAGCATAGGTATTTTCTATTTTTTTAACAATTTAATGAGGAAATATTAAGAGAGGGTTGGTTCAGTACCTAAAAAAAAAAAAAAAAAAAATTCTTGAGGCTCTCGACTGTGTGAGAAAGGAGGGAAGAGCTGTGGGAACAGACAGTGGCTTCCCTCCATTGTAAGGGAAAGAAGCCCCTTCTGGAAGCAGGCCAGGCCAAGCAGCTGTGTTGGATATCCTCATTCTGACAACAGCAGCACAGCTGGTTTGAGGTTAACAGCACTCAGTTGGCTTGAGAACAGTAACAAGTT
This sequence comes from Oxyruncus cristatus, assembly GCA_013399855.1. NCBI lineage: Eukaryota > Metazoa > Chordata > Aves > Passeriformes > Cotingidae > Oxyruncus > Oxyruncus cristatus. Next base: position 1,034,161 of record VXAY01001104.1, on the reverse strand, counting down.
AAAATACAAAATGTATTATTGACTCCAGCTGGGAGGCTACCCAAACGTGAGTGGTATGAAGAGATAAAGGTCCCGCGGTTCAGGAAGGCACAGTGTCATTCTGATGGGCAAATGCCACACCTGAGGAATACAATAACAAGATGAACATACATTTTTTCCAGCTCAGAGTAGTCGAACAGGCATACGTAACACACGGGTTTTGTAGCAGAACCTTTAAAACATGTTTTTAAATTTAGTTAGGAGCCCAGAATATAATTGTACCAAAGCACAGATACTAAACTGGAATTCTCCATAGTTACAAAGATACCAACATTTAAACAGATGCCTTCTTTATTTATGGGAACCCAAGTTAGCTACAGGGATTGCTGTGAGCTGGGAAATTCGGAGTAGCAGTATTAGGTCCTGGAGGGTAGGTGAGCTTGCATTTCAGGTAATTGTTGGGAGACACAGGGTTATGAGCTCTCCTAATAAAGATGAGATTTTACATGTGACAGCAGTTAAAGCTGTTTTTAAGCCAGGGTTTTGAAGGCAAGTGTCCACGAGTGTTTAACTAAGGGGGGAATGTCCATGAGGTTTTAACTAAGCCTCGATCAGCCTATGCAGAAAGTAGAAAAAGGTCAAATAATGAGGAGTTACACATCTGGTTCGAGATGGAGATTGAGATGCAGGCTGAGCTCTGGGTGGGACCCCAGAGAGACAAGAGGCCGTGAAGCTTTGCAAGACAAAGGGCACGAAGAGCGGTGGCACAGCCGGGTGAGGGACTCCGGGACACAGCAAGAACCCAGAGCTCGGGAGAAGAGCCGAGACTTACGGGGTAGAAAAGCCCGGGAGTCCTTTGCCTGGGTCCCTCCTCAGAGGCACCGCCTCGAGATGCTTTTGTGTTACTGCGCCGTGGATAAATGGCTTTATGGAACGAGACATCTGAGAGTGCTGCGGGAAGCCTGGGGTGGAATGGATGAGGAAAGCTGGTGTGACTGTGGGTGTGGGGTGTGCGGGGAGCCGGGCGGGACCCGCCGGGCACCGCGGCTGCGAAGGGGCTCCGGTCCCAGCAGTGACAGGCTGGGGGTGGGACCGGGACTGCCGGGGAGTCTTGGGAATGGTCACACTGAACAGTTTCCTTAACAATTAAATCTGTATTTTCCCAAGATAGGAAAGACCCAAGGCTGCAGATCTGAACTCTGACATTACTTGAATCCCCTGAAATTGATATTTGCTAAATACATGTACATGACTTTACAAATGCTGTTCTCTTTGACCCACGTCTGATCATTAGCTCAAGTCTGTCAGATTATTTCCACTAAAATAAGAAATTAATTGAAGGTATAATACAATAGGAGTTATTTGCAAAAAACAAAGTCACGATGGCTCAGAAAACACTAATGGGAATTGGACTTTTTTTTTAAATCTAGCTATTACTTACCACCTCAGCTTCTGGGTAGTATTACCATGAATATAGAAGGAAAAAGGAGGCCTATCCCCAGCTCTAAACAGGGCTAATTAGACATGGAATAGCTGCCTCATTTACAGAACTGTCCACCTGGAAAAGTGCTTGGGCCACATCCCCATCACTCTGAGCAGTAATTACCCAGGGAACCGAGCTAAGCTTGACAACCCCAACACCAATATTCACTCTTTTTTTTTGTATGCTTCCCCTTAATGTTCTATTTTCTGTGAACAGAAGCAAGCAGGTAAACATACAGATACACAAGAACCTGGCATTTCAAAATGAATATCTGTGCTATCCAGGCTCTTGTTGCTTGCTGGAAGAAACTCTCTCCTAAAACACAGATACAACTCAGTTCAATATAATCCTTCAGTGAGCCTGTTCATCAAAAGAGGAATGTAACAGCTTACTAACAACTGACTCGACAACGAGAATATCTCTGTAGCTAACTGTATACAAATATACTGTTCTTCACACAAATCCAGGATATATTCCTGCCTATACCTAAAAAGGATGGGCAAGGGTATTTGTCAGATAATGAAGTGCTTTTAAAGCAGCAACACATTTTACACCTCCTCATCAAACCAGTCACTAAAGAAGAGCTCAGTACCTCCAAGTTTGGCTTTTCACAACCTGTTTCTGTATCCCATATAGTTACAGTCTATTATAAACGCCGGATACAAGTGACGCTGAAATGTAAAATCCGAGCGCTGTTTTCAGCTTTGCTTTGTCATGCAGACTAATAAGAAAAGGCCCTTCTAACAGTAAGTCAAGACTTTGTAAAAGAAAATTAAATAATGAGCTATTAGTCATGCCCTATCAAGACAGTAGAAGTTCCTTTCGGCTACTTGTTAACATCCCTAATTTTGTAAATATTAACACATAAATTTTGCAGACACACAACTAAATGGAGGGAAAAAAATCCACTAAAATTTTATTGACTTAGAAAATTAAGGAGATCTCTTGTTCAAAAATTAGAACACAGGTAACACCTTCAGAATTGTTAGTCCAGCTGTGAATAAAAACAAAGGAGAGTTTGGTGTGGAAAGCATGCTTTCAGATTCAATATTCACAGGCTTTTGCATGTCTCCAAGCCACAGGTACCCTTTTCCCCACCGGGCTGCTATTTAGTTACTTGAGTTGTCTGATTCCAGCCCAGCAGTGGTTTGCAGGAACACTGATTTCATGTTGTGGAGGGCCCAGGGGTTGTCTCTGATCTTACTTAGGGCAGTAAGAAATGGCTCCCCACTACTGCACCCGCATACAGGTAAACTGGGGACTCTGTTCACCCAAGCATCAAGGAGAGCTGAAGAGACATCAAAAAGACAGATACTAAACTGCCTTGGTATAGAATTACAGGTGTCATCTGCTTCGAACGTGGTAGTTCATGTGCCCCATCCCAGGAGCTGAGAACATCCATGAGATTTTTCACAAAGTGTATAAATGCCAAATATTGTCTGGGCATTTTCCTAATTATACATTTTATACACATTTTCCTGATTATTACAGATCAGTACAGTATTTATTGAATGAGGGTTTTTTCAACTAGCTTACGTTAAGAGAATACCCACAAGTGCCAAGTTAATCTTCTAACATAGTGCTGTGCTTTTTACTCATTATGATCTTTTTATTATACTTTTTAATGGCTACATCAATTAATCAAGTGTTCCAGTTGCCTGATTAGGACAGTACCCAGACCATCAACTTCAATTTAATTATTTACAGAGACATCACTTTCTCATAATTAAACACGTGCAAGTGATGAATTAATTACCTACATGATTAGAATGGCCACTCGTGATTTATCGGAGATGTCCTATGCATAGATATTGAGATACCTCAGCCACTAACATTAAGATAACTCCCCTTCGTGGCCAAAAAGACAGGAACCAACCTCATGTCCTTGGTTCAAGGGAGCAGGTTCATGACATTGAAGTTCTCCTGTCTCTATATCCCATATTTTAAGCTCGCTTTTTAAGGATGCTGTGCACAAGAAATGACCATCAGCAGCAAAGCAGCACCCTGAGACATCACTGCTGTCCCCTGAAACACAGATGAGGAACACAGGGACAGTGAGCTTTTGTAACCTCATGTTTACAAAACCTGCAACTTAGAGATCCCTGTCTCCAGCCAGCAAAGCATCTGAATATTCAGAATATTCAGCATATATAAACCACACTAATGGTTCTGTGATCTCCCTGGAGCTGCTTAGAACCTCACAGCCAGCACGGGCTTAAATCCATTATTGGATGAGGTCATTTTGCCGGACTGAAACCAAGCTATTATGGGACAAATGATCAGGTGGGGTTTTTTGTTGAATGTAGCTTCAACAAGAAATTGTTCAGCAGCTACAACACACTCACATTTTAATAAATTACAAATAAATAAAAGGCAGCCATTTATCATTAAATAAAAAGCATGCAGCTATCTCTGTGCATAAATTTCAACCTAAACATTCAGAGGAAAAATTCTAGATCAAAGTCTAAATTTGGAAGCAGTCAGAAAAGAAATCTGGATGTTTCAGAGCTGGGTGAGGACTCCAGTGCTTCCTGACATCCACAGAGAGGGCAGGATTATGAGCATCTCTTACAGGAAACAATGCTGTAGTCACTGCAATTTCAAAGAAACATTACAAGGTTCCAGATTGAATTTCCCCTCCAAAGTAATTCCTAATTCCTCAAAGACAATTTCATTCCAGTGTCTAAAGGCAGACTCTCTCTGATTATGGCTTTAAGAATGCAGAGCTGAATTGGTTGAGTTTATTTAATGCCATTGATACTTTTAACAGTTGATTTGACATCTCTGCTGTTGCAAACTTAAAATGGTAACAAAGCCTTAAATTGAAATAATCTTTTCCTGAACTGCTGACTCCAAAGGGAGTTTATCAGGTGAGGGCTCAGAAGACAGCACTGAGCAAAGCTTCTGGCACTGGGCATGACTTTCTCCAGGAAAAATAAGCTGGAAAAACAATCTCTGATTTCTTCATGGTGTCACCTGACAGAGACTGTTCTAATCATGACAATCCATTTGTTGCAATTTTTCATTTCTAAATCCAACTGACTTTACCATCGGGCTCTGATTCACTGTAGCTAACTTGACATTTATAAGACTGCTCAACTATTTTGGGGCCAGTTCTTAAAGAATCCCAAACTCCCTGACCTGAGTGGAGGCTTCACAAAACTGAGGTCTCAGTAGCAAAATTACCTTCAAAGGCAAATTACTGTTAAAAAACCCCAAATCACTCTTGGTCTAATTTTGGCCCATTGACTCTTCTTTGTAAGCCTATGCTGAGGAACACAGGGTGTAATGTCTTTTGCCTTTCTCAAGTAATGATATTCTAACTGAATTAATTAATTTCCACAAATTTTTTGTAAGAAATAATAAAAAAAAAAATAAATCAAGAGCTGCACGAACGAGATGCAGAAGTCATAAGTCTTACCTTGGAGACGTGCCACTACTGTTGCACAGATTGCAGCAAAAACAGCCCTGCTATTTTCTTTGTCTGAACCAGATACCCCACACCTCCCATCACAGGAAATGTTCCATGAAGTTACAAAGCATCCATGTTCTACACTCCCCTAAAGAGAAAATAAAAGGTTTTAGAAACATTCTTGAGGGTTTGAGAGAGTTTTACAGCAGACTTTCTATAACCTATAAGCAGATTCAGAGGGAAGGCCTTAGTCCTTTGTTTTGGTAGAAGCTGATGGATGTCTTTTCTGGTTTTGCATTACTAATAAACTTAGAATTAGACAAGGCTTCCCTGTTCAAATCTTATAATGTTAATTTAATCGATCTTAACTGTCTCTTCTGAGACTGGTTGTTATTATCATACCCATTTGTATCCAAAGAAAAAGGGAGATATGTTCAGACTTACCTGAGGTCAAGCAATTAGCAGCAGCAGAACTGGGACTAAAATCAAGCCTACTTACCCTAACTATATTTTATTTTGCTAACAAAGGGTGTTGTGTTTTCTTGTTTATCAATAACAAAGCAACAAATAAGAACTTTGCAGTTGGACCTCCTGCCAGATGCATTCAAAAGGATACATACAAGTATTTTTCCTGTTCCCACACCCCAAGCCTTGACAGTGTTACCACATGTTGATGTTACCACTCTAAAAATTATATCAATGAAAACAGCAAATCAATGTTTTCACTTATAGGACGATATTTTAAAAATACATGACAACATTTAATTCTGACAACGATTTGACATTCTCACACCCACCAATTCAGAACAGATTCTTAAGGGCTACAGCAAAAATTTCTGCACAGCTTCGCTATAAAAGGGATTATTTATATTGCAGTGAGAAGGTAATGATAAAAATGTCATGTACACAACTTGCAGTGCAAGCAGTCAATTGGATCATTACAATACATTTAATTACTTCTAACATTAGAATAAACCTAAAGCCATTATGATGTCTTTTCTTCAATGAATGTGAAGAGTTCTTGTCAGTGGGTTCTTTTTGATTTTCAGTGGTTATGTTGCTGGGTAACCCTCTACCACAAACCCTGCTCCGCACAAACACAAAGCTCCATTAGACACCAAAGCTATTCAACAAAGTTTGCTAAAACTGGCAGGTTTCCACTAAATGGGGGCTCAAAATTTTTCCCCTCACGTGGTTTTATTAAGATATTCCCAAATATCTAAAGTAGCATTTATACTGAATGTCACCAGATGTGAGAAACATTTTAGTACTATTTTGGCTTCTTATTTTTAGGAAGTTCATAAACTGTCACTTTGATACATTCCATCTGAGAAATTTGATGCCGTAACATTCTAACAAGTAAAAATACAATTATATTACTACAAACTTTTTATTTTCTCCATGTGTGTAAATTCTGTAACCAAACAATCTCTGCTCCTAAACAGAAACACTTAAAGCAAGAGACCACACAAATTTTATGAACTGGCAGCATTTTTGATGGGGAAGTTGTTTCCAGGGCTGTTCACAAAGGTATTTTACTTGCTGTTCAGCAATTTTTCAAAATAAACAGAGTTGCAGTAGGTAGTGTTGCATGTGTACTACTCAGTGATCAAAAAACTAATTAGTTAAGACTACAGTCTGATAAAAATTGATTTAATCTATGACTTAGTGACAAAATATGGAGGAAATAGTATCCCTGGCGGCACTGCATGACCTACTTAACCAAATGTTAGTATATGCTGCAATTATTTTAATTATTATGTCCATAGATTGACATTGGATCAAGATGCATTTCTTCTTTATTTGATGAGACAGGCTCAGTGGAAAGGCCATGGGATACTGAGAAACAATAAAGACAGAAGAGAACTTTTCTGAAGGTAAAATCTCACTGACAAACCAACCCCTGAACTTTCGCTAATTCGATGTTGTTCTTTTGTACAAGTGATATATATTTATATAACTCCTTCAGAACACATGGCAAAGAGAGACTTCCAGCCCTGTGTAACTCAGAAGCAGAATTTAAAAAGTCCTTTGCCCTAAAAGAGGCTGTAATCTATCAAAGTATTCCAACATGCATTTAAGATGCCAGAAAGATTCCTGTTTAATTCAGCAGAGTAACTCACATTTCAAAGTATCACGGGATCAGTCATCCTACCTTCCTCTAGGTAAACCATCTTCTATTTCCATGCTGAACCCAATTATTCTAATCAGATTTTTGTTTGTGTAAGTACCAACAGGTTTCAGAATCTGTCTGAAAGCATAAACTCCCTTTATCATGTGTTCTTTCATGTGTCTTCAATATGAGAATAAAATCTTGTACTTCTGACCACTACTGCCCTTCTCGACATCAAGTCTCAGATCTAGAGCTGCTTCCTCACCAGGACTTCCACTGCAAGGAGCTCTCCTGATCACTTGGCAGCTCCTAATAACAGACAAAACTTGAAAGTAAATTTATTTTTCACTTTTTCACTTATTTTCTGTGTGTGTGTGTGTCAATGTACTAACTGACACCAGAATCACTAGAAATGTCTCTAAGATAAAAGAAAAAAACAAAACAAAACAGATCAAAGCTACTGTGTGTTCTTGTTCTATATTTCATGAGTCAAAAAATCTTGCAGTCAAAACTGCCCTTCTAGACTTACCCAGTCTTTGTCTGCTGCATGGGCTATTAATCTTTGTTTTCCCAAAGAGATGTGGATTGTCAGTCCACAGAGATGCTGTTTGTTGTTCAGGGGAACTTCAAATGCTTTCTCAGTGCACTCACTCATTTGATATCTGCTCTGTCAAAGGGGAAAAAAGAGAACCCCAAAGTGAAATTCTCAGGGCTGGCCCAGCCACCCGTGATCAAGTCTACCACACTCTCCTGAATTCTAAAATGACTTCAGTTGTTTCTGCAGGGGAGGAAATTAATGTCTTAATACATCTTTCATAATTCTTGCTATCAGAAAGTCCCCAATACTCAGGCAAACACTTCTAGATAGATCCTGAAAAATAAGTATTGCTCAACAAGTGCTGAATAAATTTTTCTGAGATAAAGACTACAAAAATTCCTTAAACAGAAATTAGACACTTCAGCTAAGTGGCACATTATAGCCTTTCCAGCAAAATGAACATTCATGGATTTCTTTTACTTAAAAACAAATAATGGATTATCTTATTTCAGGTCTTGATTACAGGTCTTGATTTATTTACATGCAAGACAAGCTGAATGGCATTTTACCAAAGACAGAAAAGTAAATGTTCCAATTGTGAGGTCACAGAATCCCAGAATGTGCTGAGTTGGAAGGGACCCACAAGGATGATCGAGCCCAACTCCTGGCCCTGCACAGACCCATCCCCAAGGGTCACACCTGGTGCCCCAGAGGATCATCCAAACCCTCCTGGAGCTCTGGCAGCCTTGGGGCTGTGCCCACTGCCCTGGGGAGCCTGGTCAGTGCCAACCACCCTCTGGGGGAAGAACCTTTTGCTGAGATCCAACCTGAGCCTGCCCTGACACAGCTCCAGCCATTCCCTGGGTGCTGTCCCTGGTCCCCCCAGAGCAGAGCTCAGTCCTGCCCCTCCTCTGCCCCTGCCCAGGCAGTTGGAACTGCACTGAGGTCTCCCCTCAGTCTCCTCTGCTCCAGCTGAACACACCAAGTGCCCTCAGTGTCCTCCCACGGCTTCAAATCAAGGCCCTTCCCCATCTCCGTGTCCCTCCTTTGGACACTCTCCAATGGCTCAATCTCTCCCTTCCATTGTGTCCCCCCAAAGTGCCCCAATACTGAGGTGAGGCCGCCCCAGGGCAGAGCAGAGCGGGACAATCCCCTCCCTGCTGCCCCCAGGACAGGGTTGTCCCTCCTGGCTGCCCGGGCACTGCTGACTCAGGGACAACTGGCACCCACCAGCACCCCCAGGGCCCTTTCCCAGCACTGCTCTCCAGCCTCTCATTCCCAGTGTGTCCGTCCATCCGGGGTTGCCCCATCCCAGGGCAGAATCCGGCACTTCCCCTTGTTGAACTTCCCATGGTTGGTGATTCCCAGCCCTCGGATCTGTCCAGGCCTCTCTGCAGGGGCCTCCCTGCCCTCAAGGGACTCAACAGCCCCTCCCAGTTCTGTGTCACCTGCAGACTTGCTCAGTGTCCCTTCCAGTGCTGTGTCCAGGTCACTGATGAGGATGTTGGAGAGCACAGGGCCCAGGATGGAGCCCTGTGGAGCCCCAGCAGTGACAGGTCACAGTCTGGTGTCACCCCAGTCACTGCCACCCTCTGTGCCCACCCCCTGAGCCAATTGCTCACCCAGCACAGGGTGTGTTCATCCCGCTCTGGGCTGGGCAGTTTGTCCAGGAGGATCCTGGGAGAGACAGTATTGAAAGCTTTACTGAAATCCCAGAAAGATCACATCAACTGACTTTGAGACAAAAAAAGTCTGGAACTGTCAATGTGACAGTTATTAAACTGTAAATGTCATGACTAACACACTGAGATAGTTATTTTTATATCCCCTATCTATAATATTTGCTTAAGCCTGCCACATGTCTGTTCACTTTGGAACTCGTTATTAAAAGCTGGGACTTCTTTCATTCCAGACTTCCTGGTTTCTTTGAGCTGGCAATCCACAGCTCTTGGATAACACTACGTTTCTAACCTGAAAATTGCCTGGACTTCTTGCACATTTGGGGCTTTTTCGTTATGCCCGGAAAAAGGGTTGGGTTACGGTAGAAACCTAGTGCACGGCAGGAAGCCAACATTTTAGATACTTTATAAATTCATTTGAATTCGTACAACATTAAGGCACTCCTGTGACTCATTACCAATTCTTAGATGAAGTCATGACTGCTTAATGTACATCAGAGCTCAAGACCTGCAATCAGCTTAGCACAGATACACTGTCATTTGCTTGCATAACACAGAACTGTAGCTCTCCAAGCCTTCTGATAGACTTAATTTAGATTTGATCACCTGGAACCTCGACACTTCCCCTGTTCAGATCTGGCCATTGCTTTGCCCAGAGTGGTTGGAATTTTAAGGAAAGCCCAGCTAACTACACAAAACTTAGCAGAGCAAGAAAAGAGAGGCTCAGTTGAGATTGAAATAAAAGGAAAAAGGCAGTGACAAGTATGAAAACACCACGGTCATGCTGGTAACAACTGCCTGATCCCTGATTCATCTGTCTCCACAGAGAATCCCATACATAAACAAGTCAGGAACACGAACTTCCAGGAGAAAAAGAGCAAGCTTTGTGTATCAACCTTCAGATTTAAAATATTAATGAACTGGAGCTCTGATTCAATGTTTGCTACACATGCTTACAAGAGTCACTCTTTAACATCAAGGAACGTGCTGGAAGTATGAAATAGTTCTATTTATCCGTGACTACAAAAACATTTACAGTTGCTATTTTTAACCTTTAGTAAGTATCTTCAGGAGGCTCTCGGATGATTCAGTCATTCCTCATGCCTGTGTAACACTCCTTGTTTGATTTCAGCTTTGAGATTTTTTCTTTCATTTGTTGTTGGGTTCGTAACACATGCAGAGTTTCACTGTGTAAGAGTATGAAAGTATTTTTGTGTCTTCAAAGCAAAATTGGCAGGAGCTCACAGTATCACTGTGTCCTCTCAGAATTTTAAATACAATCTGGAAAGGAACAGAGCAACGTTTAGGAATAGTTTTCCTTGAGATTATTTTTGACAGTTTAGTCCATGAGGGGGAGTATGAAAGCAGGAACCAGAAGAGAATATACCTTAAGTTCCACTTGCCTGAGCAAAGTTCACATTCTTTCCTTGGTACTACTTTGGAGGAGATTTACCAAATCTGGTTGAGGAAAAAAAAAAGTTGATGGATATGGATTGTATTTTTCTTTCCCTGGAGGTTTGGTTTGTTTTCCCAATTCTTCTTCCTCTCAAGTCCCAAGTCTCTCTTAAGTCTTTTAAACACTTGTTTCCTTGATTCTGGTCCATCAAGGGGCAGCACATCAGACTCTTAGGCCACACATTTTAGACAAGACTGTTACAAATTTTGTCAAAGGTATTTTGAAAAGGCATAAATAGTTTTCTTTGCACTACATAAAATAAGGCAGATTTTAATCATAGTACTACTCTTGTAGCACATTAGCCCTAATAATTTGTGTCCAAGTGATACAAATGTCCTGCACAGGGCCAGGAGTCGGAGTCGATGATCCCGATGAATCCCCTCCAACTCAGCCTATTCCATCAAAGTTCAGTGGTTTACAGCTGCTATAGTAAATGCTATATACAATCTGGACAGGTAAAAATAACTCCAAACACAGCCAGATACTGCAAAACTGCAACGTGAAATTCTGCATTAGCTTCATTAAAAATACTTGCACCCCGTACAAATTTTACATTGCTTTGGTTTCTAACTTCTTAACTCAGACTGAAACTTACTCTCCAGCACTTCAGAGGTCCTAGGCATACAAGATTATTACCATACAAAACTTATTTAACAACACTGAAGTTTATTAAAATGCTTTGTTTAATGATTTAAAACAGAGCCTTGCAGTATTTCAGATTATGCTGCCCAGAAAGGGGTCTTTTCAATGTTCTATAATCCATACATTTAGAACACATGAAACATCACGAAATAAACATATGCACATTTATTTTCAAAGAAATTCAATATGAATACTGTATCTATAGTGCTTCACATTACACACCACTGATCTACCATCATGGAGGAGATCAAACATTTGCCATCAGGTCACACAGTACTGAGGAAAGCAAGTGGCTTCTTCAGTACTGAAGTTGTTTTAATCTAAAAGGAAGAAAGAAAAAGAAAAAGGTCACTGAACAGTAACATGCAACATTAAGAATGTCTCATTACTTGAGCAGTTTCTTAAATCTTAGTTTAACAGAGAGATCTGAGTTATATGAGATAAAAACATTTTCTCAGTGATGTGAGACATGCAGATGTGAAAATTTCCAAGACAACTGCTTGTACAAAGAAGTCTATCTTGTGCAAAATGCATAAAACCGTATTTTAGCTATTCAGAAATCCAAGCAGTAGTTTGTTTTTCAGTAAGAAAACAGCAGCACACAACTGACTCTCGGTTCCAAAGGAATGGAAGGCAGAGTCCATTCCAATGTCAGTCTTCCCACTGGCACATATCCATTCCACTGCACACCTCGAGCCCAGCCACTCTGCCATTAGGTCAGATGGATCTATCTGAACTGAATCTTAGCAGACAATGTTGCTTCCAATGTTTCCACGTAAAGAGAAGTAGATAAAGTTATGAAAATATGAATCTCCACCTGCACTTGTTCAATTTTGTAATTCCAATTCAAAATACCTTCCAAAAATATCAGTCATCTTTAATGATAACGTCCATTAACTAATAGGGCTCTGTATTTAGCGCCCTTTACCCTAAGAGGCCTCTATCCTAAAATTAATTACCCTCTGGATTAGGATGTCTAACATCTGTAATCTTTCCTCACCAAAGTGAGCAGTACTTAACAACTCATAAATTGATGTTTTAGTTACTCACTGCAGAATTTGCAAGTGTTTAAGTAACCTTTCTGTTTACCTTCTTAGAAGTTCTTTGGGTGACAAGCCTGTGGTATCCATATCACTGCTGTCACTGCTCTCTGTAGTGTCTGAGCTGCTGTCTTTTTCTGATTTTTTATTCTTGTGTTTTCCTTTGTTTTTCTGCTTCTTATGTTTTTTTTTCTGTAAAAAGAAGAGAAATAGTCCCTTATTTCCTTGTGAGATTTTTCTGGATGTCGACAACAGAAAAAAGTTGATTTTAGTGTAGACTCCAAGTCTGACAGAAACAGAACAATGACCAGTGACTCTTTTCCACTACTCAGACTGAGCTAAAGAAAATATAAACCAAGACACTTCATTTCATCTAAGCACTCAACTCCCTCTAAAACAGAAGTTTCATTAGTATTACTTGTATATAAACCAAGAATTATAACGCAGTTTCCAGAATGTGCCTGACACCTCCAGCACACAACATTTAACCACCCACAGTATTGTGTCTGTAGCCACGTTGTATATATAGAAAAAGCAGCATCATAGTGGGACAACTTCCTGGTTCCAAAACATCCAAGCAATTCTCTTGCTTAAATTCTAGTCCCAGTATATGTATTTCCTGCAACCTGGCATAAGGAATAAAAAATTCTGACTGGAGGATCCAAGAATCAACAAACTGTTTCTTTGGATTAAATACCTTTTCTTTTTTGCGTTTACGTTCTTTCTTTGCCTTGTGTTTCTCTCTTGTTTTCCTATGCTTTTCTTTCCTACTGGCCCCAGGAAAGCTTGCTGGCACCACTGTTTGCTGTTGCCAAGTAGCACCTAAAGCACAAAGCAAATGCATAAACAGAAAAAAAAANCAAAAAAAAAAAAAAAAAAAAAAAAAAAAAAAAGAAAAAAAAAAAGGACAAAAAAAGTCATTTATTACATTCTGTATTACTTTTAACCTAACAGGATAACTAAAACAAACAAACAAACAGAACTCCTAAGCTTTAAAATGGAAATGAAACGTCTAAAAATCCTAACTGCAACATCCCTGTTGTAATTAAATGCCTTTGTGTTTAAATTATGTCATTAAACGTGCAGAATTTACACTCTAAAAGCTTACAGAACCTACCAGAAGAAAAAGCTGGAGGCAACTTTGGTCCAAATTCCTCTGCTGCATCCAGTTCCTGCTTTGAAGTAGACAATGAAGAAGTGCCAGGGTCAGCTGTAGCAGCCACAGCCTCTACGAAAAAAGCCAAAAAATTCTGTATTTGAAAGGAACGTAAGAAAACACTTTTTCCAGGAAATGCTGAAGAAAGTTAAAGGAGGCTTTCTAAAAACCTTTAAGAAAGCAATCCTGTATCTCTATGGATGCTCTGGCCAATTGGATAGTTGGAATTCTGAAACATGTCAACACACTGTGGGGTTTTTCCCCTTTAAATCAAAATTTGCCTTTTACACTACACAATTATTAATTAACACCAGTGCATTTGTTTGCTTCTATTTTTTACCACAGAAACATTTTTCCATTACTTAGAAAGAATAAAAAAACTCCACAAGATGCATAAACTAACAGATGCTAAAAGTTAAGCGTCAATAGAACCAATGGGGACAGGAAGTGAACAAAGTATTTCAAGTAGGCTCCAGCACTAGGTGTTTTCTTCCCCCTCACTGTTTAACAAGCATATTCCATAGGGCACTTTGCTTGTAAAATCTCCACAAGACAAATGGCAACATAAATAACACGATAACATGCAAGGCCTTATTCTGTGCTGCATTATTCACATTTTCCACACGCCCGGCCCCACCAAATCCAGGTGATCTGCACAGGAGTGCAGTCCTAGAGTATGTGATTCATAAATCAACCTTTCACAAGGGATTTACTTTATGTTGCATAAAAATGAACATCCATTAGGTACTACCTTGTACACCAGAGGAAGAACTGTCTGGTTTATTGACTTGCTTGGTGGTTTCTGACTCTGTTACTGAAGTAGTTGGTTGCTGTTCCTCATCACTCTCTTCTTCAGAGGAAGATGATTTTTCATCTGAGGAACTCACAAAGATGGCCTTAAATAAGTCCATGGGTGGTCGCTTGTTTTCTTCTTCTTGATCCTTTCCTTCATTAGCTCCCTGCTAAACAGCACCACAACAAACTGCATTTAAATGCGAAAGGAACTAACAATCCCCCTCTGGTAAGGAACAGCTTCAAACATGCTGGCAGGTATTTACACATATTTACAGATATCACAATAGCTGTAAATGCACAACCTTCGGAACGAAAACAGTAAAGATGTGAAACGCTGCGAAAATAAGCCAGTGTCCTGTACATGGGAGTGCAGTTTGTGCTACACAGTTGAAAACAGAATTTGTAATATTTGGGGATCTAATTCACTATTTCAAACTTCAATTATATAATACTAAATTTAAGCAAAGGGAAAACATCACCTCTCTCCCCAGAATATGCACTCTCCTCCATTCTGCCTGTGAGAAGAGTGAGGGTGACTGAATTTAGTTCCCAGTCTGCTGAGCTACATTTTCTCTCCTCTTAAGCTGCTACTTCAAGTATAGTCAAACCTGCTGTCCTTGTAAGCTGTAAACATTTTACACAACAACATCTCATTGTTATAACCTCAAAATTCTTAAAAGTACAATCTCATACCTCTGCTCTTGAGTTGGCTCTTGAGCAAACCGATGTGTATTAAATCAATTCATGCATTATCCAATCTTATTTCTGGGTTGTCAAGGTTCAAACCTTGTAAACTCACCTCAGTGGGAAGAGTTTCATCTGGCCCAGTTGCACATTTTTCTGTTGCTGGCACTGGTGCCTGCTGTTGAACATCAGCTTTTGATCTAGCAAGACTAATGAATTCACTGATAGAATCTTTCTTCTCCTTCTCTTTATCTGACACATCCCACCTTGAAGGTTTCTTTGGTTCTAAAAACATCCAAAACATTCAAATCAGTTGCATGCCAAATTATTCTGCATTTCACGGCCTGTTTGATTTTAAATTACTCTGTTTCTTCAGTTTGACATTTTTTTAAACCTTCTAATGAATATTTGACCTATAAAGATCTTCTAGGTAAAATAAATAAGCATTATTTCAATAATTCCGGTTTTTATGTCACTGAAATTTTCTTTCAATTTCTTTATTTAGGGTTTTTAATTAAAAAAAGTTTGGGGTTTTTTTTAATTAAAAAAAGATGATTTTTCTGTACTATTATCTTGCTTACAGCTAAGTCAATAAAGTAACAACAAACTTACTGTTGAGGCTGTTACTCTCTTGGATTTGTTTGTTTGTTGCTTGAGTCGCAGACGTGGCGGGCTCAGGGACAGTTAAGAAATTAAACACAGAATACTTGTCTCTTTTCACTTTTGGTAAACCAACTATGGAACAACTAGAGGGAAATAAAAATGTTTATTGGTTATTGTTTTCAACACAGAAAAGGCCTCAAATTATGTACAACAAGCTGAAACACCTACAGCAGTCCTTTAAATGCGTGCTGTTTTGTCAGAGGTCACCATGTTTCATGATGCAAATAAAAATATTGGCAGTTCTGTATCACATTATCACACAAGAAAGCACCAAACCAGATCTTCCACCACCAAAAAAAAAAAAAAAAACCCTCAGATTTTTCCAATATAAAAATATAAATATCAATTATCTTACTCAGGATACGGATCACGAACATTAAATCTTTTACACAGCAGCTTATCAGGGTGCCACTCAAACTTGTCCCTTGTGAGTTTGCCAAACATCTTCATCTTCACAGCAGTTTCCTTATCATCAATATCATTCTGAAAAAGTCAAACATTTACAGCTGCTAAGTAAGTCACAACTTACTGAACTATTACTAAGACTTAAGACAGAAACATAATATTTAAGTGCTGTTCAACAAATCACTATTCTGCATGCAGTGAGGGTTTTCAAAAGATGGGCAACATCTTTTGATGTTGGAATGTTTCAAAACATCTTTTGATGTTGGAATGAAAAGCTGTTTCAACAGAAGGGCAACAAAACAGTGACAAATCTACAAAAGGGTTTTAAAAAAGGAGAAAGTGAGGGTTGAGGCAGCAACTGCAGCTCGAGGGTATCAAAAAGAACAGCAGATACCTCTTGGTCTCGAGGAACTTCGACTTTGTCAACGTCATCTTCATACTTGGCCCGTGTGAACCTGGATGAGAGTGTGGAATTGGAGGATCTGTAGAACATGGCTGCACGGACAAACTCCTCCTGTTCCCTTCCCCGCTCCCATTCTGTCATATTTGGGTCTAAAAAACGCTCCAGGGCATCTGCTGTAAGGTCAGGAGAGAAATGCTCAGCAGAGATTACAGCTTACTGAGCTCCAACACTTCTGAAACCATCAGATCATAAGCAAACATCCTTGCAAGTATTTCACAAGTATTTAGCTTAAGGAGAGTATTAATCTCAACTGTGTTAATCCTTGATAAATGGAGGTAGCTCTTCAAGACAGCATTTGCCAAATGCAAAATAGAGATTTTAAATCATTTTGCTTGTAAACTTGACTCCTTAATCACAGCCCTCTAAGGAATGTTCAGAATACCTAATGTGTTTAAAAACAAAAGTATAATGCAAAGATTTATCAAATAACTAAAACATAGAACAGAGTTAACCAAGGAGTAAGCCTGGCTAGGCTTTGGGAACTTTAAGGGGCTTCCTGGTATTAATAAATACAGAGTTTGGACACAGGTTTTTATATAAACAATACAGACCCTGTTTACAGCAACAGGTTCGCTTTTTCTCCCAGAAGGAAGAGGAAGTAACACCAGCCAAGCAACCACTCTTACAGGAAAACAGAACTTTAATCATTCCAGCTATTTAAATATTCCTGCGTTTTCATCATTATGAATAGGGAGGCATTTAAAGCCATAATAGAGTCTTAACTGAGGGTTCTCAATTTTACACAGGGAAAACCCCAGTCCTGAACAGAGGAACTTGGGGTTCAAAGTAATCTGTCCCACTGTAGGAACCAGAGGAGGCTACTAACCAGGAAATGGGGGTTTTGGATAGAATGAAAAGGGCTATTAAAAAAAAAGCCAAAAAGCAAAAAACCAAACTACAACTAAAATAACAAACCCAGGTTTTCTATCTGTCACTATATGCTTTCCTCCGTGACAATTTGCCGGTGCCCGTTTTCTTCTTCCCCAGTGGCCCCTTTGCATTCAAAAATTTGAAAAACAAACCAACCCCTTTTTGGTTTAATTTTAAGGCAATCTAGATTCACAGGCTGCTGAGGAACTCCCTAGATCCACTCCAGCCTTCTATGCCTTACAGAAAAATCACAGCACTGGACAACTCACCACCAGGCACTGTAAGCCCCTGGTTTAATTTAAGATACAACACAGTACCATTTAATAGCAAAAATCCAAACAAAATGGAAGGAGACAGAAACGGTTTTACTCCTCAAAGAGAAACAAACTAGATGAAAATGCTTATTCTACTGACCAAAGCTGAAGTCTGTCTTGACAAATGAAACAGGGGAAATCCAGGAAATTAAGCAGAGCTTAGCTTCTGCTGCAGCATAGAAGTATGAAATGTAATGCCTAAAATCAAGACTTACTGACAATTAAATTATTGAGCAGTTTTCCTAAGATCAAAATGACTAAATATCAGTAAAAGTTTCTTTTAACATTGGTCCTGAAAAGAAGTAGAGGGAGAAATGCTGTGGATTTCAGCAAGAGAACTCACAGTGGACATATAATGCATCGAACCAAAAAAAGGAAGAGGAAAAAAAAAAGAAAATAATTAATCAAGAAATATTTTACCTTTTTCTCCTTGTTTAAGACTTTTCACAAAATTTTCGTATCTTTTTTGTTTTTCTGGATTTCTTGCAAATGGTTTGAAGTCACTAGAACCAGCATTTGCCAACTGTCCCCCCAACAACATTTGCCATCTGGGAGAAGCATCCTCTGGGGAGGCTGGCTGGAATCTCTTTTGTGACTGCTGAGCCACTGCTTTTGCTTTCATTTGTTGTTCAGATGCTTGTTTCACTTCTTTGAGTCTTTCTCTATCTTTCTCTGACAGATATTCCAAAACAGAAGGCGCTGGACCTAAAGCAGAAAAATTAGTAAAAGATAAATAGAAATGAAAAATTCCCAGAACTATTTCTTCCACTTCAGTGGAGGAAAAAGCCCTATCACTATGCATATACATTCAGAGAAAATGCTCTTAAGAAAAAATAGAATTGCAGAGATGACAGATAAAAATTTGGCCACTGTTACATCTTTTATGCTATTTACCACATATTTATATATAACTTTATGAAGTTCACTATTGTAGATACAAATGTGAGGCATAGCTACATATTTGAATGTATTTCAGTGAAATCTCATTTTACAGAAAATCCTCAGAGCCTTCTACATTCATAAAAGGCCACAGGAAAACCCAACCAAGCACAGCCAAACACAATCCAATACATGCTTTTTGTCTTTAAAATATTTAAGTAAACGAAAATACAGCCAGCTATGACAACAATTCAAGCGTTGAGATGAAACTGAGCACTGGAATGGTATTCCAGCTATGGGAACTGGATTTGGTATGTTTGTATTAGAAAATGACTGTTCAAGGCCAGTTGTTACTGTCAGACAAACCCAAGCAAAGGTGTGGTCACGTATCTCAGTACCTTTCAGCCCAGTCTCTCCCAGCAGGTCCCTCCTCTGAGCTGCATCCAAAGCATGCCTGCTCTGCTGCGCTGGGTCACTCCCGAGCTTCCCAGTGGATTCCTCCAGGGCCTTCTGCAAATGGGAGTTTTCTTTCCCAGCTGCTATCACAGGTCGGAAGTAATGAACTGGTCTGTAATTTCGGGGCAGGTGAGGTGGTGGGTAAATCTTTGGGGCCACAGAACAAAAAAAAAATCCACTCAGAGACAACTTGGTATGGAACACTTGCAAACGTGTTTCAGAAAAAGGCAGCTCAACCTAAAAATCCCTCAGCTTACATCCTAAAAACTCCTCAGTTTACATACTACAAGCTACTGATTCTTTTAGATCCAGTCAGTAAGTGGCACTGTAATACAAACTCTGGGAACAAACACTGGCAATAGGTAATGACTATGAAAAAACAGGAAAACAAGCACATCAAGCAACAAAAAAACTTAACAGGAGTCTTAAAAAGCAAAACTGCTTTTGCTTGAGAAAACGCTCTTGGTATTGCTTTTTTTTAGTTTGTTTTTTTGTTTTTTAGAGTAAAGTCACATGATTTAATCAATTAATTGTACTACTGAGACATTAAAATATCTTTCAAAATACTTTTCCCCCATACTCTTCATTCAGGCTGTTATTTCAGAGGTTATTCCTGTACTCCCTATACAGTGCAATTTTATACACCACACAAATATTCTTCCTTAGAAAGAGGACCACGTCATACAGTTCTGTTTGTCATCCTAATTTATGCAAAAATATATGGCATAAATGATACAAACCTGACACAGGACTAACAAATAAACTTGTCACCAAAATAGCAAAGTGGACAGAGCACAAGGCCTGATTTTTACAGAGAACTCAATGTTACATCTGAAAGATCCAAGAGCAAAAAGATGCAATTTTTTTTTATTTTGAAGTCAAACGAAACCATTCCTCCAATTTTATGGCAAATAACAGTACATAGTGTGGGAGGCATTCGCTCAAAGCCAGTGTCACAGGAAAAGTTTAAATTCCTTAAGGAGTCAGACAAATGTTAAGTTTCTCTTGAACAGCCCCCAGTGCTATTATTTTGCTCACTCATCGATCTTTACTGCTGACCAGAACACTCATTTCTAAGAACAGAATAAACACAGAGCAGCAGTAAAGTCCACACAGCTCATGTGACAATTTCTTGATGTTACTCTTAATACAAAAAATATCATTATCTGCTTACCTTGATTGGAACTGATGATTTTGATGCCAGGGAAAAACCATCCAAGATTTTGCCTATATATTTAAATTCTCTTTCAGGCCCTACAAAGTGACCAGAGAGTTGTACAATATTTAAAACATGTATGTTTGGCAAAAAGGTTGGGGTTTTTTTCTGAATATTTTCCATTTGTTGCTATCTGTTACAGGTCGTAATTGTAGTTCCTTGTCTTCACTGCCTTTTATTTAAAATGAAGGGATTCTGGACCAGTATTACACAGTTAAAAACCTACTACCAGTGACTGCTGGGAGGTGAAGATGGCTTGCAGTGAAGCAACAGTATCACTACTGTGAACAGCTCACACCATCAGTGCCATTAATGTGCACAACGAACATGAGCAGACACTCTAGAAATCACTGCAATATTTCAAGCACTTTAAAGCTGCAGCAAAAACAAAGTGGTGTGAAAAAAAAAACCTTACAAAAATCATTTGAAATACAAAAGTACCTCTAAAAAAATTCTCTTCGTAAGTATTGGGTCGTACTTTGTCAACATGGCTCAAAGTCACTTGTTTCCTGCAATGGAACTGAATTCTGCACCTCAGAAAGCAGCAGATATTTGGAAAATATAATTCGGGGGTTTAACCAACATCGGCTTTAGTGAAGGACTTTGGAAATTATTTCTGTATTTGGACACTAAAATACAGAAGGACGACTAGTTGAAGTTTTAGATATCAAGGCTAAAATCTAAAGTATCTGGCAAATAGAGACTACATTCTGCTATTTTTTTCCCCAAAATACACTAGGTGTTTAGATAGACCCATAGTTCTTACTTTTCTTGGATTTATACTGCTTTGGTGCTGTCCAGCCATACAAGCCATCTCCAGGTTCCTCATCTTTCAGAACTGTATCATATTTTGACAGTGTGTCGGTTGCATAAATGTCATCGTCTTCTTCCTCTAAAGCTCCCACACCAAAAGCCTAAAATACATTTAAATAAAAATGAAAGTGTAAAAATACTTTAAAGTCACTTACCAGAACACATCTACACATCTACATGTATATCTCTTCATCTATATAAGATGTGGACTGTGTATATATATATATATATATATATATGTATATATATGTATATATATATATATATATACACACACACTGGGAACAATGTACAGTTTCATCCCAAGAAGTGAGGTGGCTAAAAAAACCCTACCTCACTGAATACAAAGTAAACATATTCCATTCCCCTGGAAAGCAAGTTTGATCTGTACAGGATGAGGACAGCACACTGATTCCACAAAATAACATTTACAATCTGACTAAGACCAGGTTAAGTTCTCAAAAGGAAAAAAAAAAATTGCCAGTTGGCATGGAAATTAAGCAAGGAGAATTCCCAGAAATGTCAACTGACCGTGCTTCTAGATAAGAACTACAAATAGCATGGAGCAACACAAAACCTCCCTAGCTAACAGGTACAGCATCACTGAAAGTAAAACAGATCAAAAAATGTAAACTAAAAACATACTGAATATTAACCTTCTCTAAGCAAAGTAATACAAGACTTTTCTCCACCCAGCTACTCAGAGTCAGGTCTTTTTTACAGTTGTCTTTAACAATCTCGATAAGTGAAGGCATTTGAAAGCTCTAAGGATTTTTCCACACCTTCGAAACAAGTTTTAAAGAAATCCTACTGTCAAACCACACTTAAGATTTCTTACAGTAACCCTACAAGGACAAGGAGCTTTTCACTTAAAAACCCCCAAAATGTATTTATATTTTACTGCACTAATAATAAAATGCATTAAAAATTGTCCTTACCTGACCTGTAATACCGAGTTTTCTTCCTTTACTATGTCTCAGATCCCCCAGTAAGTTGCTTGTCTCTTCAGAACCACCCGTGAAAAGATTCAGGTGTTCTCTTCCAGATACACCAAACAAAGCCTGTGAGGGATCCAAACCCTTATAGCCAAGTCCATGGACATTCTCTTTTGGAGTCAAATCTACAGGCATTACATCTTTTGGGGCAAAGGTGACATTCTCTGGCTGGTATTCATCCTCTTCCTCCTTGTACAAAATAAAAGTTTCCAGGAGCAAATATGATTAAAAGTGCTGTGTGTTGAGCTTTTACACCATTCAGTTAACAGGAGCCTACGAAAGTTTGCATTTCCTGAGTTATGCATGAACTACACCAGCTTAAGAAGAAATCTAGGTATGCTAAAACCTTTCTTCACATTAAGCAGAGCAAGTATGAATGCTTTTAAGAAGACTTGAAACTACATTTTAAAATACTGCTCAAAGACATTAAAGAAGTTTTAGGAATTTTTTTATTGTGTTAACAAACATTCTTACGTAAGTCAACAAATGACTTTTGCCTGTTTAATACCTCAGAACCCTCAGACAGTCCAGGTGGTAAGGCACAACCATATATTTTCACTGTAGGATCTGTAAGAGACATCAGAGCATCATATTAAATTAACAAAAGGAGGTTTTAAAGTTAACTTTCTAATCTGTCTATGAATGTTAACTTTCTAATAAGGAGTTCAGGAACTTCCCTGAACTTACCAGGTTTCTGCCTGCATGGCTTTCTTTTGACTCGTGGTCCAATTCCCTGTCCTTCTTTCCAGCCCATTTTTCGTAACAGTTCAACCCCAACTGTTATTCTAAGATGAAAAAAAAAGGAAACAAACCCCAAAATTACTTCAAACTGCACTTTTACTATCTATTGATCAACCACGTACATATATAACATTTGAACTTCTGTTTTTATACCCCAGCTAAAATCAAATCTGAATGTATCTACATTTGCACACACACTGCATGCCAACTGTAAATGTTTACCTGATACAGGTCTGCACATTCAAACCAGAAATCCAGCTGGAGGCCCCTTAGGAAGTGCAACACTGCAGATCTTCCAGTCTCTTTTGCAGATTACTGTGGTCAAAAGTTACTTTTCTAACCAACACAACACTTCCAAGTGAAAGGAATTGTTTGGCCAATCTTTATGTAAATCCACTTACTTAGAGGGTCCTATTAAATCATCAAATGCGGTGGTTCCCGGAATGGCAGCAACTACTCCTGCAATCTGCCTGGCTTTCTCTTTTATTCTGTCTTTAGCTTTGGATGCAAAATCATCTGTGGTTGTAATATCTTTTGGTGCTATCCCAAATTCACTAAGATCCTGGAAAACACACACAAAATGAAAAAAAAAGAAAAATTAAACACCCCTCAAATTCTTACTTACTGTAGTACTAAAGGAAAGAAAAGGGATAGGACCTTCATATTGGCTAATTTTCTTGAGCCATTTAGACAGTTGTTTTTTGAATAACTTGAATGGAGATATTTTAAACAGCTTCAGAAGTGTTTGCCTTTTCTGACATAGTGAAAGGGTTGAGTTCTAGTTTTATTTTTCAATATTGACACTACAGGAGCTTCTTAAGTGTACCTATGAAACAGTCTTTATGACCTAGCAGTATAACACTGTATACGAGAAGTGCTTTTAAAATTACTTCAATTTTTGCTATTTAAGTTCTTCAGAAAATTTGATTGCCTGAAAATCCTGCTGTCACGGAAACAATTTACAAAAGTTTTCTATTCCTTTCTAAATTTACCTCCTCATCCATGAAGTCTTCTGGTCCAAGAACGGTTCTGTCTGCTCTCTTCTGCCGTGATGAGACAAAAGCTGAGGGCGTCCATCCTTTAACGAAGGGAAATATTTAAGTAAAGTACTTAAGGCAGCACAGTACTTGAAAACAATTCAAACATTTCAACCTTACACCTTAAGGATACACCAAAGGAACATTTGTAAAATTGCAGTCCAAAAACTCAACGGGAAATAACTTCAGCAATGCCGTTCCAACTATTTACAGTGTAAGGAACAGCAGGGGAAAAAAATGCTTAATGACAGTTAGTTTGTTTTCACTAACATCAAACTACAGTACTCAATTTAACGCTTCCCATGAGACAGAAAAACATCCAACCTTCCTTTGTGCCAACGGTGTTAAAGTAACCAGCAGAAAAGCCACCAGTGAAGGCTCCATGGAAACGCTGATATCGCCCCTTCGCATCTTTAACAGTCTGTTCTTGAAGAGGAACTGGCTTTTTAATTCGTTCACCTACAACCAAATACATCACAAAATAAGATGCAGCACTGCAAGAAGGAACCCTCCACTCCCTCCAGAAGGAGTTTCTTCCTTGCAAGTAAGAACTGGATCAAACAGTAGCCACCCTGAAGTAGAAAGTATCAGTTTACATCTATTTCCCCCCACACGCAATTATTTGTATACACTGCTGATGCACACTGCTGAAGTACAAGCACTGTGTTCACATCAAACCCCTTAACTCTGATGAGTTCTGAGAACGATGTTCTTTTCCTGTGAAAGGACACTTTTAGTTTTCAGGTATGCAAGACCCCAAAAGGATTTCATCACTTCAGTAACTGCTTGAGAAATTACACACCAGAAGAGTCCAAAACTGAAATGAACCACAAAAGCTATATATAGACTTTGACATAAACATTTACACCTTTTAAACAGTATTTCCTGCATAAAGCGGCACAGACTTGGGAATCACAGCCGTATGCTAGTCCTTGGACTAGTGAATATATGAATATAGAAGGTGAATATACGATTACAAGCGCAGGACGGTCACATTAGCATAACCGCGTGCACGTGAAGTGTTACACCTGAACTCTATTTTCTTCTCTTTTTTTTTGAGGCTTAGGAAAAGGACAGAACGAAAGGCAGGGCCCCAGCTCCACGCAGAACAGGGACAGCCCAGCCCAACCCCGCACAGCCGGTGCGGTGCCGGCAGGGCCTTTCCCCGGTCGGTCCCTAGGCCGAGCCAGACCTTTTTGCAGTCCAGCACGGCTACCGGGGGAGCGGCAGAAAGGGAAGGAAGGGGAAGAAGGGAAGGAAGGGGAGGCGGGCTTGCGCGGGGCCCACACGCCACAGCTCCCACAGCCAAGGCCGCGGGACCTCCGCCGCGAACCGGCCCGCGCGGCGCGGGCCCTGCGGGACAGCAGCGCCTCCCGCGGGGCCGCTCCGCAGCGCTCGGCACAAGGCCCGGCGGGGCAGGGAGGGTCCTCACCCT
>VXAY01001104.1:988867-1002414 GCA_013399855.1 Oxyruncus cristatus | reverse complement strand
GGCCCGGAGATGGCAGACCCCCTCCCGCCCCGCGGCTGCCCGGCGGCCGAGCCGGCCGAGGATGGCTACTTTCGCAAGGTGAACAGCGCGGCGAGGGCTCCGTGCCCGGGCGGGGGGCTCCGTGCCCGGGCGGGGGGCTCCGTGCCCGGGGCAGCTCCCCCCGAGGGCGCTTCGGGGCTGGCGGTCCCCGCTCCGTCGCTCACGGTCTGCTTTGTCCCGGCGGAGCGTCGCGGGCTCCGTCCCTTGGCAGCGGGGAGCAGCCCTGGGGGGCGACGGGGGAGGGAGGCGAGATGGGGACCTGGCCCGGGCCGGGGACAGGGGTTGTGTCCCTGGGGGCCATGCCGGGAGCTGGGCTCCGGCTCCTCGGGGGTGCGCCTGGAGCTGTTGGGGCGCTCCGCAGGGTCTCGGGTGGCTCTTCCCTGCTCCCGAGCTGGGCGTCACCCTGAAGAACAGGAGCGCTCGTAACTTTACAAAATGAGTGAAATTCCACTTGTCGGCCTTCTTTCTGTCGCCTTTATTTTTACTTTTTTCTCCTCTGCGCTCTTCCCTGTTCGCTCCTCACTACGCCTCCGCGCTCGCTCTCTAGTGAATTGCCTTACGTACCTGTAGGAAAGTTTACTGGGGTAAGTTAACAGACTCGTTAGGAAGTTCTTAATGAACATCTGCCCTAATTACTCTTCAGACTGAGTGGGCGGCTTATGCCATAACCTGCACCTGAGTTCTTTCTGCACAACAGTAATTACGGTTAAGTATCGCCTGTAATGCAGCCCTGTGGGCTCCTGTGAACTTCACCGGAGGTAAAGGGCAGTGAGCGCCGCTTTCGGGGAGCTTTGGTTCGGCCTCCCCTCGCTGTTTTTGAGTTCTCAGCGCCTGTAACTTTTGTTTTAAGTCGGGGTGTAGGTACACGGGGGTTTTTTGTGTAGTTTCTGGATCCGAGACCATGAAACATGCGTTCTGTGGAAGGAGTAATAAAAGCTGCATACATCGGTTTATTGCCGCTCACCTCTGCAGAAAAACATCCCCACGACGCGCATTAGCAGCCACCTGTATTACGTGGTAGGGAGGCACAGATGATTTGCTTTGTTGGCGTCTTTACGGGCTGTTTTTTCCCCCCAAGTATTTACCAAATTCATAAGCCTGCCGGAGCTTAAGCAATAATATTGCCCTTTAGCAGAAGAACTGTTTGCGGCTGAAAAGAGCCAAGTTTTACCCGTGCCAGCCGTGCTGCAAGGAATCAGCAACACCTGGTAAATAACCAGATAGACTGAAACAAAACTTTGACCGAATTTGTCTGGCTTCTCCATTTGCATAATCTTGGTGAGTAAATCACTTCTTTCTTAGTAATCCACAGCAGGAAATCATGAAGTGTGGCAAAGCTGTAATTACTTAGTTTTCATAGCTATGTTTTCTACACTCATATGCTGCCTTGAGGCACGTTAGTAAAAAAGTTGACTTTTCATGAGCTTAAGTTAGATAAATCAACGCTTCCACCTGTTTGTTTTTACTGATAAGGACTAACTGAAGTTTAGTAGCCAAGCTGTGTCTCGGGTCATAGGAGGAGTATATCTTCTACGGTCGGACTTGCTAAGGGACTGAGTTTATTGTAAGTTAAATTGTTACAGGTTACAGTTAAATTCATTGAAACAGCATCAGATCAGTGTAAAGCCCACTGGACAGGAATGAATTTTTTTTTTCATACATGAAAATACTGTAAAATCAATTTTATACCTAATGATGAAACGTCTTTCCCACTGTTCATTACTTATGTCTTAAAGCAGTAGAAAAGGGATAGGAGTCTGATAAAATCTGAGTGAGTCAGTGTTGCAGTGAAACATTCTTCCCTCGGGTTTGCCCAACTCATGTGTCTTTATTAAAGTTACAAACTTCAGATCAGGCTGGATGCTCAAAGCCTTCTGTCCCTAAAAGTAAGCAGAAACCAGTATTCCCTGTTATACATTAGTTGAATGGTCTCAAAGGTTAGAGCTCTCTTTCCGACTCAATAGTTCTAGGTGAAGGGAGGAAGAAAAACACACAACACAAAAAAAAAAACCCTGAACCCCAAACAATCCGACTGCTGGGAGCTGCAAACCCGAGGAGGCACTTTGGACACAATATCGTTAGGCCTCACGGGTCTCTGTGAATGGTGTGCTGGGTGATTTCACGCAACTGAAACTAGTGAGGGAGCTGTTAATGGGTGTCCCTGCGTCTGTCACCTTCGCTCCCTTTTTAAATCACACCGCTTTTTGTTTTCCTGAAAGGATCTGAGGGTTGTTTTGCCACTTTTGTTGGTGCAGAATCACATCAATTTCCAAGGTTAGTCCTTGCATTTTTTAGGTCGAAATACTTAACTGACCTTCTTATTCTGTGAGCTGTGGAGCAAGGTGAAAAGACTCTGTATCAGTCCTGCTCACTAAAGGGCTTCCAAGCACTATCTACACAATGAGGCTGCCTTCCATGCTTGCTAAGAATGTTGTGCACAATGAAATGTTATAACTGAGAAAAATGGAGCAGTTCATACAGTATCCATTTGTTTTAGACTCTTGATATTTTCTTTTGATGAATGGATTGCTATGGGCAGTATGCTCACAGTCTTTATAGGGCCCTTTTGTGTACTACACTTTTTGAAGTCTTCAACGCAGCATACCAGAAGGCAAGGCTCAGTATCCCCAAGATGCAGTATGTAAAACGACTTATTTACTTAATTCTGGTTTGGTGCCTTTTTATTTATTTATTTTTTTTTTATGTAGGGAGTGGGCCCTGTGAAACTCTGACTGGCTCTGTGTAAAGGGCCAGAAATGGGGAAACAGACACATAATTTTGTTTCCTCCTTTGGCTTCTCTTGTCTCTAGAAAGTGACTCTGTGAGGTGAGTCTGAGATATGATGGGTAGCAGCTACTGCAGTCGACTTCACCCTTTCTCAGACTTGCCCTTCCCATTCCCTTCCAGTGATGTCAGAGCTGCTCTGGAGGAACTTTTTCCTCTTCCTCTTGCCCCACCTCTTTCCATTATCTCCATGGCAAAGGCCTGAAATTTTTATAGGCGAAATTAAGTTTTCCTTAAACCTGTAAGATGCTTTGAGCTGTCTCAGGTGCTTGTGTGGTTTTTGGTGGTATTATTTTTTTTAAATAATCCTAATTTTAAGGAGATTACCTGTGGAGCCACACAGGGTACATATAACTATCACCGTTGCCCCCACAACAACCCTCTTAAACCATTTGATCAGCTGCAACCAAACTTGTGAGAAACATTTTACTTTTAAAAGCAAAAGAGGCAACACCAAAAAAAAATCCTTGCTGGTATCCTGAAGAGGATGTGGCAAAGTGGAAGAAGCACCTTACTTTCCATCAAAAAGAAGATGGAGATTCTGCCTGGAACTTTTTAGTTTCTGTGGAGACAATGCACCAGGAAACTGGTTCTGCTGCTGTTCAGCTTATCTTGGCCATCCATGTGGGTAACTTAATTCAGTGTACACTGCCAGGGCAAACTGTACCTGTGCTCTGGGACCATCAGCCTCGTACCTTGACCTCGTCTGTGTGCAGTTCCACATTCTTTCACTGTTACTGGCAGGGTCAGCCAGGCATATCCTGCACATTCATCCAAATTCTGTCCCCAGACTTTTTTCCCTTTGAAAATAATGGCAAAACTAATGATAAGAGCAAAGAACAACCTGTTTTAAAAGTAGAGCAAGGCATTTAGACAGGAAGGATTTTTTAACAGCCCAAGAGTGATTAAAGGAGGTCTGTGCTTGTTGCTTCTTTGCTTATGCCAGATGCTTCTCCCACCTAAGGGGAAGTTTTTGTTTAAGCCTGCCGTGCTTCTGTGGATTGCTTGGCCTCTCAGACCCCTTCCTGATTGCCTTTAGTTTCTTTAGTTACCTTTGAATTCCTGTGAGAGAAACAGCTTTCTTTTCCAAGCTGTTCTCTGCTCTGTTTTTCCTCCTTTTCCATTACAGCAACCACCCCGCTTGACCAGGAAGTTTTCACAAAGTAAATATCCCTGAAACACATCAACGTCCAGAACCCGTGACATTTATAATGTAGTAGTCATTCAGTAACAGGATCCAGTGATGATCTATTAGTGGGCCTGTGCCTACTTGGTTTGTTGGTTAGTTTTTTGGGTGGGTAGGAGCAAGAAGAGACATCTTGCAAGTTCTTTCTGCTGCAGTTTCTCACCTTGGCTTACTGCTTTGTAAGGCCTTACGCTGACCATAAGTTCTCCAATTTCCCTCATCAGTCGGGAAATTGCAATAAATGGTAACAAAAAGCCGTGGCTCATTTTCCAAGGTCACCTTTTCTGCAGCATCTGCTGACTCAGCACAAAGCATTCTGGCTTCAGTGTGGCTGTTTGGGATAGCAGCGCACTGTCCTCCATAGAGGCAGAGCAGTAGGGCAGCTGGCTTAATGAAGCTTTAGGCTCTGATCAGTTGAAGGAAGATGCTATTTCTGTTCCCTTTCTTAAAGCTTTGGTTCCATCTGTGAGGCCAGATATTTACCATCTAGACCAAGCTGGTGATTCAGAAAGACAGAGTGTGTATTAGTCCCCCATGTCAGGGGAGAAGCTAAAATCAGCAAGCAGGCAGCTCCACGAATGAAGCACCAGGCTGGAAATGAGAGGTATGGTAACCAGCTTGTGAATCAGCACTTCCCTCATTAACTCTGCCTTAACTTTTGGGGTTTCTTCTGCAGGGCTTCCCCCCACCTGTGGTTAATGTATCAGTTTACCAACCGGCTACTCTTGTCCTTCCACTGTGGTTTAGCTCATGGGGTTCTCTTTAAGTCATTAGTAGCCAGGCAACCATCACCATTAGCATTGACGCAGGAGTATTTCTTCGCCTATTTGTTCTCTTTCCGCTTGTCTGGCAGGACAGAAACAATATTGCAATGATTCATACACCTGTCACTCCGTATCCACTCATTATATACAAATCCATGAAGCCTAAAACAGAAAGTAGGCCTTCATGTGAAACGAAGAATCACCTGAAACTCTGTTAGCCAAGAGACAGATGTCTCTGACGAAATAGTAATTTTAATTTTGCTTTGTGAGTGGTGTGACAAGATGGAGTATTGTATGGGAAATACATCTTTTGGAATTTAATACAATGATTAGTTCTTTAACTTTATATTAATCTTTGGGGCCAGGCACTTAGAACTATAAAATATTTGTTCGTAGTACAGGTAGATTAGGCTCTGGAAGAGCGGATCTTCTCCCCTCTGCTTTAAAAAACCAAACCAACCAAACAAAAAACCACAAAAAACCCCAAACCAACCAACCAAAAAAAAAAACAAACAAAAAACCACACAACCCCCCACCAAACACAACAGTGAAACTGTCAAATAAAACCTGTGCTTCTGAGCGATTTATAGCATACAGCTAAATTTTCAAAATTGTACTAGTAGGAATATGCAAAAAGAAATATTAATTATAATCCCTGAAGAAGATAAGGAAATAACAATTTAGCAGGGCCTGGGATCGGTCCTAGAAATACCGGTGTGAATCATGGTGTTTGCTGCAGTTGCTGTTACAGCCACAGAAGTTTTGTGCTGAAGTTCTGGACGTACATGTCTAAATGTCTGGAGGACAGGGCCATTTGCATCCACTGCTGGGCTTGACAAGCAGCACAGGTTGCTCTGGCTGGAAAGGAATGCTTTCGTTTAAGTAAGGAAGCACACCCAGTTTCAACTCTGTGTCACCTTCAGACAGTGACTCATCTTCCAAGTTCAAACCACTACTTCGTAAATAATATTTATGTTAATGTCAAATACTTGCTGCTGTTACTCACTGTTTGTCAGAGGCATGATTTTTGTGTCCATCACGACTGGATTTCTGAGGTTTTCTCAGAGTAGGAGTTTCCTGACATCCAAATTAAGTACAACTGTTTCTTTATTCAGGACCCACACTGTCTTCCCTCTGTGGTAGGTCATTTCCCGAGGCCTAGAGTTTAGGAGCTTGGAAAACCACAAAGGTACTGGCTAAACCCCTTAGACTTAAGGATTTTAAGGCTCCTTCATGCAACGAAAGCTTAAGCCATACTTCTCAGTCATTTTTACAACTTCCTTGGTTATAACCATTCTTTTGCTGCTGTTTAATTAAGAATTTTACTGATAGTGTATGATCCAGGGTAAAATCCAGTCTATTCTCCAGGTTTGCTTGGCTTGGCAAAGTAATAAACAGTAATTAAGTGAAGCATTTAGTATCCTGTTGACAAGAAATAACACAGCAGGTGTGGAAACCTCTGGGAAGTTTGGCTTGCATTTGATGTAATGAACTGAATATTAACATTCTTGGGATTGTCTACATGTGAACCAGATAGAAATGCTGTCTGGGAGAGGGATCTTCTGCATGGAGAAAAACAAAATTAAGCACTTGCTTGAAGCTGGCTGCTAAATAATGTTTTGTTACACAGAATTTCTGCTTTACACCAGGAGATGTCTTTTCCAGATAGTGCATTTCCCATGGTTTTGGGGTTTTTCTTCCCAATATTTATTATTTCACTCTATGTGTCAGTTTTGTGGCAACCTGATTACAATAAAGAGTTTAAGCCTGGAAATGAACACAGACTAGCTGTGAGTGTCCTCGTCCCCTGTGTAGATGTAAAAAGCAACATTTTCCAAGAGGTGCCTTGTCCTCTTAGGGCCCAGGGTTGTTCTTGCGTTAAAGCTTCATACAGGCATTATTTCTGAAGCTGAAATGCAGGGGAAACTTCTCTGGCTCTTTTTCTCTTTGCACAGAGCTTAAGATCATTGCCATTGTGCACTCACTGTTCAATAGGAGCTTGTTTGATTTCTGTGCTGGAGCTGGATCAAAGGTTCACTAAAACCAACAGCCCACTTCTAGAAGCTTCATGGGCTTGGGAGTCAGGCAGTTGATCTTCCTGAAAAATTTCCCAGAAGTAGAGCTGCAAAAAAGTATTTGAATGATGTCATCAAACACGTTTGGCACACAGGAAGGGCAGGGAGTTGTAAAAGGAAGCTGCAGCTTTACAGAAAAAATGAAAAAAAGGGCAAGGCAAGGATATGTTTAAGAAGAATGCTTGGACTGAATGGTCAAGAAACAAGTTGGAAAAAAATAGCTGTGCAGGAATACGGGGATGAGAGACCTGAGATGGGAATCAAGTATTTGAATTGAATGCAAAGAGCAAGAGGGAATAATTGGGGAGGTTGAAATGAAAAATGGCGTGGATAGAATGGAAGGAGGTAAGGATTTGAATACCAGCAGCAGCAAACATTACACAGCACAAAGTGAAGAAAAAGCAAAGTAGGAAAAATAGCTGCATCCCAGAAAAAGGAACAGACTGAGAGCAGAAAGCAAATTGTGTCCACAAGACCATGTGTACACTAAAGTATGCCTTGCCTATGTCTCTGTGTATAAAGGTATGTAAAGGAGCATAAAGCATTTGGTAAAGGACTGCTTTTAATCTGAGAGGAAGGAGTTTGCTCCGTGTGTGTCCCCACCAGTAAGAAGTTCATCTGCTCTGTGTTATGCTTGCTGTGAGTGGTGTCTCAACAAAGAGGGAATCCACTGCACTCCCAAGGGTGCCCTTTGCTGCAAATGGTATTTCAATGCAGAAACATTTCTGCAATATCAGTAGTTTAATGTGCTGTGTTTTTCTCAGTCTATCTGTCAAATGGTGCTTTTGAAGATGTTTACACAAGCCTCCTGTCATTTTACCTATTTATCGCAGACTTTTCAAACTAGAGATTTAAAATTAACAATATTGGGCTGTGTGCTTTCTCAGTCCAACTAGTGTAATCTGGTTTGATCGGCTCATTTCTCCATCATCAAGTCAGTTTGCTTTCACTTGACAACCCAAATCACTGAACTTCAAGTAGATGATGAGAATTTCGTGTTCTATTTAAATACTTGCTTTTGCTGTGCTCATATGCCATTGCTTGGCCACTTGTAATCAGAGCTCATTGAGAGACTTAAATGTTCTTATGTCAAAATTCAGTTTTTTCTAGTCAAAACTAAGAGGGAGATGTTCAAAATAGTGCATAATTTAGTGGCTGGAGGAGTTGACAGAAGGCTGGTGTTGAGAGATCTGAGCTTCCTTCATGTGTGATGCACAACCAGTAGGACTGATAAGCTTTGTGCTGATACCCAATGAGGCCACTCTAAAGGATGTTCTTTATTTTAGGGTAAACCTTTAAAACTGAGTGGTTATAAAACCAACAAAAAGCAAATAATTGCTTCAGAATTAGCAGGTAAGACTGCAGGGATGTGCTGGCTGGCTCTGAGGATTAATATTCAAAGCTATTTCATACTTTTTTTAAAATGGGTGGCGGGGGCAAAGAATAAAAGTGTGGAAGGGAAACTTCTCACCTATTTAAAAAGGTGTTAAAATTGTGTTTCCCTTAAAAAAAAAAAAAGACAAACATGCAGTCCTATTCATCTGTAGCAGTTTTAGCTTATCTGTGCTCACCAGAATACAATGGTTCAGTCCTGCTCAAACACAGGTTTCAGCAATTGGAGTCCTGTGCTTGTGTAAGGTGTGCACACATACACAGAGCATTGTTGGGAATTCTGGATTTCACACTTCTCAAGGGCTTGATGTGATGTGTGTCTGAAGGTAAAAATCATCATCTCACTGTGTCAAGCTCGGGAAGGAGGGGTAGGAGTTGTACTGAAGTTCTGAGCACCAGAAGGAAAGGGCAGAGATCCTTTGCAAGGTTCTTAAAACTGTGAGCAGTGGTGCCACCAAAGCCTGCATTTGTCAGAGCTGGATTTCAAGGCTCTTCCAGGATGGAACTCTGATCTTCTGCAAGGGTTAAACAGAAGTTTTGATGGGAGTTCCTACTTTGCCAGATACTGTTTTTTTTTATGAGATCCGTAGGAACTTAATAACATTCTGTCAAATTTGGTTGTATTTGCAAAATACCTTGGAAATGTTTTTAGGGGAGAACAGACTGTCTCATACCTGTACTTAAGCTTTAAAACAAATATTTTCTGTCTGGATTTCAATGTTAAATACTGTGGTTGTGCTGTCCCTTTTAATGACCAAGTTTGAGATAAGTAACACTGTCATTGATGTCATTATAGTTAATTTATATTCATACAGAGCCTATGCCATTAACGTTCCTCTAAATTCACTGTTACTCCCTCTGAAGTGTCTTCCAACAGCAGCAAAAACCTTGTTTTCTTTATTCCAGGGATGCAATCCTCTTGCCGAGACTGGGCGCAGCAAACTGCAGAATCAAAGAGCTGTCCTGAACCAGCAGATCTTGAGAGCAGTCAGAATGAGAGCTGGTGCCGAAAATCTTTTAAGGTAAACGTCACAACTTCCTAATTCTCTTCCAAGCAACCCTATTTTTACATTTTCTTTCTGATTCTGTAAAAGTCTCTTGGCAGTTTCTTTTTCCCGGCCTGCCGAACACGCTGCATCCATCACTGCGGGATGCTTCGTGAACCTGCCTGCAGTTTGTTGGAGCTGAAGCTCTACAGGGCCATTACCTGCTCACAAGTGCCCTCTCAGCGCTGCCTTGTTGTAGTGAACGGCTCAGTGTTACACTGCCTTAGGTGGCTCTCTTTGCTCAGCTTTATTGCTGGTGATGATGGCAGGGGAACCTTCAGAATGCTGTCATGAGTCCTTTTACCCCTCAAATCAGATCAAAGTGCCCCTGTGCGGTTGCTTTTTCCGAGA
Organism: Oxyruncus cristatus; assembly: GCA_013399855.1. Lineage (NCBI taxonomy): Eukaryota > Metazoa > Chordata > Aves > Passeriformes > Cotingidae > Oxyruncus > Oxyruncus cristatus. The sequence continues at coordinate 992,777 of VXAY01001104.1, read as the reverse complement.
TCCTTCAGCTCTGTTCTCAGCGGTGGAAAGGACCATCAGTTGCCTCCTTTATTCCATGTAGTACCACAGGAGTAGCAGGGTAGCACACGTGTACTTTGAGCTGGGTTGCAGCTACCACCAAATTCTCCTGAAGTTGGGGGTAACTGGAAGAGGTTTTGCTCTTCATCTCTTGTATTTTGTCCACCAGATTTTTTTTAAGGACGTGGCTCCTTATTCGGCTGTCCCCACAGGAACAGCCTTGTGTTGGCCCTGTCTTAAGGCTGTTACAACCTGTGACTAATTGCTTAGCAAACAGTCCTGTAGCTTTCCAACATCCAATTCATCCCCCTGTTACACAGAAGAGCTGGAAATTTTCTCAGTTCTCATCTGCAATAGTCTCCTGTAGAGTCTGTTCCTCTGCAGCTGGAGCAACAATGGCTTTTCAATGACCAAATCTAGGAAGTATACTTAAAGAAGTGAAAATGCTTAGATAAATTCAGTTTTCTTAAACCTGCCATTAACTGATAGGTTACCCTTTGCCTGTCACCTGCCTTTATCTCCTCTCTTGCAGGAGAGGGGACAGGTTGAAAATTTAGGTAGCTTTAGCCTCTGACTTAATTTTGTCTTGTTTTTTGGTAATAGATTCAGGAGTAGGACTTAGGGTCTTTTGGTACCTTTTATGTGCTTAGCAAAATTATTATACCTCCGTTTGAAACTGGACACTGTTCACTCAGTCAATGGTTTTGCTTGACCGCTCAGGAGAGGAGTGTTTTGTGAGGGCTAAAGAGATGCGTTGTGTCTAATGTGACACTGGGAACATTCCACCTAAAGCTGTCCTAAAGTTCAGCTTCTGATGCCAATATTAACTGCTGAAATACTGAAGTTGCTGTTTACAAGAGTGGGAACTAAGCTTACTTAAGAAAAGAGGATCAGACTTATTCCCTAAGTTTTTAGAAATCTAAAGTGAACTTATACCTGTGGGACTATTAAAACTTGCTAGTTCTTTGAAAGCAGGAATTTTAAAAATATAGTTCAGATGGCTAGATGTATTTACAGTCTCCTAAGGAAAAACATGAGCAAGGTTTAGGTTTTCAGAGTCTATTTGGATTTCACCAAGTTCTAAAAGGAAAAAAAAAAAACCCCACCTATTGCTGCCCACAAAGAGCCTGCTGCAGTAGGACTCGGGAAAAAGCTGGAAATGCAGGTTTCTTTACTTTTGGCTAAAAGTAAATGCTCAGCTTTGTTTTTGGAATTTCTGGAAGTCTCCCTCTCCTTCTCATTGTCTTTTGTTCTGGAGAATCTGAGTTAAAATTGAATTCAGAGTAGAGTTATGTGGATATTGCCCCTGTAGCTGCCTTTTGCTGGTTGTCATTACAAAGAATGTCGACACTGCAAAAAAAAAACCAACCAAACAAAAAAACCCCAGAACAAACAAACAAAAAAACCCCCAAAACACAAAAAGGGAATCAAATGAACTCTAAATTGACATGGATGTTACAGCAACAGAGAAGGTGACCTGGAAGGAGCATTGGGGTTTCTGAAAAAGGTGTTAGAATCCCTCCTGTGGAGCGTGATAAGCCAGACCAAACACAGAGCCTCAATATGCCATAATTAAAATGCTTGTAGCATCAAGGCTTGCCCATTTATTTGTTGTTTTATATATTATTTGTTATGTATTTGTTTATTATTTACTGGTGCTGCCTTTGCCGAGGAAGATCCACTCCACCCCTGTGTTTGTGTCAAACTTGGCTTATGATGGCAATAAATGTTAACATTGCTTAATTTAAGCAACCCAAGGTGTTCAATAAAGTACAGAATAGAAAACTCACAGATAACTCATTTATAACAGGAAATGCAAACTTTGAATTTTGGCCTTGGAATAAGTGGTTCTTCACCAAGGTGTCCATAAAACTGGAGGACTATTCAAAGCACAGCCTAGATTTATGAGATGGTTGTTTCTAAATATTTATGAAGGTGAATTTTGTCTCAAAATAAAGATAAATGCAAAAAGCTGCACATTTAAAATAAATTTGCTATTGTCTAAGGTTTGGACTCTAAGGGTATAATATCTGTATCTGTGGATGCAGATCAAGACCTTTTATCTTAAACGCGTACCTGTGGTTATAGATACGGATGGTTTGAGTCTCTTGGAAAGATTAATGTTCCCATAAATTCTCTGTATGGAGAATCAGGTTAGAAATTGTGATATGGATAAACAGAAAAGCTCAGGGGGGTTGGATACTACCATCCACTGTGCCAGCAGTTCAGAGTGCTGGCATTTAAATACATAAATGGCAAAGGAAACAAGAAATCATTTACATCCAACAAAATCAAATTATAGAGAAAGTTGGCTGGTATTAAAAAGAGATATCTTTCTACCATTAGATCTTTCTGTAGTAACTGTTCTTTTATTCTTAAGATCAGAAGTCTCAACAGATCTTTATTCAATCTATAAAGTGGGGAAGTATCTTTTGAAAAAATGTCTCCTGACCCCTCCCACCTCCACCCTCCTGTCTTCTTTTGGGAAAAACAATCACATAATCTGAAAATAGGGTAGTGATTCTGTGTAATGCTTTAGTTTTGTTGATTAATGTATCTGAAATAATCCTGACTCTTAATCCCACACAACACCTAGCATATAGGAAACCTTCTGTGGTGTGTGCTGTTACCTGGAAACTATCCCAGGCACTCTCTTGACAGAAAATAAATTCTGAAATGTGAGGCCTTGTATGCTCTCTTAAAGGGGATAAAAAACATCTTAAAAATGTTGAGAATGCTGACAAGGGGTCAGCCAAGCTTGTGGGAAACCTGTTCCCCAGCAATAAAAAAAAATTATGTGTCTCTGCAGAGCAACCACCAACAACAAGGTACGAGAGCAGGTTCTACTGGAACTGAGTTTTGTAAACTCAGACCTGCAGATCTTAAAGGAGGAATTGGAAGGACTTAATATCTCAGTCGAAGTTTATCAAAATGCAGAGTAAGTATGAAGCCAAGTTACTCAATTATTAACAGATCTTCTGTTTACCCTTGGAAACAAAACTGTTTCTAGGGGAGCGTGAATGTTGGACAATAACCACGTGACAACAGGAGCTCGATAGGAAGAGAATGTATCTGATGGGAGATTTGTTGACTAAGGGCTAGTCTGCATATTTGCCTTTCACTTGGGCAAGGTATGTGCCACCAGTCCTTAGATATGGAGCCCCTTTGGAGAGGGGAGAACTGAAAGCTCTTGGGGCTGTATTGGAAACACGGTGCTGAGCAGAATTCCCAGTGCTGGAATGGCTCACTGGCTCAGTGCAGAGCGAGCAAATGTGGTGATATGATAATATCTCTTCTGCCATGTGGTGCACACAACAGTCCCCTCTTCAGCTGCAGATCAGAGGTGCAACACTGAATTGTTGTCCAGAGCAGACCAGGTAACGTTTAACGTGTGCCCTTCAGTGACAAATTTACAAACTGGGTAGTTAAAGCAGAGGAAATTTAAGCAGATGAAATTGGATTTTTCCAAGATTCCACTGATTTTTTTTTTTTTTTATTTTTTAAATTGCAATGGATTCCTCGAAGATAAAACTTTCAAGTTATAGAGTATTCATTGCCCGCATGCTGCAGATCTGGGTCTCTCTTGGCACTGTCCTCAGTTAGGTGTTAACTTCCAGGTGGATTAAAAGGAATTCCTGATGGAGAGGCACTGACTAAGCACATTTCCAGTGGGGCAGCTTTCAGCTGAATGCTGGCTTGATGAAAAATATCTATGTTTAATTTTTCTCAGAAAGAAACCTGTGCTAAAGTTCCTGCCCTCCACCCCCATGGCAAACTTTGACAACTATTTGATGCAAAAATGTTATGGGTTTTTTGGGTGTGGGTTTTTTTGTTGTTGTTTTATTTGGGTTTTTTTTGGTTTTTTTTTTTTTTTTGTTATGTTTTTTTTTTT